>LZPO01034771.1:23605-39307 GCA_001675575.1 Neotoma lepida
CTGGCTTGAGCAGAAGACACCAGCTCTAACAATATAAACCAGGCATTCTGGCTTATTCCTCAGAAACTTCCACAGAGCACTTCTTCCCACCTTGTGAATGAAACGCTTTTTCAGGATGGANTATGGGGAAGGTCCATAAGTCACAATAATGGTGACAATCATTAAGAATGCCAATGACCATTTAGTGGACAACTGGCTGCACACATCTGCCTTATGCCCATTGTCATCTGTAGCCCGTGCCACTATTTAGGACTCTAGATGTGTTTTTTTCACTGTCAGAAGGAAGAGCTGTAACCCAAAAGCATTGTTTAAAAGTCACCCAGGTGTAAATGGCTCAGCTAGAATAGGAACCTCGTCTATCNGTCTGAAGACTCTTTGCTCCACCCTCTCTGGGGCAGCCCTTCTTGGGGACTCATTCTTCTGATACAAATGATTCTGGATCCACTTACCCATGGGTGTGGTTCCTCCGGCCGTCACAGGTGATGAACAGAGGGTTCTCAGGCAGGTGGCAGTCACTGGGAAACAGTGGAAGGAGTTAGGCTTTTTTCTTCCTTCTCTCCAAGCATAACTTTGATAGGGACTCAGTGATGCACTTTAAACCACTCCTGTCATTAGAAATCCATTGTGCAGCAGAGCCACCTTTAAACAATTCTCAAAGCTTGAAGAGTTCACCACCTGGCCATTCAGATAGACAGCCCAAGTCTTTCTGGCCAAGCCTTCCTCTGCCCTCCTGGCTCCTCTGCCAAGCTTATATGCAAACANGAAATNCCCAGAGTCTGAGAATATGATACAAACTGGGCCCCAACTACAGTACCTTTGCCNAGTTATGCCAGTTANGCCAAATTGAGACCTACAGTGCTCAATTTCATTCCCTTACAAAATTCTACAGATTCNGCAACTAAATAGGAGATCAAGTATCTCTTTTATAAGTGAGACAACTTTGGAAAATGTAAGGGATGACCTCATTCAATAAGAGACTTTAAAGGAGTGGGTGTGGACATTATGGAAGGAACAGGACTTTGAAGGGAATTTATAGAGGCCACTGGAGGGGACTAGAAGAAGCATGAGGGCTTTACGGCAAGGGGAAAGCAGGTGCTGGAAAGGGGACTGGGGAAATGGTGTGAGGAGGGGCTGAGAACAAGCTTTCCTCACCTCCCTGTCAGAGTCTTTCCTAGACCAGACCTTTATCCGTTCCATCAAAGGAGCTACATCCCAGCACCCTCCCTTTTTGGATGATTTCATTGTATCAAGTGACTGGTTTCATAATGACACTTCAATTCACATATATCATGTACTGAGACCAAAATCAGCATCCCATTTCTCTTTCCTCCACTTCCCTTCTCCCTTCTCACAAACTCTGCTTCTCCTCCTAATAGTATATGGTGTGTGTTATCTAGGTTCTACATATGAGAGAAAACTTGATATTTGGAGTCTGGCTGGTTTTGGTTAATATGATCATCTTCAGCTTCACTTCCCTCCAGATGATGGAATTCCATTCCTCCTGCTGAGTAAAACTCATCNCAGGTGTACACACATTTTCTCTATCCATCAGGCCAACTCTGAGCTAAGGAAAAGGCTTTCTCTTTGCATCCTCTTTGCTCCACTGCTGGGGGTCAGAAGGCAATCTGACAATGCTGGCACTAAACTCATAGCACNTCCTTGAGGTGAGCAGAGTTCTGGAGGGGCATAAGCACCATTTCACTGTTTCTTCAGGAAGTCTACTATAGGTTTCAAATAAAATGAATGTACTTTAAAAGGTAAGTAGTCTCTCTCTCTCTTTCTCTGGTGTGCATGCATGCCCATGCATGTGTGCAATCACTTTGGGAAGTTTCATGTGTTGGTAGATTAGAACAGAGACAAAAACTATGCTCCTCTGTTGTTTGTTTCTAGCTGTCTTTCCTTAGCTATGTACAGAACTAGTCCAAAATGGGGCTGGGCTTGAGGACTGTTGCATATGGCAGAGAGGGGGGTGGGGAAGAAATGGGGGTTACTCACTCTACTATGACTGAGCATTCTGAGTTCTGCCAATAGAAAGCTAACTTCCACCTAATAGCAATCATGGTAATGGAGCCAGCACTTACTAAGTGCTTGCTGCATGTTAAACTCTCTGCACAAGGGCTCTCATTGACTCCTCACACCCTCATAAAGATGGAATGGTGAGTGTCCCCGTTTAAAAGGAAGTGAAGGCTTAGGGAGGTTTAGCAACTGGTGACACAAAACTCAGTGGTGAGAAGGAGGTGTCTCCAATTCCAAACCCCACTCTTTCTATGTCTAGGTTGGCATGCACCTAAAAACTCTCAGCCAGGCCGGGCGGTGGTGGCGCATGCCTTTAATCCCAGCACTCGGGAGGCAGAGGCAGGCAGATCTCTGTGAGTTCGAGCCCAGCCTGGGCTACCGAGTGAGTTCCAGAAAAGGCGCCAAAGCTACACAGAGAAACCCTGTCTCGAAAAAAAACAAAAAACAAAAAACTCTCAGCCAGGCTGGGAAGATGAGTCAGTCAGTCCTTGCAAGCATGAGGCCATGTATTTGATTCCCAGCACCTATGGCCTGGCNTGGTGGCCTGCAGAGTCAGGAACCTCTGGAGCTCGGTGGCCAGCCTGCCTAGCTGCCTAGTCTAATCAGCAAGCTCCAGATCAATGACAGACCCTGTCTCAAAAAACAAAGTAGAGAATACTTGAAGAATAGCAGTCCTCTGGCCTCTGAATATACATACATACACACACACACACACACACACACACACACACACACACACCAAACTCCACTGCAATGGCTTAGGGATCTGACTTGAGGCTTTGCTAATTATTAAAATAAGATTTTGGAGCTGAGAAAATCACTCAGAAAGTAAAACACTTGCTGTGTAAGTGTGAGGACCAAAGTTTGGTTCCCCAGAACCCACATAGATGAAAGATGGGCATGGTAGCCAACCTGAAAATTCAGTGCTCAGAAGTTGGTGATGGGAGATCTCCAAGTGAGCTAGCTAGTCAGACTATCTGCAATAAGAGAGCTTAGAATTCANCAAGGGACCCAGTCCCAGGTATAAGGTGAGAGTAGCCAAGGAAGACACCTACATCAACCTTAGATCTCCACATGCATGCTCATGNACACACATGTAATTATGCATACACACATGAATGCACAGCACAGACACACACAAAGTNAAATCAAATAGGATTTATATTAGATTGCTAATCCCNCCTTGAATCTTTCAAGTAAGTTTGATATGGATTAGGCTGAAGTCAATCTTAGTACCAAGGAGAGTTTCGTTTCAAATCAACACTGTGTAATCATGATTAACAATGTGTGAATATAGCAAAGGTTTTTAAGAACACATCACATAATAGTCTGGAGCTGCAAGTGTGTGGGCACTTCAATTTAACAACACCCATGCTCCAAGTTCCTGACCTGGAACCAGTTCTGGAGAATAGCTCTTGCATATAAAGCCTGCATTCCCACTGCTGGCTGTGCTGACCCAGTCAAGCTCCAAGTGCCTCCCCTTCTCTGCAGGGGGAGCTGTGCCAAAGTTTCCTACCTTTTCTACCCNCAGCATCCCAGCAGCTCAGCTGGGGCAGCTGTATGCCCAGTACTGATGATGTGTGGTTTCTCTGCTCACCAGAGACTTCCAGGACCTCNGGACAGTTCTTCCTGAAGACCTACTTCCTGTTTACTCTGATTATGTTTGGTCTCTAAGTAGCTCTGGTCCCCAACGTGACAAAGCGAAGGCGATAAGAGCCCAGAAGGGACTGAGCTGCAGTCCCACCACTGCTCTCCCTCAGATTTCCCCCAGAGCCTGTGCTTGAAAAACCACTTACTGGTGATTTGGTTTTGAGAGTTGTGTATGAGATACTTCTCAGTGATCCCAAATTCTGCCATGTCTGCCTGCCTCTCTGTCCCTAAAACTTGAGAGGCATTCACCAAGCCAATCAGATGCCCCCCAGTCAGGTTTTGGGGAGAACATAGTTGCCATTGTTTTCTCTGTGAACCGGTTCAGACAACACTTCTGAGTTGTTTTCCTTTGAGTTTGGCCTCATCAGTTGAAAACGCTGAGCATTTATGTGGAGGCTGTAGCAAGGCACAACTCACCTGGTCCCGTTCTCCAGCATAAAGCTGGTCAGACGGTAGATGTTGGTGGACCAGAACGCCATGTCATCCAGTCCTCCGAGGAAATACTCTTGGAACTGTTCCACCAGAAATGGGGACTTGGTAGAGTATGTGGAGTAGAGCTGCAGCAGAAGCAGGAGACGTGAGGCACCGCACTGTCTGCACAGTCCTTTAGCCAACATTCAGAAAAAGCAGGTCTTTACCTTGGAAACAGCTAACATCTCCCCGTGCCTGCAACACAAGTAAGAATCGTCATGAGTGGCACTTTCTATAGAAAAGAGAAGCAGATAATGAAGAGACAGTTCCAGCCATGTGTCTTCTGTCATGTAACTGCCTTCACAAAAACAAAATCCATAAACCCAAAGTGCACCCCTCGAACTAAAACATGGAAAAGAGTGCTCAGGAAACCCCCATAAGTCAGCTGCAAACTTCCCTCAGGCTCTCACACTTACATTTCCAAGAACTGAAGGTATGTGCAGTCAACAATGACATTTTCGGTGATGACGTTTCGACCATAGAGATTATCATAAATTCTCAGAAGATCCTTGATGGGCACATACCTGAGAAATGCATTAAAATGAAAGAAAGAGATGCTTAGGTTCTGAAATTGAAGGCAACAGTACAACTGCAGGAACTCCACAAGCTCCCACTGTCCCGTGATTGATAATACATATCAGATATTTGACAGTCTTTTCCAGCATTGGTTATTTAACTCTGCCAATGACACTTGATGACTATCACCATTATATTCCCATTTTATATAAGAGGAAACTGAGTCACAGAGACAATAAGTAATTTTCTCAATGATGCACAACAAAAAAACTGGTACCTTAGTCAAATATTTATGAAAAGACATTTAATTATCAGAAATTACCAAGTATAAAAAGTGTTCAATTTTGTGAATTTAGAGGGTGTGTGTGTGTGTGTGAGTGTGTGAGTGTGTGTGAGTGTGTGTGAGTGTGTGAGTGTGTGTATGAGTGTGTGTGTAAGAGTGTGTGTGTGTATACTTCTGAAACATTTGTTTTATCTTTGAGTAGCTAAATTGTCAACTTGCACAACATATCATTTTGTTTAAATGCTTATTTCTCATGATTGTGAATTTGTTTGCCCTAATTGTTGGACATTCAATCCAAAGACATTTAAAACTTGTGACCCTGATTCCCAGAGATAATTACATCTTCATTTTCCTGTGTTTTCATGGGGTTTTTAGCCTTTGCAGATCAGGCCCATTGCCTCCATTCCTGTGAACCGAGACCCTCTGGAGAATCTGCATGTAATCTTCCCAAGAGGTGCTGTCCCGATCTTCCGATCATGTACCTAGTGAGCCCATGCTCTGCAGAAGCAAGTACTGCTCAGAAGAGTTTATATCTCGTGCTGTAGTTTCAGCATCTGTTCTGGCTTTGCCCTGTCTCTTATACACATCTAGATGTGTATAAGAGACAGAGCATATCCTTTCATCAGCTTGATACGGTACAAATTCTCATCCTAATAGTGAAAGATTTCACTAAAGCATGCCCAGTGATTGGGCAAAACCAAAACTTATGATAAGCCACAGTCATCCTAGGGTCCTTCCTGCTAGGGAGCCTCCCTGAAGCTGTGGGTTGCAGTCAGGACAGCGGTATCTTAAAATCAGATTTGTAGAGTTATTTTTATTTCAATTTCAAAATCCTCAGAATAAACAGGAATATAACAACCAATAAAATCCAATTTTTATAATAAGATGAAACAAACAAAAAACAAAAATGAAAGAGAAAGGAGATTTAAAANTTTGATTTATGTGTATTTATAAGAAGGGATTAAGAAGCCCATTTTTAAAAAGCTTTTAAGAGCACCTATGACCTTCTCAAATAAAAGTGGCTAAACAGGCAAAAGAAAATGAGAAAAATATTTGTTTTAATGAATCACTAAGCTAACAAGAAAGTAAAAACAAAATAAAACTCCAAAGTCCAAACCCAAATAGAAAGTAGAACTTTTGGAAGGCAAGCAGGGAAAGCCAGCTTTACTCTATTGGCATCTACTGANCCTCAGAAGCTACAGGATGGGAAGCAAGGAGATGAACATGGATATGGAGCCATCNACTGGACATGCTCAACCTGTTAGGGACCACACCCCTAAAGGAAACTCCCCTATTAGCCTTCAACTGTCCATGACTCCTCAGCTATGAGTGGGAGCTCATGAGTTCCTCCCTCCTCCATGCTAGAATGCTGACTGGTTTGATCTTGTGCAGGCAACCACAGATGCTGAGTCTGTGAGTGCATTCGTCCTNAGCAGTCCTTCCACAGATGCTGTGAGTCCGTGAGCGCATTCATCCTGAGCAGTCCTCNGCAACCTCTGGCTCTTATTAACTTTCCATTCCCTCTTCTGAGAAGGTGCCTGAGTCTTGGCATCGGGGAGATCCAGATGTCCCAGGTGTGACTGGTCACTTCCCAGNCACTTCCTCTCTANACTCTGAACCAGCTGTGAGTCTCTGTGTTAACCTTCCTCTANTGCTCAAACATGCTTCTCTGCTGAGGACAGAGATGTCCTATGGAATCTATAAACTTTCATCAGAATCCCAACAAGTTTTTCCTGAAACACATCAACCTGATCCTAAATTTCATCTGAAAGAGCAAAGACAAAGGTACCTTTGAGGAAGAAGAAAGATGGTTTGAATGAGAAGGGCCTCATATATTTGGATGTTTGGCTCCTAGTTGTTGGGCAAAAGCCCACCCCGAGCCCAGTATCTGTCTGCCTCTGTCTCTGTCTGCCTCTGTCTCTGTCCGTCTCTGTCTCTGTCTGCCTCTGTCTCTGTCCGTCTCTGTCTCTGTCTGCCTCTGTCTCTGTCCATCTCTGTCTCTGTCTGTCTCTGTCTCTCTCTCTCTCTGTGTCTCTCTCTTTCTGCATATTGCTTGTGGATAAGATGCAAGCTCTCAGCTACTGCTCCAGCACCATGCCTATCTGCCACTAGACTCCCTGCCATGATGGTCACAGACTCTGAAACTGTAAGCAAGCCCCCATTAAATACTTTCTTTTATAAGTTACCTTGATCATGGTGTCTCTTCACAGCAATTCAATGGTCATTAAGACAGAAGACAAATAAGAAGCTCTGCCCTTATAGAAGCAGACATACAGCAAAGTCATGGAATGGAAAAAAACCAATGTTCCAAAGGGACAGTCACTCAGACTAAGAGAAGAGGAAGGAAAACACACAAGTGGTGCTGTAGACCAGTGAGGAAAGAGTAGGCCATGGGAACATGGTTCTAGAATACTCNGATACCTCTATGGAAAAAATATTAAATTTATACTTCATCTTATACAAAAATTCCCAGAAATATTAGATATAGAATGTCTTTCTGCCCTTCCAGGAGACCCAGGTTTGGTTCCCAGCGTCCACATCAGACAACTCACAACTGTCTATAACTCCAGTTCCAGGGGATCCAGTTCTCTTATGGTCTCCAAAAACACGTGCATGTATGTGTTACACATNTAGGCAAGCAGGCACACACACATAAATAAAAATAAATATTTTTAAAACCATAAATGTTTTCAGAGACTACATAGGAGAATACTCTCATGCCTTTAAGGTACAGTATTTCTTTTAAAGACATCAGAGTTCACATAACTAAGAATAGCTATAGTGAACTACTGTGGATTAACAAGTTCTATTTGTCAAATACACCCGATGTGAAAATACATACTACAAACCGCACAAAGATGATTTTGGGTTCAATACCTAGTAACAAGGGGGAAATTACCACAAGAAATAAAAAAGACAAACTNAGGGGAAAATAGGCTATAAACTTAAAAAAATAATAAAAAAGTAAACTCAGTAAAAGCCCACGTCATAAATGTCATAAAAGAAANGTTGGTCTTACCAGCGCCGTGAGAGATAGTTAAAATTGAATTCAAACTGGCTGAGCACATCTCCCCCTACAGCAAGAGAAACATATTTACAATCTGTGGGCTAATGACAGACACTTCTTAAACATTCCCACAAATACATTCCCACAAACCAGACNTTTCCCATAGTTACTCTGTCTCTGTTTTAGATCTGTCTTGAAGAAAAAGCTATCTTTTAAAAATCTTAGCTAGTGAAATGTATGAATTAAGAATCATTTGTATAATAAAACAATTGTATTTTCTATTTGTTTGTTTGTTTTAACAGAGGCTCACTGTGTAGCTGTGGCTGGTCTAGAACTCACTGTGTGCTTAATGCTGGCCTTCAACTTGCAGCAATCCTCCTGTCTCAGCCTCCCAAGTCCTGGGATTACAGGTGTGTGCCACCACACTCAGCTTTGAATTTATTTTACTTTAAAAAAAGATAGACCAAGTAGGTCCTTTTAAATAAATACTAACTTGTATATTTAAAAAGAATTACTACAGGAAAAAAAGAGTTCANAAACTGAAAGCTAAAGTATAGGTGACTAAGACTAATCTATTGAATGGATTTTAATCCAACGTATAAGTGAAAATGTTTTAATAAAATTATACACCAACAACAAAATATGTATTTTTAAATAAAAAATATATTAACATGCCGATTTAGAAATGCATCTCTGTGTTGAATGAGGTGTGTTATATTCTAAATGAACTTTAGCATTACAACTAGAAAAGTACTTAACAATGTATAAGGTTGTCAGGATGGCTCAGTAGGTAAAGGCACTTGCTATATAAGCCTGGTGACCTGAGTTCAATTCTCAGAATCCACAGAAAGGTGGAGGGAACCACTCCTTAAAGTGGTCATTTGACCTTCACACACGCACACTGTGGCTTCACACACACACACACACACACACACACACCACACCACACCACACTAATAAATAGAAAAGTAATTGGCATATGAAAAAAGTGAATAAACAGTACCAAAATCACCAGCTGAATGAGCCTCAGAATAGGAGTCATGAAAATCAATCTGANGAACAAAGAGAAGCACATGGTGACTGTTACAGACTGTGACCTAGAATGTCACCCCAAGTCAGACAAGCTGAGGGGAGGTGACAGCCTGACCCAGGGGACTGCAGACAAGCTAAGAGGAGGTAACAGCCTGACCCAGGGGACTTCAGACAAGCTGAGGGGAGGTGGCAGCCTGACCCAGGGGACTGCAGAAGTGTATTGGTGGACTTGGCCTTCACACTAACATTCTCCTTTTTGTCTGTGTTGATCATTGAGTTGGTTAACAAGACTGCTGCAGACAATTGTGCCTCCCTGTGGTGGACAATGTCTCCAATGGAGTCCAAGATTACAGGTCCAATAAAATGGAATTCAGAGTGACTGAAGTGGGTGGAAGAGGGAAAGGAGGGACAAATATGAGCAAGGTATACTGCATATATATGAAAACATCATGATGAAACTCAGTATCTTACATGCTAGCTAAAAATTCAATTAACATGCAAAAAGCAGACTGGAGTGATGGCTCAGTGGTTGCCCTTCCAGAGGACCTGAATTTGATCCCCAACAACCACGTGATGGCTCACAACTGTAACTCCAGACCCAGGGGGACCCAACTACCTCTTCTGGCCTGGGCAAGCATTGAATATATGTGGTGNACAGACACACAACATGCAGGCAAAACTTCCAAACACAAAATAAAGATTAAAATCTTAATTGAAAAATGTCAAAAGTCAAATAAAACAACTAATAGCAGGGCCTTTCAGCTAAGTTATCAGGAGAGACTGCAACTCTCTGTTTCGGAACTATCAATGTTGAACAGAGCCAAGCGGCAGACACCCCTTTCCTTACTCAGACACAGCCTCAAAGGCACTGCAGACACTTCTGCCCCTGTTTCCAGCACATTAGTTCACTTTGTGTTTGTGGATGAGTCTTCAGAGGTGGTAACAATGAAAGGAATTAATTTAAAAAACAAAAAACAAAAAACAAAAAAAACCAGAACTCTGACCAGAAGCCACTTTGGATAAGAATGCTAATTTGCACAGGATGTGTGAATAATCTAAAGTTTTCCTTTTCTTTAAGATNATCCAGTCTTGTTGGTGGAACTGGGGATCANACCCAGGGCTTTGTGTGTTAAGCAAGCATTCTGCCTCTGAGCTACCCTACACCCCAGCCTGAGTCCAGTCTTGATCTGGGTGTGGCAGTGGCACTCTCATGGCGATATGCACTCACGGCTCCCATCGTCCTGAGGAATCCTTGTTCAATACCCAGGCTGTGCCAGCTGACATCAGCAACCATGTGTGAGGTGATTCCAAACAGGAAAGCTACCAACTTCTCTGTGTCCTGGCAAAAAAGAAAATTCAAGTCTTATGTGATGGGTTATGCCGATTCCCTGAAAGGCTTTAACAAACATGAACTGATTTCCCTTATTGAGACTTAACAAAGAATTAGAAGCAGATAAATTATGTAGCTTCTAGTTANAGGGAAGTACATGGGATTTTCTGAAATGCTGTGTAGTGTCTTGGAAGGTTTTCAGATTCATTGGCATTGGAGCAAAATGACCAAGTGACATTCTCCAAACTTTTCTTTGATAACTTTATTTACATATTGACTAGGCATCTGCTGTGTCCCCATTGGTGTGNAGGGCACTGCAGGTCAAGTGATAATTAGCTATCCCAGTCTGGGCATCAGAGATTCAAAATGGAGTGAATCCAACAGTACTTGTCAGTACAGCAGTGAACTGATGTAGGGTTAGAGGGCACACCTACCTTCTCCCAGGGCAGAGGGTAGTTCTCCCGAATGTAATGAATGCTAGCATTAAGAAACGGAGTCCAGTGAGTGCTCTCAGATACCTCATGGTATTTTCCTGATGAAACAAAAAAGTAGAGCTGTGGTGCCTAAAAAGTTGAGAGTCTCTTCAAATTTCCCATGATCACCTACTGTATTGCTAGATCCTTTTACTTCCCTCCAATACCTTGTTTCCTCTGTTCTCCCTCCAAGGACACCTCATGAGCAGACAGACCNGAAGAGTCACTCAGAGGACACTTCCACAAGGATGTGCCTATATTCATTCCAACATCTTATTCCCTGCTACTCTTCTTTAATTTAATTTAATTTTATTATTGTTATTATTANATTTGTTTATGGTGTGTCTGTGTGTACATGCACACTGCATCACAACACTCATATAGACATCAGAGAACAACTTCCAGGAGTCAGTTTTCTCCTTCCACTATGTGGGTTCCAGGAATTGAACTCAGGTCATCAGACCTAGAAGCAAGTACCTTTACTCTCTGAGTCATTTCACGCACACCCTCCCCACTTATTCTCTGGGAGTTACTTTTCTCTGCCACATATTGGTCCTAATCATTACATCACACAGGAGAGTATAAACTGGCTTATGAAAACATGGAAAGCCAAGCATGGTAACAAAACACTTGCAATCCCAAAACTCAGAAGGTGGAGGCAGATGGAGGAGAATTGGGGGTTCAAGGTCATCTTCAGCTACATGGAGAGTTTGAGGCCATGAGAGACACAAGACTCTATCATGAAAAAAGAGGGAGGGAGGGAAGGATAAACAATTGATAGATAGACAGATGATAGATTGATAGATGGATAGATGGATGGATGGATGGATGGATGGATGGATGCATGCATGGATGAATGGATGGATAGATGGATGGATGGATGGATGGATGGATGGATGGATGGATGGATGGATGGATGGATAGATGGTTGGATGGATGGGTGATAGTTTTGATGACCCTGTCCACACTTCTCAGAACCATTGTTGTGTTTTGTCTATCTTGAAGGCCACTACACATTGAGTAGTGCTTCTTAAATTTAATGATCAAAATATCCTTTTCTTTTTTTTCATATGTAATGTTTCAAGGGACTGTCAGAATATCAAGGGACAGTGGGATTCCCTGAATGGTGCTTAAGAAATGCCAAGTGAGAAATAGTAGGTTAAAGATAAGAGCTATGACCTACAAGCAAAAACAATAGTAATGAAGAATGACAGACTGAGAGGATGTGGTAGTTTGAATGTCATTGGCCCCATAATCTCATGGGAGTGGCACTATTAGGAGGTGTGGCTTTGTTGGAGTGGGTATGGCCTTGTTAGAGCAAGTGTGTCACTATGGGGGCAGGCTTTGAGGTTTCCTATGCTCAGGATACTGCCCAGTGTCTCAGTTGACTTCCTGTTGTCTACAAGAGGTAGGACTCTCAGCTATATCTGCCTGCACGCTGCCATGCTCCCAGTTATGTTGATAATGGACTGAACCTCTGAAACTGTAAGCGAGCCACCCCAATTAAATGTTTTCTTTATAAGAGTTGCTGTGGTCATGGTGTCTCTTCACAGCAATAAAAACCCTAAGACAGAGGGAAACAGAAAGAAGTATTTATAAATACAAGAAATGCCAAACTTAGCTCTCTGTAATCCTGAGCACAGAAGACAGTAGCACCTTAGCATTTCACTGATGTTAAATTGAGGGGTCCCTGTCGGTATCATACTAGGAAGCAAACTCCACAAAGAGATAATAATAAAAACCTGGTGCAGATTGGCTTCGTCAACTTGGATCAGACTTGGGAGAGTCTAATAACAGGCAATTTATTCCCAATGTTTTTAAACCCAGTACAATTTGGAAAAAAAAAGTTTCCTGATGTAATACAATCCCCTTTGCAGAAGGAAGTGTGNTTATATTGAAACTCAACTCAGTGTACGTGTCATTTCCTCCAAGAAGATGGGTTCTAAAGACACACTAGCTGTGCTAGCCTAAGGGCATAAGGTCTGGCCTGGTCTCAGACATACAGATAGCATAGAGGTCATTTGGGCTATTAGCCACCTCTGGTCCTGGCTGTGGGAGCTTGGGGGAACCTATGGCCAAAGGGGTCATTTAGATTACTAGCCAACTCCTATCTCTGTTGTAAGAGTTTGATATGGCCTGGCCCAACAGATAACACAGATCACCAGGCAGTTNTCATTTCCAATCCTCAGCTTTCTAGATAGAAGAGCAGGTTTTTCATCTTTCTCATTGAAAAGACAATCCTGTAGGCTTAACATTTCTGGTTTCTCTGGAGATCTGNAGGTTCAATGATCTTCGTGCTATGCTCCCAACATTAAATGTCACCACTAGATTGTTAAAAAATGGGGTTTAAAACAATAGATAATCCTGAGGCACCAGAAATGGTTTCCATGGTGACCTGATGACCCAATGACATGGAAGACCATCCCTGCAGATTTCTTTTGACCCACTTCTGCCCCACAGGGTAACTCCAACAGCACCTGTTTCATCCGGCTTCTTTGTGCCCTGGCTTGGATTGGGTTTAGTTGGGCTGGGATTGGCCAATGGACAGAATGAATTAGGAGATGAGAGAAAAGGAGGAGATGGGAGGTCTAGGTATTTACATTCTCAGTTCTCTGCTGTAGGGTCGAAGTGGGCTGGCTCTGACCCTTAACTACAAACTCCACTCCCGTCCAGTGGCCCTCTCCGTGAAGGTCTCCCACCACAATGCAGTATTCACTCCCCTGCACTGTCTCTGGTGACTCCTTACACCCGTCCACACCTGTAAGAAAGGTGCTCTCATTAACTTCCCCTCAACTTCCTCAGNGAGCTTAGATCTTCATAGCACTGGGCAATGGTCTCATTAATACCAAGAACAACCCAGGGAGGAGGTTGCCATAGGGCAGATACAGAACTGAGAGTGCAGATAACCGTTTGAAAGTCTCATGCTGACAAACACAGAAGGGGCTGCCACAGAGCACTAAAGCAAACAGAGACATCTAGACCAGGTATCAGCACAAAGCAAAAGTTCCAGAATTTCTATGCTCAAACAGAAAAGTCAGTGATGAACAACCATTTTACATATATGTGTTTGTATATAAAGTTGTATTTTATTTGTAATTATGTACATGCATTTGTCTGTGTATGATGTACATGTGGGTACAAGTGCCTGTAGAAGCCAGAAAAAGGTGTCAGAAAAAGCCCAAGATACAGGTAGTTATGAGCCAGCTAACATGGGTGCTGAGAACCAAAACCTCATCTTCCGAAAGAGCAGTGTACATTTTTAACCACTGAGCCGTCTCTCCAACCCACGAAACATACATATTTTTAAAGTCAAAGCCCATCCTGTTTACCAGTAAGTATGGCATCATTCATTCCTCTGGAAACCCTCCCATACCTCTTCTGCAGATGCTAGGGTAAAAGGCATCAGGAAACACCGTCCCAGCCTGATACGCGTCCTGGTGTTCTAAGAGTAGCTGAACAAGAGAATACAGAAATTAGAGGGCAGGAACCAGCAGGCTGGGAGAAGTCAGCCCCGTGCATTTCTAGCTATGAGAGGCTAGAACCACAATGGACAAGGGCAGAATGAAGGGAAGAGGCAGGCAGGAGTAACTGTTAAAAGCCCATGCATATTTTATCAGAATACAGTAGGTTTCATATTAACTTCAGGGTCTTTCCTATATAATGGGCCTGTTTAGAAAGTAGAAAAAACTGCCTGTTTAAATTTTTACCATCTTTCATTTTCTATTTTTGTTTCTCTAATAGAGCAGAATCCCCCTAAGACTATTTTAAATTTTTATTTCTTTATGTGTTTTGGTTTTCTGACACAAGGTCTCCTNTAGCCCAGCCAGCCTGAACTTGTTATGGAGCCAAAGATGACCTCGAACTCCTGAGCCTCTTGCCTCCACCTCCGGAGTGCTGGGGTTACAGGCTTGTACCAACCACCACAGCCAGCCTTCCCTAAGACTATTCAGCTGATCCAAACTTGGTTGAGGACAAGATTTTCAATGATCTACAGTGAAATAAGAAAAATATAGACACACGCACGTATATGTATCTGTGATTTAACACAAATGTATAAGTAGCAACAGCAAAGTGCTGTGTGCATGTGCAAGGTTATATCCCATGGNCTTTAGTTCATCCTTAGTCCTTTCCTCTCTCCCTCCTTCCTCCTCTCCCTCCCACCCTCCCTCCCTTCCTTNCTATTGTGTTTTCCCTGTGCTTTAGAGAGTTACAAAAATATTCTTTCCCTTTGAAAATGATGTGACAGCGGATAGCAGGGTTTTTCTCCAGAATGTCTTTGTTGAACTTGTTCGCTCAGCTCTTTGTTGACTCTTACGGTGTGGCAAGCTCAGACCAGAGGCTAAGAAACAGACTGAGTCTCCAGAGTGCCTGGCATGGCCCTAGCTCTGTCATGGAGCCCTCCTGCTTCTCCCACTAGCTTGGAAGCCTGCAGGTTTTCTGCAGCAGAGATGCAGAGGCTCCTAGTGTGTTCCAGCATCCAGTTGCTCATAGGCAGAGCACAGAACATCAGGTTCACTAGCAGTGAGGGCTGAGGTTACAAGGGCNTGTAATTAGTACTCAAGGTGGATTTGCACTTTCCTAAACAAGACTGTGTTGAAGTCTGTTGAATTTGCAGCTAGCTAGCAGGAGAGTAGCTGTGACAACAGGCACACAGGCAGTTTCTAGTACCACTGTTTTGCATGTTGTTCCTGGAGGCCTTTCTAGACATTTCGAGACGCCACTGGAGCCTTTCCTCTGACTCTCACTCAGGTATGACAGCCAGTTCCTTAGCTCCTGGCTTTTAATCTCTCTCTGTCTATCCTAGATNAAGGGGCTTCTGCAAAGGGACAGTGAAGGACACAATCCACAGCCAAGTTTGGTGGTACAATTGTTTTCTTTTCTTTTTAAAAAAATAAATTTGATTTATTATTATTATGCATGTGTG
>LZPO01034771.1:60613-73502 GCA_001675575.1 Neotoma lepida
GATTTGGAGGGCTGGAGAAATAGCTCAGCAATTGAGACCATACACTACTCTTGCAGAGGACCTAAGTTCAGTTCCCCAAACTCACATCAGGTAACTCACAACTGCCTATAACTCCAGCTCCAGGGGATCCAATGCCTCTGATCTCTGTGGGCACCTGCACTCATGTGTACACACCTCCACAGACACACACAATTAAAAATAACAAAAATAAATATTTAGGAAATAGGTCTGTTTGGAGCTATGTGAACAATGATTTTTTTAATCATTCCAGTTTTTATTTATTTTTTAAGATTTATGCTATTATTTATTCATGTATATGTATGTAGGTACATATGTGAGTGCAAATGAGGCCAGAATAGGGCATTGAATCTCCTGGAACTGGAGTTACAGATGGTTGTGAGCCACCATATAGGCACTGGGACTCAAACCCTGGTCCTCTGGGAGAGTAGCCAGTGCTCTTAACCACTGAGCCAATTTTTTTGTTTTTTTAAAATATAACATTGCTTATTTATTTACTAAGAATTTCATACATGTATACAATATATTTGTAGTCTATCAGTCTCCTTCCTACCCCACTCCAACTCCCCTTGCACCCCTTCTACATGTCCTGTCCCAATTCCATATCCTCTTCATTTTACTTTTGGTAACCTTAGTCCAGCTAGTGCTGGTCATGAGTGTTCGGCCACACACTGGGGCCATGGGCAACCTACAAGGGGCCACCCCTTCAGATAAAAATTCTCCCCCTCCCCCACCAGCCATCAACTGCTTCTATCTCCCAGCTAGCCATGGGGGCTTCTGGGCCCCAGTGTTGGAATTTTCACTGGTTTGATCTTGTGTAGTTAACTTCAGCTGCTGTGACTCAGTTATTCTCTTCTATTAACCCGTTTTTATTTTCCTCATTATTGTTAAGTTTGTAAATGTTCGTTCACCGAAGCAGAGATTTCACACCACAATTTAGTATTTGGGAAGCCTTTAAAGAATATGCAGTGCTCTGTGTCNGCCCCCACTGTGAACATATGCTGGTGACTCTTCTTACCTCTGTCGTTCCAACCCCTAAGACTTGCACCAAAGGTAATCATTTCTCAGCAGCCTCTGAGCTTTGCAATAGGAACCTTTTTCTCTTCTTCTTGCAGCTTTGAATAACTTAGAAACACAGAGCTATGCTTTTTTTTTTCCTTAGAAGGCAATGCACATGACCTTTTCTGCTTTGATTTAGGGAAAGCCACTGAAAGAGGCCCAGGGAGAAGTTCTGTATTCAGCCCTTTTCCTGGAATGGTTCTCAGAGGAAGCTCGTCGTATTTATGGAGACATCATCTATACCTCTGCCAAGGATAAACGGGGGCTGGTCCTCAAGCAGCCCATTGGTGTAGCCGCAATCATCACACCGGTATGTAGCAAGACCAGCACAATGCAGGGTGGGAGCCTGGGTAGGATGATGAGAAACAGCATCTTCTTCCCAGTGAACAGGTGTGGCCATCTTGCTAGCTTTGTCACCTGTCCTTGGTTTCCTGATTCCTTTCCTGGATGTAGAGGTATATTTCCACATTCTCTGTGACAGTGTCAGATGTAGTGGCATAAATGTGAGTAGATGCTTTCTGATGTCTTCAAAAACAGGGTGACCTGCAGAGGCTTTTTTNACTTGGCATAGAGACTCCATCCTGGTATTACCGAGCTCCTCTGAAAAGACCTTTGAAATTTTGTCATTTTTNATGTACTTTAAAGGGGATGTTTTCTCTTTACTATTTATACTATTATTAAAGAAATATGTTTACTTTNAGATTATCATCAATAGCAAAATATTTGTGCTTCTGTGGGCAGGCACAGGGCCAGGTTCTGGAGGCTAGAGGGCTNTGAATTAAGATGCTACCTCTGCCCAGATGGGTTTGCAGTACACCCATTCTTTTCACTAGGCCTTCCTGGAGGGGCTTAGTGCCAGCTTCTCTCCAGGGTTTGCCAGCTGGTTTCAAGGCTGCTGGCCTCCCCTGTTCAGAACTGTTTTAGAAAGAGTCTTCCTTGCAACCTAGACTGATGAAGCCTGCCCTGAAGTTCACTATTGCTGGTCATGTGATCTTGGGCACGTTATTTAACTGTGATGCCTCAGTTCCCCCAAATCTGTAAATGAGGACAATATAACAATGAGCTCATTGAGATATCATAAGGANTTACTTTGTTGGAATTTCAAATACTTAGAAGAATAGCTGAGACAGAATACACACTACTCAAGAGTTTGTTAAAATAAGTTACTGTGGGGCTGGAGAGATGGCTCAGCGGTTAGGAGCACTGGCTGCTCTTCCAGAGGATCTGAGTTTGGTTCCCAGCACACACATCAGATGGCTCACACCTGCCNGTAACTCCAGCTCCAGGGGANCCAGTGCCTTTTTCTGGCTTCCTCAGACACATACACACATATACCATACAGATACATACATACACATAAATAAGTGAATTATTATAGATCTGTAGATATCTATTCCCTATAAATATGTGGGTGAACGGAAGTAAGTCATCAGCCATTTTCAAAGTCACATCACCAATATTTTACTTAAAGAGCCTCAGACCAAATCTAACTCAGCCCCTGTGTTTATTAATAAAGTTTTTTAGTANACATGGGGTCCATTTGTGAGCCAATTTTTAGGAGGCAACTGCAGAGATGCAAAGTTGTGACAGAAACTATATATCCTACAAAATATGGCCCTCACAGAACACATCGGTCTAGATAGCTTTGTACCGTATCAAACTCCCAGACTGTGTCCTGCTTCTGTGAACCTTGACCTCCTGAGTCCCTCACACTGACCAGGGTCAGGTGTTCTGAGAGCTCACCTGCACAGCAGCAAACAGGTTTGCCAGTCAGTTGTGCAATGGAATTATGACCGGCTCTGCTGGGCCTTGATTGGATCCTGAGGCAGTCCCCACACTCCCATCCTTCCTCTGTTCTTCCAGTGGAATTTTCCTAGTGCCATGATCACCCGGAAAGTGGGGGCCGCCCTGGCAGCTGGCTGCACGGTGGTAGTAAAACCTGCCGAAGACACGCCCTACTCCGCCCTGGCCTTGGCGCAGGTGAGTCTCTGTGCAGAACCAACCAGTGCCCAGGTGGATGCTTCTCAGGGTCAGGAAGAAGCATTTTTGGAATTTCCTTCTCTGCCTGTCTCCTGCTGTGTGCAGAGCATCTGTCTTGGTCCACCAGCAGCTGTCCTACACCACATGCTGTTTTCTTTAGTGGGAAAGAAGAAAGGAGGGGAGATTTTCAGATTCCTTTTGGTCACATTTTGATACCCTAAAAGTGATATTAATCCATCAGCATTTTTCATTGCACTAAAAATGTGGGTGTTCCTCACATTTAGGAGCTTTCTTTTACTTTAAAAAAAAATTTTTTTTTAATTTCAGTTCATTCTTTTTTTTTTGTTTTGTTTTGTTTTGTTTTTGTTTTTCAAGACCGGGTTTCTCTGCGTAGCTTTGTGCCTTTCCTGGAACTCACTTGGTAGCCCAGGCTGGCCTCGAACTCACAGANATCCNCCTGCCTCTGCCTCCCGAGTGCTGGGATTAAAGGCATGCGCCACCATCGCCCAGCTTATTTATTTATTTATTTTTGAAGCAGGGTTTCTCTGTGTAGCCCTGGCTGTCCTGAAACTTGCTCTGTAGAGCAGGCTAGACTCAAACTTAGATTCACCTGCCTCTGCTAGGATGAAAGGCATGTGCCACCACCACCCAGCTTCTCTCTCTCTCTCCTCTCTCTCTCTCTTGAATTTTTAAATTTTTTTGGTTTTTACTTTTTTTAAGATTTATTTTTATTTAGGTATATGTGTTCTGTGCTAAGCGTATGTCATGTTCATGCAGTGCCTGCAGAGGCCAGAAGAGGGTGTTGGCAACCCTGGAGCTGGAGTTTCAGGTGCCTGGGAGCCCCCTGGTGTGGGGGTGCTAAGAACCTAATCCAGGTCCTCAGGAAAAGCAATCAGTGCTTTGAACCACTGAGCCACCTCTCCAGCCCCAAGCCTTCTTATTCACCACCCCTGATCCTAGTTCGGTCTTAGTCACCACCCCTGATCCTAGTTCGGTCTTTATTCACCACCCCTGATCCTAGTTCGGTCTTTATTCACCACCCCTGATCCTAGTTCGGTCTTTATTCACCACCCCTGATCCTAGTTCGGTCTTTATTCAGTCAGATCTTTTTACTTTTCTGCTTAAACCTCTCAGATGGCTTCACATGTCACTCGGAGTAAAATACAGATTTACTGCAGGGGTCTGCGCCACCTCCCAAACTCCAGCAGCCTCTGACTTGTCTTCACCTCATTCTTCTGTTTGAGCCTCTCTGGTTCCTGCCACCCCTTATGTCCGCCAACCTCACCCTCAATTCAGATATTGAACAACCTTTTTCTTCTGGAGCATTCTTCCCCAGATGTTCCCATGACACTTGCTTCTTTGTGTGTTTTTAAAATACTTAGTGTGCATTATTACTGTGTATATCATATTACATGATGAGGGGGACGGACACACATTCTACAACACTCATGTGGAGGTCAGACGACAACTTTGGGGGTCCAGCCTCTCCTTGCACCTTCATGTGGTCTCCAACTTAGGTCTCCAGGCTTGCATCGCCAGCCCTTTACCCACTGGGCACCTTGCCAGCCCTCTTCATGTCTTTATGCTCTGCACTTACAGAAATGATGAAGGGATTTAGCATGTACGCAGCCTCCCCTACGGTTAATGAAGAAGTGATGGGACATGCCATCTCAAAGGGACTCCTTTGGCATATTAGTTATTTTGAGATGCAGAAAATATAACTTCACAAAGAGCCATTCAGCCTGAGTTTTCCTACATGGAACAAACCAGAAAGGTGCTTTTTGGAGGGAGNGCTTCACATACTGGAAAACATCATAGATCACGAGAGACTGGAGCATGAGATTGTAGCGAGCCAGAATAATCAGACTGTGAAACAGCTGCACTGGTTTTTGTAGTCCCCAGTCCCCAGTTGTCTCTCTGTAACATTCATAGAACACACTCTCCTGTCCAGAGACCCACACATCCTATTGTTCCTTCACATGTGTATTGTCTAAAGAGTATGCACATACCAGGCTGCAGTAGCTTTCTCAGACTTTATTGTCTTGTGATGGTCACTGTACACATATAAATTTGCTATAACTTTTATGCTTTTCTTTTGTCAATCAACTTTTGTATTGGCTGGGATTCTACATCCAGCCAAACAATCCACATAAGAACTCATAAGAACTAAATGTCACTGGCCTGGTGGTACAAGCCTTGTATCCCAACCATTCAGGAGGCAGAGGCAGGAGATACCAAAATTCAGGGATAACCTGGACAACTTGGAGAGATACTGTTGTTATTTGACTATAAAGTATCCCCCGACAGGCCCATGTGTTTGAATGCATGGTCCCAAGCTGTTGAAGCTACTTTAGAAGGTTGTGGGGCCTTTAGGGAGCAGGGCATCCATGGAGGAAATGTGTCATTGAGTGTGGTCCCCAAGGTTTTCTAGCCTGGCCCCATTTCGTGTCTGCTGCTCTCTATTTCTGTGAATACAGTGTTACTCACACACATTCTTACATCCATGCCCTCCCTGCCATGATGGACTGCATCTCAGCTTAAACCATAGCCAAAAATAAACCTACCTCCCCGAAACTGCTTCTTGTTGGGATTTGGTCACAGTGAGAAAAACAACTAGTAATGGCCATATCTCAAAATAAAATATAAAAGCCAGAGCTGGAGATAAAGCTCAGGGGTTGAGTGCTTGTTGGCATGCATGAGGCCTTGGGTTCGAATCCCAGTAACTCAGAAACAATTACCAATAACAGTAACAAAACAATTCTAGGTCTATATGTCCAGGGCTGTAACTATTACATACTTGCTCCTTCTCTCTCCCTGTTCAGACTTAGTTCTGTAAGGAGCTGTGGTTGGCACACCACCAATACTTAGTTGATGCCTCTCTGGTCATTTTGTTCTTGAACCTTAGTGTTAGCCAGCTTTCTGTCACTATCATGAAATGCCTGAGGTAATAGCTTATGAAGGGAAAAGGTCTGTTTCATTCCTAGGTTTTAGAGGTTCCAGTCCATGATCCCTGTTCCTTTGTGCCTGTGGTAAGGCAGCACATCCTGGTAGGAGCAGCCTGGCAATGCAAACTGTCCACCTCACAGCCAGGAAGCAAGAGAAAGTGGAAAGACTTGGCATTCTTCAATGCCCTGTGGAGGTGTGTGGTTACTTTTCTCATTGCTGTGACCAAATGCCTGACGACAGGCATTTGTGGTTCTAGGGGATGCAGGCCATCACGTCTCAGAAGTTGTGTCTGCAGGAGCGTGAGATGGCTGCTTGAACTGTGTCTGTAGTCATGAGGCAAAGTGAGATGAAGGCCGGAGCTCAGCTGGCTTCCTCATTTTCCTCTTTTTATTCATTCTGGGGATCCCAGGCTGTAGCAGGGGGCTGTCTTCTGTGTGCAATGGAATCTCTCCTAGGTTATCCTGTACATAGTCACATCAACAATGAAGATCAGTCATCACAGGGAACAACCCTCCAGTGACCTAAAGACCAGTGCCTAAGCCACCTCACCTGAAGTCCCTCCACTTGGGAGGCTGAGGCAGAAGGATCCATGTCAGCCTGGAAGATTCTATCTCCAACAAAACAAACCAGCAGAGGCCTCCCACTAGACCCCAACTCCCATTAGTCCTCCCTTCTGCTTCCCAGTGGCAGCACCCTGACAGAAAGCAGATAAAACAAGGTTTTGTGCATTACATTTATTCTTTCTCATGTTCTTATAGCTTGGCTGTCATTTCTGAATTGTTTTTACTCTCAATTTTTTTTTATTGCATTCTTTCACCACATCTCTAATTATTCTGACTGATTCAGGCTGCATCTCTGTTTCTCAGGGTGGCCTGCCTATGCCCCATGTCCCTTGAGCACCTGTGGGCTTCCTTTGGGTCTATCGGACCATCCTTCAGTCTTCCTCCTCACACAGGTCTTAGCCCCGGAGGTGGCATCTCCAGCCACTTGTAATTTGTGGCTGTGGAAAAACTTGGTCCCCTGGTCGCCTCATAAACAATGTCCTGATATTTGGGGTTGCTACCTCGTTGCCACAGTTTGGTTTTATTTTTGTTTGTTTGTTTAATTTTTTTGATTAACATACAAAAGATATTGGCTTCGTGGTTATTGTTTTTANGAGACGAGTGAGATTAAAAACCTTGCAAACTACTCAATCTCAGCACTGGAGAGGCTGAGACAGGAGGATGGCCACCAGTTTGAGGCCAATGAGAGTTACAAATGGAGACTCTGGATCAGAAATATAACAAATTCAGGACAGATCTGATCCAGAGTCCTGCCATGGAAAGACCCAGGTCCCCAGGTCAGGTGGCTGGGATCAGGGGCAGCTCCCCCTCCCCCACCACACACACACCTCTGCTGAGTTCCTCCTGTCTAGACCTCCCTTTCTTCAACTCTGCCCCACAAGGAACTAGCAAGCGGCTTTACCCCCTGATGAGCAATGGTGAGTTCTTTCCAAACACCCTTTCCACACCCTGCCCGGAAGTCTACAGTCAGTCAAAAAGTCCTCGAGATTAGTCTCAGAATCTTCATGAAAAACCCAGATCTGCTGATGGACTGAACAGGAGGTGGCGCTAAAACTCTTACTGAAGATAACTGTATTTAGCAATACCTAACATAGATGCTTAGTTTATACATGTGTATTTATAGGGGATCAGGAGTATAGCTTAGTGTAGAATTGTGTTTAGTAGAATGAGACTGTGGGTTTATTTCTTAACACATATATGTGTATGTATGTGTGTTATGCATATACACACAGTTATACATATATGTACATGTATATATAGAACTCAATAGTTTTTATTAGTGCTGATATTAATATATATATATTAATTTTATTACATTTATTTGTCTTTGTGTGTGTGTGTGTGTGCGTGCGCGCCTAAGTGTGTATGGAGGTCTATACCCAAAAAAGGGCATTGGATACTCTGGAGCTAGAGAGTGGTAAGCTGTGGGTGATGGGAACTAAACTCAGGTTCTCTGAAAGAGCTGTACATGCTTGTAACCATTGAGCTGTCTATCCAGCCCATAATATATGTTTTGGGGGCATAGGGTCTCCTATAGCCCAGGCTGGCCTTGAACTCACTATGTAACTGAGAATGACCTTGAACTTGTGGTCCTCCTGCCTCTGCCTCCCAAGAGCTGGGGTTATAGACATGCACCGCCACGTCTGGTTCTCCTCAGTATGTTTTTATTCTGTTCCAAGGCAAGCTTATATTTTACATTGTGTTCTGGACTAAACATGTTTATTTCTGATTCTGTGTTTTGTTTTCCAGTTCAATCCTTCTTATGGTGTTTGCTCTTTCTCTTTAAAGCTTGCAAACCAGGCGGGAATCCCTCCAGGGGTCTACAATGTCCTTCCTTGCTCTAGAACCAAAGCCAAGGAAGTGGGAGAGGCACTGTGTACCGATCCACTGGTGGCCAAAATTTCCTTTACTGGTTCAACGGCAACAGGAAAGGTATGTGACATCAGAGTCAAGCAAGTGCTCTTCTAATGCTTTCTATTTATAGATATGAAATTACTATTTTATGTCTTTGTTTTGTTTTATTGGAAACAGGGTCTACATAGTCCTGGCTATCCAGGAACTTGCTGTGTAGACCACACTGGCCTTGAACTCACAGAGACCCACTTGCCTCTGCCCCCCGAGTGCTGGGACTAAAGGAATGTACCACCACACCTGGCCAGTCATATAATTTTGAATTGATATTACGGTTCAAAACTCAAGACAGTGTTGGCATTTTTACCTTTGCCATTGCTCCGGCTCACAGTGTCGCTGACTCCTTCCTCGTCTTCTGTAAATAATTGCTTTAAGTTTCCTACTACCTTCCTGGTGGATTTTTTAAATCAAATCTAATGAAATAAGGATCTGTATTCTCCAGAATACATTGTATACATGTATGGAATTCTCAAAGAGTTTATAAGTAAATAAATATGTATTAAAAATAATATATTATCATATCTCCCTTTTCTTATATAAAATGATATCTAAAGCAAGGTGACCTTGTGTGCACATTAAATTTTTCATTATTGGTTAATTTTGTAAAATAAATTATCCAATTTGTTTTACAATTTTTTTAAAAACAATTTAAAGCCTTATATGTTAGTTTTCTGTTGTTACAAAATACATGAGAAACATAACTTAAAGGAGGAGGGATGATTTGAGGGATGTTTTGGCTCGTGGTTTAGGAGGTTTCAGCCCACGGGCAGTTGGCTCCATTGCTTTTAGCCCTGTAATGAAGCAGAAGCATCATGGCAGGAGGCATTGACGGAGAAGAGCTACTCACCTTATGGTGGCCAGGAAGCAAAGAGAGAAGAGAGGTCCAGGACCAGATACATCCTCCAAACACATTCCCCCCGTGGCCTCCTTCCTGGCTAGACCCCACACTCTATGAATAGCCCACTCAGCTGTGAACTCCTGATCCAATCACCTCTCATTGGGGTCACCAGCTGGTGACCAGTCTTTGGCCATCTAAGCCATCAGGGAGGAAGGCACTTTCTATGCAAACAGGAACACCCTGTAAGTTGACTTGGATGTTCACAGTGTTCCCCTGCTGCTGCACCCCTGCAGATCCTGCTGCACCATGCAGCCAATTCTGTGAAGCGCNTCTCCATGGAGCTGGGCGGCCTCGCCCCATTCATCGTCTTTGACAGTGCCAATGTGGACCAGGCTGTCNNGGGGGCAATGGCTTCTAAGTTTAGGAATGCTGGGCAGGTGAGTCGTTGCAGGATGCTTTAGGGCTGGGATATGGGTGGGTGTATGTGTTTTATAAAGACCCTGTCACCACCGTGGCCTTGCCTCTCTCCCTGGTTCCTTTGTGAATTCATGCGCTCATTCTGTGAGCAAGCATTTGATAAGTAGTTTCTCTCAGACACTAGTTAGGCTTGGGTAGTCCAAAGGGAAGTAAGTCTGTTGCTTCAGAGAGGTTTGAGAATTGCANATGTCTTTTTTTATGTGTATGCGTGTAGTATGAATACACATGTGTGTAGGCCCATGACCCTTTTGAGCATGTGCAGAAGCCAGAAGAAGGTGCCTGGTATCCTACTTAGTTGTCCTGAGGGACTGGGGGAGCTTACACCTCCCTAGGAAATCCTNGATGTCAGATCTGACAGGTACCTTCAAGACTTCTGATATAAATCTAAGAACTGAAAGCAAAAAGACTGAGTGACTTGGGTTATCCTCAAAGTCCTGGTGCTAGGAGCCAAGGGTCCTATTCCTATGCTGTTGCCCGAGCCCCTGCCGGAAGCTGGCTGCTTAAGTCACACTCTTAGACAANTAGGCCTTAAAACTGCCGAAGATTATTGACTTTATTTTTATAGACAGGAGCTCGCCTTGTAGCCCGTGCCTTGTAGCTGGCACTGATCTTGCTCTGTAGCACAGGCCATCTAGGAAACGAAGCCCTCCTGGAATTAGAAGGCGTGTGCTGCTATGTCCAGCCCAATGAGCTTCTTAAATGCTTTCCTGAGATAAATAGCCTCCTANGTTTATATGTGAAAAGGGAAGCTGGTGATGCAAACTAAATTTTATATAACTTTTCTTCCTTGTTTTGGCTTTTGGTAATTAATTTTTCCTTCTCATATAACCTAAATAGTTTTTTGTTGCTGTTTATTTGTTGTTGTTGTTGTTGTTGTTACAGAATTAGAAAAATTTTTTAAGAAAACACAAAATGTCAGCAGAGTTCTACTACAAAGCTATGGCTTTGAACTGTGTTAAACCAATAAAAAGGCATAGGACACAGTTATACATATACTTATTTCTACTAGGAGAACATAATAAGGAAAAACAAATATATCAATGATAACTGCATTTCCTATAGTATGCTTATATTTTATCATTTTAAAATATGAAGTGTAACTGGACAGATAGCAAGCCAGAGTCTCAATATTTCAATCTGGCATGGATGATGGCCTTTTAAAAAAATTTGTTTTTTATTCACAAACATTCAGGCAATAAACTCTTNCTAAAGTTGCAAGTTTATGAGCTTTCAAAAAAGATGAATTTTTGTCTTATGCGTGTTTACCTGCCTGCATGTATGTATGCTNTGTNTGTGTCGAGTGCCCTCAGAGGCCAGAAGAGGACATCTGAGCCCCTGGAACTGTTGTAAGCTTCCATGTGGTATGTGGATACCAGGAACTGAGCCTGGGTCCTATGCAAATACTCTGAGCCATCTTTCCAGGTCCCCTAACTTTTTTTTGTTTGTTTCTTTTGTTGTTTTTTAGCAGTACTGGGAATAGAACCCATAGGTTATGTATACCAGGCAAGCAATCTACCACAAAACTTTATCCTCAGTCCTTTTTTATTCTTATTAATTTTTTAAATCATGTATATAAGTGTGTGTCCATGTGTGACCAGAAGAGGACATCAGATCTTATAGACCTGGAGTTACAGGTAGTTGTTGAACTGGCCAACATGGGTGCTGAGGGGTCCTCCTACAACAGCAAATAACCACTGAGCCATCTCTCTGTCCCCAAAAGAAAGGCCTTGTGTCCATTTTTGAAATCACAGATTCAGCAAAGCACTTGGAAGAACTGAGCTGGAGGATATGAGTTATTGTTTGACCTCATTCCTTCTAGCCTGTGCTCTCTGCTGCTGGATCCCTACTCCTCAGGAACATTACAGCCTCTGCTTTCTAGTAATATANTGAATGGCTGGTTTCCTGGTTATTTGGGTTTTGTTCACACAGCTATTTCCTCTTGCTTGTATGTTTAGCTCTAGATGTGTGGTAGCTGTGGGAAGAGCTGGACAGGTGTGTTCACTCGGTGCATTTACTCCCCACCTGGGAAGAACGTAGAAGGCTGGACTCATGAGAACCATTTGGGGAAGGGTTGTCTCACATTTCTTGGACCAGCCGATTCTGAAAAACTAACTGTGGGTTTGTTTTGTCTTCTGTCTAGACTTGTGTTTGCGCAAACAGATTCCTGGTACAACGGGGTATCTACGATTCCTTTGTAAAGAAGTTTGCAGAAGCAATGCAGAAAAGCCTGCGTGTGGGTAATGGATTCGAGGAGGGAACAACTCAAGGCCCATTAATTAATGAGAAAGCAGTAGAAAAGGTGAGTTGGTCTTATTATCTGCGTTAAGGAAATTTTGTGGTGTCAGTATCAAAAGCTTAGTTAAATAAAAGCATTTTCATAAGGTCCCCAGCAAGGCTGTTTTGGAAATAATGGAGAAATGCAAAAAGGTTAAAAAAAAGGGGGGGGAATTCCTACCACTACCAATGTGTATGGTTGGACAGTAGTGTCTGGACGTGCACTTCCTGCTCCATCTGAGCACCTGAAATTGGGCCCATTAGGTCTCCTGCCCTCCCTAAGTTTTCTGTCATAAGAAGCTTTTCCCTTGGTGTCCTTCCAGNAGAATTTTAATGAAGACACCCAAAAAGGCACACAGAGTCACAGGCGTCCCACAGGTAAGGGATAGCAGAGGGAAGCCCCTTGGAAGAAGGAGTTGTTTGTTGAATGTCACAGTCTGGGTGACTGGCAGGGTGAGCTTTCTCTTTGTTATACTAGTGTTTGTTTGGCTTCACTTCAGATTTATTATGTTTATTTACTCAGTGTGTGTCTGGGCGTGAACGGGGGGACGGGGCGGGGGGGTGCAGACCCACAGCACAGGTATAGAGATCGTAGGACAATGTGCTCAAGTCCTTCTCCCTTCCATCACATGGGTCCCAGGGACAGAACTCAGGGTCTCGGGATTGGCGGCAAGCAGTTACCTGTGACCACTCCCCAGCCCTGGTTTTAGTTATTTTAATTTGTTTAAGTTATTGTTAAAATTAAGGGTTTCATCTTGGCATTCTCATACATGTATTTCATTAGACTTTGTTCTTCTGCCTCCCTGACTCCCCTCCTCCCAGT
>LZPO01034771.1:108721-118928 GCA_001675575.1 Neotoma lepida
CTGGGTAGGTGTAATCAGCATGGTAAAAAGTGCCTTTTAGACTTCTGAAAATAGCTTAGTCAAGAACCCCACTACACCCAAGGCTGCACCAGAACCCAGTGACATCACTCACTCAGGATAACCAGACACAGTCCTAGAACCCCATGATGCCCACTGCACAGTGTATAAGTAGAGACCAAGAGCCATGCTACACACCTGGAGAGACGCCACNTTGATCTGCCCTGGGACTGGAGAAATCTCTCCNNGGATCCTGACCCTCAAATCAGACACTTCTGTTGGAGACTGGACCTGACCTCCAGCTAAGATACATCACATAGATGAGCAGCCTTGGGAAGACAGGCTTAGGAATGTAATTAGGAACTTAACGTGTGAACCTTACATGATGACCCTCAGCATCACAAAACGTAACTTTTGTTATACCAACTACGCGTATCTACCTTCTTGCTTAAGACAGTAGTTATCGTGTCTGACATCTGAGTGCCATNTGCTGAGCATGCATCTCCATACCTGACATCCGTGTGTGCCTGGATCTTGAGCACCTTCACGTCTGAGTCGAGCACATTCAGAAGCATAGCCAGCTGCCTCACTAGGGTTTCCTTCTGCTGCTCTGTCAGCTGCTCAACACCAACCTGCAGGATCAGCTCCACCAGGCCATCCTTCTTGGGGTCTGAGGAGAGAAGACAGGGGATTTTCACCATGAGATCACAGGCTTGGTAAGGCAAGGGTCTGTAGAAGAGTTCAAAGCCAGGCTGGGCATGTGGCTCAGGAGAAGGGTCCTGGCCCAGTACCCATAGATCATGGGTTCCAGGCCCAGCATAGCAAAAGTAGGTCAAAATAAGCAAACACAAGTTCTAAAGAACTCTTGTCTATCTTTTAGGTTTAGTGTTATGATCCAGATCATTCTAAACCAGCAGAGAGGTGGGTGTGGTAGCACACACCTACAATACCAGCACTTGGGGCTGTGGGAGCAAGAGGGTCAGAAGTTCAAAGTCATCCTTACTGCACAGTGAGCTCGAGGCCAACCAGGGACACATGAAACCCTATCTTAAAAAGGAAGAGAGAGAGGGTCAGGTGGGGGAAGGCAAGAGAACACTGTAGAAACCACTCTGGAGTATTTTTTCCAATTTTATTCCACTTCCTTGTCTAGTAGTTTTTCTCTCAAAAGATAATCAACTATACCTTTGAGCTACATTGAAACCCTGGCACCTCACACACTTCCCGCTCAGGGGCACTACCCAGTCCAGTTTACACTCAGTGTCACAATGCCCACCTCACTGAGGCTGCCCTCCCTCAGCCTGACCATGTTCACTTCATGTTAAATCAGGAAAGCAAAATTTTCCTGCCAGAGGGTGGGACCGGCCAAGAGCAGAAGCTAGATACAGAGGGCCTCCCACCCCAGNGACATAGGCTGGGTACACACCTGGCAGCACCTCCACAGTGGCTGTATCCGAGTCTGAGGCCCCCTGACTGTCAGTGACTAGCAAGTGAAAAGTGTAGATGCCTTCCACCAGATTGGTAAGCTGCAGAGCCACCCCNTTGTCAGAGCCTCCGATGACATCCTGAGAAGGGAAGGGATCCACAGGGCAGCTGTCAGTCTCGTACCCAGTCTCTGAACCTCTTCAGAGCTCAAAGCTCTGAGTTCTTGTTTTCAGGTGTGTATGGCTTATATGGCTGGGGGAGGGGAGGGAGGAANGAGAAGGGGTAAGGTTTTGAATCTTCAGTTCCTCCTGATGTGGGACACCAGTGGGCACAAGGACCAAACAAGATGTGGTAAACAACTTTCCAGGCGAAATGATTAATTAACAGAGGGCGAGAGCTTACGTTGAAAGCCCCAGGACAAAGCATAGAGTTTTATTGTCTTATTGTCTAATATAGTTTTACAATGCTCTCACCTCACATNCCCTCATAGCATATCATAGCCACCTTCTCAAGTGACCCCAGAGCCTTGGTAGACAGATCACTCATTGTACAGGCCCATAGCTCCAAAGAGTGAGAGAGAAATCTTCTGGACTCTTTTGTCTGTACTTGCTGACCAGAATGGATGGCAATGAAAAGTTAGGAATCTGAACTGAGAAACACTGGAATACATTTAGAAGCTAATCTACCTTCTAGCTAGATAGAATTCATTCTAGGAGTACATTAGAATGTACAAGGCATTTTCAGTCCCTTCCCTGTGAGCACACCTGATGGGAATGTCTTTCTAAAAATGTGTTGCTCTGATTGGTTGATAAATAAAGCTGTTTGGCCAATGGTGAGGCAGAATAAGGTTAGGCGGGACATTCGAACTAGGGGAAGAGAAGCCGAAAGCAGAACAGGGGCAGACGCCATTCTGCCACCTAAAAAGCAACATGTAACGGCACACAGGTAAAGCCACGTGGAACATGTGGTGACATAGATTTATAAAATGGGTTAATTTAAGATGTAAGAGCTAGCTAGCAAGAAGCCTGCCAGGGCCATAGTTTAAAAATGATATAAGCCTCTGTGTGTTTATTTGGGTCTAAGCGGGCCGTGGGAGCCGGGCGGGGGAACCAGACAAACTTTCGTCTACACACACCTTTGGTATATCCACAAGAGTGCTTCTGTAGATCTCAAGTCCTTAGCAATGGAAAAAAAGATGTATGGAAATTTACAGTCTAAGAGGCAAAGTGATCCAACGGCTTCCCAAAGGTAAAAATCTGGGTTTGTTTGGTGTGAGACTCAGCTCTTTGCCCTTGGCCAAGTCATGTTCCATCTCTGTATTTACTCTCTGCCCCTGTGAAGTGGAAATGGAAATCCCCATGCATCTGACATACTTGATACACGGAAAAAGAAAACTAGGAAGCTGAAGAGGAGAAGGGCCCCACTGGAAAGCTCGGCTTCTGTGTCCCTCATGGTGCCCAACTTTTTGATATTGTGACATAATGTTGTCATCTACAAATATATTGGGCTGAATCCACAGCTGTTCTAGAACACAAGAGACCTGAGCACCATGGGTGGGACACACCTGCATGGTTTGCTGTCCTACCCAAAATCAGATNAGGAAAAGGACTTCAGCTTTGCTTAAAGCTAATGACAGCCTAGTGTCTCCAGCTCTCAGAATATTCAAACCCAGAGGCCCATGAATCTTATCAGGGAGATTCATGTAAGAGAAGTCACGTGTTCAAGCCCTAGTCTGCAATGTGACCTAAAGTTAGAACTTAGAAGGAGGTAATGAAAGTTGAATGAGATTATAGGGGTGAGGCCTGACCCACAGGACCGGTGTCCTTATAAAAGAAACATGAGAGCAGTTCCCCCAGCTCTTTCCTCCTTCCTCACACTGCCACAGAAAGATACAGTAAGTAGGTGGTTACCCAGGATGCAGAAAGAGATCCCTCACCAAAGGCAAACAGCTTGGCACCTTGGTCCTGGTTTTCCAGCCTCCGGAGTTATGAGGAAAAACTGTTCTGCAGTTTAAGCCCCGCTGCCTGTGGTCTTTTGTCACAGCAGACCAACCACATTGACTCATCTGTGTGCAGTGTACATACATGGCTGAGGGGTGGCGCCCTTCCAGTACTCACGCCAGCAGCTGGACTCTGGCCATCCCGGATCCACAGATAGGACACAATCCCTCGGTCATCAGTAGACCTTGAACCATCCAAAGTAATGGAATTATTGGGAAGTATAAGAACATGTCTGCCACCAGCCTGGGCTCTGGGAGGACTATTATTTTCTAAGTCAGACACAGCAAAAACAAAAGGAAAGAAATTGACTTAAAACACCATCGATGGCATGACATAAGCCACCCACAACTGCTCCATCTTGTAGCCAAGGTTGTTTAGATACCTCAAGGCATTATTTCCTGCCCCAAATACCTGTAAGATAAGATATAGATATAGACATTGAGCAGCTCTTGGTCCAATGGGAAGACAGACAAAAGAAAGTAATTTTACTGAAAATTTTACAGTCAAAACTAATATAGAAGGCTAGGGATATACAGTGGTAAAGTGCTTGCCTAGCATGCCTGAAGCCCTCAGTCCAGTCCCTATCATCAAACAAAACCAGGTGTGCTGCTGCATGCTTGAAATCCCAGCAGGAAAGAGGATCAGGTGTTCAAAAACTAGTCTATTAAAAAATGGGAGGAGGGGTATATGAGCCAACTAGATAGATGGCTTAGTGGGTAACAGAGCTTGTCACCAAGGCTGATGGACCCAAATGGTAATCAGAGAAGAACTGATTCCCTGAAAGTTGTCCTCTGACCTACACACACACACACACACACACACACACACACACACACACACACACACACACACACACTCACCAACCCTCATACATGCTCACACTGTGGCAAGCACACTCCCCTCCCACATGTATACAATTAATAAAAACATAATAAAAAGTTTTTAAACTTCTACTTTAAAAAACAAAGCACATAACTTGAACACATCTCTGCTCTTGAGTTTCCAAGAATGAAGAAAGCAAAGCACTGGCCAGAACTGGATCTTTCCTGGCCAGGGTCACAGGAGAGTGAACTGCTTTGCAAACAAAAGGAAACACTATTTCCCTGCAGAGAACGTAGGTTCGTGTCTTCCTGCTCTGTACCTGTCTCTTATACACATCTAGATGTGTATAAGAGACAGGCAAAGCACTGGCCAGAACTGGATCTTTCCTGGCCAGGGTCACAGGAGAGTGAACTGCTTTGCAAACAAAAGGAAACACTATTTCCCTGCAGAGAACGTAGGCTCGCGTCTTCCTGCTCTGTACACTCCCTGAAGCCAGACAGGACTTAAATGAAGTCAGTTGGCAGGGAGAAGGTTGGCCGCCCTGGGCAGAGCTCAGTCAGCTGTGAACTCATGAGTAAACACCAATATTGCTGAGTAATCATGGACTGGACTAGGGAGCTGGGAGGTTGGAAGGCAGGGCAGCCTCAGGTCCTGTCATCACTCACCCTTCTTCACAGCCACAGTGAGGGTGGATGTGCTGCTCANCCCCTGCTGGTCTCTCACGGTTAAACGGAAGTGATAGGTACCCACCTGAAGCCCGGTGACAGTGGCTATGGCTTTGTCCACATTCTCCATCTCTACTGCACTGGGGCCTCTGTAAAATGGGGATGTTGTAGACAAAAGGTGGGGCATGAGATCTGTGCCCTAGCAAATGTTTCTACNCCTGGCTGTAGTGACCATCTATCTGGCCTTCTACAGAGTTCTAAGATAACTCTCCATGCACACACATTCGCTAGCTTGGCATGAGGGTCAAAGCTAAAGCCTGTTTTAAAAAAAAAAAAATTGCTGGGTTCTGGGGAAAGGGTTTTCATTCCTTTTTCTTTTTCAATTGAGGTGCCACTGAAGTGATCTCTCTATAGAAAATAGAACCTTAGAAATTGCTCACTTTTCTTTCATTTTTTTAGATAGGGTCTCACTATGTAGCCNGGGTTAGTCTTGAACTCTTGATGAGCTTTCTGCTTCAGTCTCCTAAGTGCTNAGATTACAGNTGTGCACTACCCTACCGTACCCAACCACCCATTTCTTCTTTGAATGAAACTCAGCTAAGTCCTCATCTAGCTTCAGGGCATGTGTGGAAGAGGAAGGCACAAGCCAGATGATCTGCCATTGGAGAGAGGAATTATGTCTAGTCGTTAAGACCTACACTTGGTTGTCAGACAGAGGCAGCNTGTATCTCCATGNAGCCTCTTCCAGTCTAGGTAGCCTAAACTATTCGGCCTTGCTGGTTTCTTCAAGCCTAAGTTTTTCAACTTGAAAACAGGGATGATCCAGCCCAGCCTGGTGGCACATGCCTTAATCCCAGCACTTNGGAGTGGAGGATAGTCAGAGGCAAGTGGATCTCTGTGAGTTGAAGGCCAGCCTGGTCTATGTAGAGAGTTCTAGACCAGTCAGNACTACATAGTAAAACCCTGTCTCAAAATAAACAAACAAACAAAGGGAACAATGCAGTTCCTTCTTCAGAACATTTAGTTCTTCAATGTGGTATATTGAGACCCAGTAGGTAAAACAGGAAATGTTATAATATGAATTTCACCTTGAATTCTGTACGTCTGTTATATGCAGTCATTGGGTTAGTTGAGTGTAGACCACACATGGCTTTCCCTACATCTCTTTTGGCAGGAAGCTCACCTCATACAGAGCNAGCCTTTTCCACCTGTTCTGGGCTCCATTTCCCTCCACTGCCAACCAATGGCCATTTCCCCAAAACACTGTCCTCCTTTTGTTTGCTTGTTGGTTTGAAATGAGGATCTTACTATGTAGCTTAGGCTAGCCTTGAACTCAAGAGCTTCCTGCTTCAGCCTCCCAAGTGCAAGGATTACAAGCATGCAGCACCATGCCTATAGTACATATTTTTATCAATAAGGCCTAGTTACTCTTTGCTTAAATCTTGACTCCTCAACAAGCTCGAGCTGCTGTTTAATGCGGTCCTCCAAGGAAGGGATGCTGTCCCTCAGCAGTGACACAGCCTCAGAGCNGGGTGGATACACTACCTAATGTGCTCCCAGTGGTAGCAGACAATGCCGTGGTCATCACTGCTCCTGCTCCCGTCCAGTGTAGCACTCTGCACCGGGAAGAACAGCTCCTTATCGGGGCCTGCCACAGCTACAGGAGCCTGGTTGTTTTCTAGAGTTGCAGACATTCAAGAGAGGAAAAAAGAGAAGGAGGAAGGGAAGCAAAAAGGAAGGAGGAAGAGAAGGAAGGAGATGAGGAAGGGAAGGAAAGAAGAAGAAAGGAGAGAAGGTGAGAGGGAGGAAGGGAATTAAGGAGGAAGTAAAAAAAGGGTAAGAGGGAAGGAAGAAAGANTGCAGGGGAGGAGAAAAAAGAGGGAACAGAAATCAGTGTGCAGAGGCTTGCTCTCTTTTGTCTGCAGCGCCACAGTCTAGCACAGTACCTGCTAAATAGCAAATGTTGACAATATTTCACTTGTGGGCTGGAGNGACCTGGGTTCAATGCCCTGGACCCACATGGTGGCTCTCAACAGTCTGTGACTCCAGTTCTGATGCCTTGTTCTGGCCTTCACAGACATCCATGCAAGCCAAACACCCATGCACATAAAAATAAATATTTTAAAAAAGGAAAACATTTCAGCTGAATGTTGGAAGAAAGAAAAAGAAGTAAATATCACTTATGGTGTTATTTTTATGAATAGCTACTATTTCTGCTTCCAAAAAAAGGCCACATAATCCAAGCCAAGAGTCACATAGACAGAGCCATTACNATCGGGATATAGTATCTTTCTCCCGCTGTCCTCCTCAATATGCATAATGGCTTCCTAAATTCCTAAGGGCAAACATCTACAAAGCCCTTAGTGAGAGTCCTGCCCCTCTGTAGGACATCTTATTCCAGTCCTGGTACCACAGGCCTAGTCCCATTTCTTTTTCTCCAGTCACACCATTATTTTTAGTTCTTCAATGCACCCAGGCCCCTTTCATCCTGTGACTTCTGGGAGTCTGGGCCCTTCTTTCTAAACATCTTCCTTCTCGCCCTCCACTCCCATCCTTCTCCTCCTGATCACCTGCCATGGGTGTGTCAATGGGATTCCAGTGACAGGTATTTCTGGAGCCAAGTGCTCTGTGGGTGCTCTCTATGTGGGCACCCTTCCTCACTGAGGAAAGCACCTGAATAACTGCATGTCACTTCACATGCACTTGCCACAGCCCTGGAAGAGCACAGGCCAGGCCCATCTTCTTTAATTCCATATCCCTAGGGTCTGGCTCAGAGCACCTTTTACATCTTAGCTGAATCAGTGAAAATTCAATCAGTTGTAGCTGAGACAGGCTACCGAGTGTTAGATGTGGAGGCAGCAAGCCTTTTCTAGAGAAGTTTTGAAACCTAGACCATCATAAGGAAGGTCTGGCTGGCTACCTATGAGTCTCCTGAAAGCTACAGGTAGCAGAGCCCTGGGTTTTTATAATACCAATAAGTGAGGGAGCCTGGGCCAACCCCCAAGTGTCTGCTGCATCTGGGTGTCAGGCTACACAGTCAGCCAGTCTCCCCAAGACGCCCTGGAACTTTCTCAAGCTGAGTATGACAGGCACAGGAGTTACCATATGACAAGTCAAAGACACACTTGGTGCTGACAATGACTTTCATTTTGTCTTTTGTACTGTGGTTTAGAGGCANATGACAAGATTCAGAACATCAAAAGAAAATTGGTTTTCCATGCCACATCAGCTCTCATGTCCCTGATTTCCTTCCAGCTCAGGAATCTCAGGATGCCACCACTAAGTTAGACACATCTGAAGCTCCAGAGTCTAGCTATCATTTCTACTTTCATCTCTGGGATCAGATCTCATTTGTATCTCACCTACCAGCCTGGACAATCACGGCGACCAAAGCAGTGGATTGCTGTCCTGCGGAATCTGTCACCATCAACTGAAACGTGTACTCTCCTTCCTGCAGCTCAGACAAGTGGAGGTATGGGGTCTGTGCTCCCTACACAATAGCAAATGTGGAAAGGAAACAAGAGGAAGACTATNATTAGAGAAGTNTGAGGAAACAGTGTACCACGACACATGCTACTGGTTTCACTTAATGTAGAGATCCTGCTTGAAAACCAACTGGGTGTAGTGGTGCAGGCCTAACACAACAGCTACTTGGTGTCCTAATTAGACTTTTTTTTCAACTTGACACAAGCCAGGATCATCTGGGAAGAGGGAACTTNAGTTGAGAAAACATCTCTATCAGATTGGCCTGTAGGCAAGTCTGTGGGAGCATTTTCTTGATTAGTGACAGATTTTGGAGAACCCAGCCCACTGTAGGTAGTGCTACCCCTAGGCAGGTGGTTCTGAGTTGTATGAGGAAGCAGGTTGAGNAAACCATAGGAGCAAGCTAGTAAGGAGTGTACCTCCATGGCCTCTGCTCAGTTCCTGCCTCCAGGTGCCTGTCTTGAGTTTCTGCCCTGATTTCCCTTGATAATGGATTGTAACCACGTTATCTTTAGTCATGGTCTTTATCACAGCAACAGAAAGCAAACACAGACTCTTGGGAAGCTGAAGCAAGAAGGTGGCAAGTTCAAGGCCTGCCAGGGATACAGAGGAAGTTCAAGGCTGATCTGCAGAACTTAGGNAGACCCTAGCTCAACTTTTAAAATATAAAAAGGAAAAGGGATAGCACTCAATGCTGGAGTGCTCGCCTAGTATATGTGAGGTGCTAGGCAGTGCATGCAAAAATTAAAAGAAGGAAGGAAGGAACAGGGTGTGGGGTGCACACCTTTAATTCCAGCACTGGGGAAGCAGAGGTAGGCAGATCTCTGTGAGTTTGGAGCCAGTCTAGTCTACATAGCAAGCTCCAGACCAGCCAGGACTACCTAGCGAGACCTTGTCTCAAAAAAGGGGGAGGGGAGGAAAAGAGGAGAGTAGAAGGGAAGGAGAAAATAAAAACAGGTGTGAACCTGCGAAAACGTAATTTTGAGTCTGGTCTGTATCCTCAGAGCACTGAAGGAATGTAAATTAATAAAACCTCTGGAACTCAATACAGCAGTGTTGGAACAGACAGAGTCCGAGAATGGAGGTGTAAGGAGATTTCTGAGTGCTTGTGAGAAAACTTCACGAAACCAAGAAAAGAGTGGCCCCAGTTTCTTCAAAACATGGAATTGTTCTTGGATTACGCTTTCGTGCCCCTCCCAGGTGTAGTGGATAGNAGTAAATTTACTTCAGATTACTCTGTACAACTGGCTATTGTTATTTGTTTCTATGCCTACATGGATAANCGTGTTTTCGCCATGAGCAGCCTGTTCGCCACGTGCGGCTTGCCCTGTGATTGGACACCTTACTCATGTCACTCCTGTTAACCCTTGGAGTATAAATTGTCTGATGCTCTGACTAAAGTTGGCTGTTGCATGAGTCTTTAGTCNNCCTCATTTATCTGCTCCATCCTCCCAGGTGCCGCCACTTCTAGAGTGGTCAACACAGCAGTATCGGCCACGGTGTTTCGGTAAATGGGCATACAGAAGAATAACTGCTTTTCTGGTAATGTAGTTAGGTTAGTTACTTCTAATGTTTCTCCCAAGACTAAATAAAATATTGCTCTAACAAATACTATGTCTGCTTTTTTCCCCAAATGACCTCACGATCTAGTTGAAACAACAGGACTGACTGCTTGGTTGCTGTCCTGTGCTTACCTGGGTATGTGACAGCAAGAAATGTAAACTTGGGGGAGACTTGTGAGGTTACAATGCTCTTCCAACCACTTCACAGTTTGAGAAATTTATAAAATAAATTTTCTGATTTAACAACCTCCCTAAA
>LZPO01034771.1:127573-139002 GCA_001675575.1 Neotoma lepida
CCTGAAATTCACTATGTAGACCAAGACCAAAGTGTTTTCCAACTCACAGAGATCTGAGTGTCTCTGCTTCCCTGGTGCTGAGATTAAAGGCAGGCAAACCCACACCCACCTGAACACACATCCACTGTGTAATCCACTGCATCTTCCCTCCTTATGATGGAAAGTGCATAGATTTCCACTCATTTGATCTTGATAGGGGTTGGTTCAAGACACAAAGTTACTTAAACCTCTCTGTCTTGAACTAGAGCTGTCTGAAGCCTTTAGATAGCAATGGAGTAGCTCAGCTCAGTTCAACGGACTGAGATACAAATGACAGGTCAGACTGTCTCTGTGTAGGAAACTCCGACCCATGTGACCTGAGTGAGAACCAAATACTTTAAGAATGGTCTCATTAAAGAAGAGTGCACTGACAGACTGTAGGGATGATTCAAATGCTCAGGAATAGTAGGACACTGGGTAAGGAGAAGGTAAGCACTGTCAACTTAGCATTATACTTAAATTTATGTATGTGTATTTTATGTGTGTTTATGTGTGTATGTATGTGTATGATATATGTGTACCGTGTGTGTGTGTGTGTGTGTGTGTGTGTGTGTGTGTGTGTGTGTGTGTGTAGGTGTGCGTGTGCCACGGCACGTGTGTAGAGGTCAGAAGACAGCTTCACATGTTGATCCTCTACTTCCAACTTGTTTGAGATGGGATCCCCTGTCATTCACCACTGTCCAGGCAGGCTAGTTAGCCCAGCTCTGCCTCCCATCTTGCCACAGGAGCACTGGGATGATAGACATGCTACCACATCCGCTTTCCATCAGTTCCTAGGGATCTGACACGGGTTCCATCTTGTATGGCAGGTACTTGTCCATGGCACCTCTCTAGCCCCTGGCCATTTTTTTGAGCAGCTGATCTGGAGTATTCTGAGAACTGCTCAACTGCATTTCTAACACTATAGCATCAGCAAGCAAGCCTCCCACTGCATGCCACCCCCTCTCCTCACAGTGGAATCTCCCTGGCCTCTGTGGGTTGCCACAGATCAAGGCCTTGCATGTGGCAACCTCTCCTCTCTGATATCATATTGTGATCTTCCAACCTAACCAGTTAAAGATTATGCACTGTACTGAACTTCCTAGGCACCTACTGCATTTCTGCTATCTCAGTAAATGTTGGCTGTCTCCTACTTGGAGTGTTGTGGGAAGGATGCATCAAGCCTATGGTCTGTGGAGACCTGGGAGAGAACACCTCAGCTCTATCAGCCCAAGCCATCCAAGAATGTCAAACTCTTACCTGCAGGGGGCGCTGGCTCAACAGAGGCCCTCAGTTCTGCTTCACTGTCCGGTAAGGTTAACACAAGGTTATCTCCAGCAGACACTGCAAGCGCCTTTACTAAAAGTTAATTAGAAACCACGCATGCCGTTATGTAATACAATGTCTCCATAATATACCTGCTCTTAGCATGATTATTTCTTATAAAATTTTATCTAAGGCACCCCACCCCAGGCCAGTGCCCTCTATTATGTTGCAAGATAGACTTTGCAAAATTAAAACTTCCTGCATGAGTTGGCACTGTGAAGAAAATAACCATTCAAAATGAGTGATGTGTTGGGTGGTAGTTTACCAACAGGTGGAGGACTCTGATGGAGTTTGTTTTCTCTGTTGCAACCAGCTTTTCTTGACTCCCTGGTGAGTGGTCCTTACTTACAAATAGGTCAAGAGTGCTCCTAAGCGCCTCAATGTCATTAGCCATGCTGCTCAGATCCGAGAGCCCCTCATAAATGGCCTCTAATGGCTTTGCTCTTGGAACCTTTCCAATAGGAAATCCAGGCAAGGTCAGTATGAAAAGGTAATTGAACTCCAGCAGCAGGGACATTAACTCTCATCAAAAGCACTTACTGCTAATGGAACAAAGCTCATTTACTGTCCAGTCTCAATGGTATCCACATAGTCCTACTGTGGCTTGTCTCAACTGGGCACTAGTTTCACTGTCATTCATATTTGGTTTAGAATAAACTATTTGAGTTGAGTTTTCTGGGACCTTANCCCACAAAATCAAGCTTACCAAGAGCTGAGAAAGGCTGTGCCATTCTCAAAGACACNCCAATATTCCCATATCACCTTAGCACCCAGGGAGCCCAACCCAGGGCAGCTTCTCTTCCTCACACAGCACAGCTTCTCTTTCACCTAATCCCCTCCTCACTCAAGTTCAGGATCAAAGTCAGTAAGAGTGAAGGNTAAGAAGCATCAGGGANTCAAAACTGAGTAGCAGGGGTTCAGGGGGCACCTGGGATACCAGTCAGGTCTCAAAGGTAACTGAACCTTTACGTTAGTAGTGGTGTTATAATAATAATAATAATTATTATTATTATTAGAGACAGAATCATATATAGCCCAGGCTAGTCTTTTATTCCCTATGTAGCCAGGGATGATCTTGAACTCCTGAGCTGCCTGCCTCCATTTCCTAAGTGCTGGGGTGATGACAGACTTGTACCTCCACATTCAATTCAAAGTTCAACCTTTGGATTGGGCTGTAACTACAGCCACCCTCATATTCCAGTTGACATTGGAAGCATTAACCTCCANTCACTTTCTGNACAACAGACCTTATTTTAGTTTTTATTTAATTTTCTTGTTGCTGTAACAAAATCCCTGACAGAAGTGACTTGAGGAAGGGAGTGTTTGTTTTGGCTCCCAGTATGAGGGTACAGTCCATCAAGGCAGGGAAGGCAAGGCAGTAGGAGCGTGAGGCAGCAAATCTCATTNTGTCCACAATCAGGAAGCAGAGGGAGATGAACCCTGGTGCTCAGCTCACTTTTTCCTTTTTAGGCCATCCAGTTCCTACCCCATGGAAAGGTGTCACACAGTGAAGGTCTTCCCACCTCGGTGAACCTAATCTAAATAATCCCTCCCACCCTAGACTCCTATCTTGCCTTCTCCAACCACAAAGCCAGTTCTAGACAACTGATAGCCTTCTGGTTCTTCCAAGATGCTGTGTGAGTCTTGTCCTCTCTTCCACACATCATGGAAGAGATCACTCGTGGTGTTGAGGTTCAGAGAGCAACACTCTCAAGACTAGTGATTTCCCAAGGAGAGAAGCCTTTGATGTTACAAGCCCACCATGTTTCTCCTACTCCCAGCACCAAGACAGGCTTCCTGTGGTCCCCTATCTCCCCATCAAAGTCACCCCCAAAGAACACAGCTGCCTTGCTTTCTTGCTGAAAGTTCATTAACCAGAAATACACAACACTTACTCCTATTAGAACATGTGTTGCTCCCACTACAGAACAGGCCAACCCTTTGTGAGCTGGCCCACCCTACCTTGCCAGTCCCTCCTCTAGAAAGGCTTCCTGGCACTCCCAGTAGATCAAGTAACCTTCCTCTGCTGCCACAGCATCCTCTCACAGCATTTTCCGTAGCTTGTCGGAGCCATCTATCCATCTGTCAGTCTCCCCCCTTGCCTTATAGATCCACAGAGGGAAAAGACAGAACGCCATTCATCTTTTACACCGGTTCCAGNGCATGGTGTCTGCTAAGTGTCTGTCTCAAGACTGGGACTGAAGGNAGGAGTAAACCTTAAACATTGTCACTGCTAGATTCTGCCTCTGCAGTAAATGTCTTCTAATTGTAGTTTTCAAAAGTTACCTGTCCTGGAAGAAGTAGTCGGTGACACAGGCCACGCAGGTGGGATCAGCCCAGGGAGAACTGTACTGGTGGGGAATGTTGGGGTGCTGCCTTCTGTGTTCCATGGGGTGACTGTAGGAATGAAACTTTTCTCCACCATGGCTGAGCCAGACTCCAGGCTGGGGGGTGGAAGACTAGGGGAAGGCATTAGAACCTGCGGGATAAGTTAACAAGGATATATTGTTATGAAAAATGTTCATTTGAGTTGGACAACACAAATGTGAGCAATGGGTTATTTGTGCCCACCCTCTCCAAATTCATGCACTGAAATCCTAACCCTCATGGGATGGTTTTTAGGTGAGGGGGAGGCAGAGTAGGTGGTCAGGTCATGGGGATGAGAACCCTCATGAACAGAATAAGTGCCTTCATTACAAGAAGACAGAGCTCAGTTGTGGTGCAGGCTCCTCATTAGAGCTCTCAACAGGCTGAGGCAGTANGATTGCTGATTTTGAGGTGAACTTCAGNTATATAGCAAGACCTTGTCTCAAAGAAAGAGAAAATAAGGATGGGGAAGGAGAGGGGGAAGGGGGAAAGGATAAATAGAGAAGAAGGAAGAGAAGAAAGAGAAAGAAGAGGCAAGGAGGAAGGGAAAGAGTGAGAGGAAGGAAGGGCTGACATACCCTCTGCAAGTCTGATCTTGATTGGTTTCCTATAGATATTCTATTCAGTGGCGCTGTGACATGAATAATGCTGCTATGTTACAGTCTTTGCGTGGGGAGCTGTGTTTATTCCTCTTAAGTGCACACTAGAAATGCAACTGCTGGGTCACATGCTGGGGCGATGCTATGTATTACTGTTTCAGTGCTGGGGAACAGCAAGCCAATTTCCCAAGGCATCTGCATCGCTGTGCACTCCCTTCAGCCATGTATGAGCGCTGCGGCTTCTCTTCTAACACTTCCCTAGTTCGGGTTTTATTGTTGTTGTTGCTGCTGCTGAAAACACTCAGTGCTNTGGACCTTGGGCTACTCTCCACCCCTGCCCTGGTTTTACTTTTTTATTATTTTATTCTAGCCAACCTGATAGGCATGAGGTAGTATTATGTTTTGGATTCAACTTCTTTTACATGTTTTATTTATCCTGATTGCTGAGATTACAGGCACGCACTGCCACTTGTCCTTTACCAATTTTTAAATCAGGTTGTTTCCTTATTGTTGAGTTGTAAGACTTGTTCCCATTTCTGCATATAATGTTATGATATATGATTTACAAATATTTTACCCCATTCTATGGGTTGTCTTCTCTTTCTTGATGGGATATTTATTATTTGGGATGCAAAAGTATTTAGTTCTGATGATTTATCCTTTTNACAATTTTTACTAAGTTTACTAATTTGTTTGTTTGTTTGTTTGTTTGTTTTGAGACAGGGTTCTCTAAGTAACTCTGGCTGTCCTGAAACTCACAATATAGACTAGGTTGATCTCAAACTCACAGAGATCCTCCTGCCTCTACCTCCTGAGTGCTGGGATTAAAGATAGATAGCATCATTTTTTGCCAAATTTTGATGGTCTGTACAAAAAAATAATTATCTAAACCTAGTTATTAAGGTTTACTATTGTTTTAACTCTTATCATTTGGGTCTTCAGCACATTTTGAGTTCTTTTTTTCTTATTTAAAATGTAAAATAGGAAAGCTACAACTCATTCTTTCGCATGTATTATTGGGGCTTTGAAAACGATACCCATTTGAAAACCAAATGCTTCAGAAGCCAAGTTTCTCTCTGGCCTTCTCCTGTANACCTGCCTGTATCTCATTCTCCCCTGAAGCATGCCACAGAAGCTAGAAATCCTCTCTCCCAACATGTCAAGAATCTTACACACCATTTTCCTTTTAAATATTCTTAAAGGAGCCAGGGAGGTAGCTCAGTTGGTAGAGAGCTTTCCTAGCATGGTCAAGGCCCTGAGTTGTAGCTAAAACCAGCATAAACCAGGAGAACCCCAAGACCCCAGTGCTCAGGAGACAGTGGCAGGAGGATCTCTGTGAATTCACAGCCAGAGACCCTGCCTGCAAATAATTAGATAAATAAAATAAAAACAGGAATTCTGAAAGTCTCCCATGCCTTCCATCCACTTCTTTCTGACTGCCTTCAGATCACTGCCAAGTTCCCTGATTCTTACATTCTCTTCAAGTCCGAGTGGTCTCTGGGTTCTCCAGCGTTCTGTCCTCACAGGATTTCATTCCAGTAACACTGGGGCCTTCTCTCTACTTTTGCCATCTCTAGTTTCCTAGTGATTCTTGCCCCTCCCCCACTCCCTCCCTACACATTTTANAAAGGGTTGGAGATTCACTCCAGGGTCCCTTGAACAAATGTCCCACCACCTAGTCATACCCCTATTCATTTTTCCTTGTTTTTTTTTTGTTGTTGTTGTTGTTCTGTTTTGTTTTTATTGGCAGCGGATCTCAGAACATGTTAAGGATGACCTTGACCTTCACTCATGGTTCTCCTGCCTCCACCTCCTGGTTAGTTGAGACTACCTGGGAATGAGACTCTCGTTCTTTCACCACAGTGGTTTTCCATGGAAAGGTCTGTGGTTCTTCCTACATCAGCTTCACCATGTCTCTGGCACTTTTCTAGCCACCAAACTAACTGGTAGGGCTGACCCTGGGACAGGAAAACCTGACATTTGTCTACTATAGGAAATTTTCAAAGCCTCGGGGGGTGTGTGTGTACACACATGCTGGTTCCAGGGCCTTCTACAAAGTCTTCGTTAACTTTAATTAGCCATAGAGGATCTCTAGGGAGAAGGGATCTCAGGTAGATGACCTGGGAAGGGGAAGCTCTGTGTTTTTCTCAAACTGCCTGCTTAAGGAAGCACGGNAGAAGAACGCTATCATGTTTCTGGTTAGGCTCTGAAAGGCATTCATCCCCCGGCATCCACCTGAGGTAGTGTGCTTAGGAGAAACCTCCTCGGGTTCCTCAGCTCTGTGTTCTTTTCAAACTGCCTGCTTAGGGAAGCTCGGCAAAAGAACACTGTTAGGCTCTGACAGACATTCATCCTCGCGTTCCTCTACCCTGAAGGAGTCTGGCAGAGCTTAGTCATGTGCTCCTTTCCTTGCCCACCCCAGCATGTCTCGAGCACACTCACCTCTTTTCCAGAGCTATTGCTGGCTTGTTCTTGGAGCTGTAAAGTCTCTCTCTCCATCCCCTCTCCTGTAGGTAATACAGTCACAGAGGTTGGCCACACACTGCTCTCTGCTAAGTGCCCAGGGGTAGGGGACCAAGTGGACTCATTCAGGGCCTCCAGCTGCTGCAGGTCCAGTGGCTGGGGTGTGGGGTCCTGCAGCTTCTCTGTGGAAGTAGCTGAGCTGTCTCCTGCAGCCGAGACATTGAAACCTCCCTCGCTGCCGGGNAGCAGGCTCCAGTCGGGGTACTCAGCGCTGCCTCTGGGGTCCTGTTGGTTGGAGGGCTGCAGGAGGCCCCGCTCCAGTTCCTTGTAGTCATCTGAGTACTGAGCAGTCTCTTCTGGTCCTCCATCTTTGCCTAGAAAGGGCAAGTCCTTCCTGAGGTCCTCAAGGGAGTCTCCCCAAGCACCAGAGGGGGACCCCCTGCCCNGCATCATGTCTCCGTAGTCCAACAGCTGCTCGGGCTTCTGGACAGGTCTACGGATGAAAGTAAGGTAAGACCGGATGGGACCTGTTGTCCTGGGCTCACAGTTCTCCGAGTGCACGCAGTTCACCAGGTAGCAGCTGCCCTCAAACCACCAGGCCAGGTCGCAGCTGGGCAGGTCACAGCAAGCGGCCGTGCAGTCTCCCACGGAGAAGGTTTGAGACGCCCGCATGATTCTAATAGTTTCCAGGTTAGGTGAAATGATGGCGTTGGAATAAGTCCTCCCCTCACTGCACTGCTGGCCCCTGCCACCTGAAGACCAGAGAGGTACCAACGTTCAACACCAAAAGCCAAACTGGTAAGTGGACAAACTTCAAAAGAAGAAACACAAATGGCGAATAAATATTGGAGAAAATATCCAAGCTGTACAGTATACACCTGTAATCCCCGAACTTTGGAAGTGGAGACAGGAGGTTCAGGAGTTCAAGGTCATCCTTGAGAGCTGGAGGCCGGNNTGGCTGAACTATATGGGACCTGGTCTCAAGAAACCAAATAGACCTGAAGTTCATATGCAGAATCTAGATTTAAAGATATATGACATACATGCACACACTCGTGCCATGAAAGTCAGAGGGAAACTACAGGAGGAGAAAGATTCTGAAAGGAGGGGCAGNAGAGGCTAACACAGGGAAGACTGACAGACCATCATACTTTCCCTAGATTTAAATTTATGTACATATATGATATGAAAGGAAAAAGCACAATTTGGAGGGAGGAGGGATGGGAGAGGAAACTGGGCTACAACATGATATATGTGTATGGAATGTCACAATAAGCTTTTTTAAAAAATGATTTACATTTATTTGTTTATGTGTATGCATGCACACACACACATGTACCATGAAGGTCAGAAGACAACCTATGGGAGTTGGCTCTCTTCTTCTACCATGTAGGTCTCAGGGAATGAACTTCCTAGGTTATTGGGTTTGATGGCAAGTTCCCCCTCAACCTGCTGAGCCATCTTTCTGGCCTAAATCNTATTGGTTTGTACCAAAAATATAATAAATAAATATATATATTATTATTATACACACATGTGTGTGTAAGTATGTATGTATATAGATGCACAGTCCAGGGAAGCCACTCCAGAAAACCAGAGGCTCCTCCATCCCTGGCTACGCAGGCAGCCATCAACACTCCCTATTGAAGGGTCCACTGCACTATGCATCCATTCATCACACTTCTCATCCAGACAGTCACCTGTCTTTCCACCAGTTCGTCCATTTTTCACTCATTCATCCACCTACCCACTCACTTATCTACCCAATCCCTCTATTCTTCCTCTCATCCACCCATCNCTCTGTTCTTCCTCTCATCCACCATCCCTCTATTCTTTCTGTTATCCACCATCCCTCTATTCCTCTACCTTTCTATNCACATATATTCTTTCAACTATTCATGTACCATTTTACCTATGCATTTCAATTCTTCTATAATTCCACTCTTTTCTACTTGTGTCTCCTTTTTATGTAATTTACAATAGACCCCGTGTAAAAAATAGTTACAGAAGTAACAGAAAAGTACTGTGTCTTTGTTTTGTTGATGTAGTTAATAGATTTTTTTTTTACCTCACAGACTGTCTGCTTATAAATCATCTGACAGGAAAATGTCTAAGGAGAAAAAATACTTGTCCTCAGTACATATCTATAATCAAGTGTTTGTTTGTTTGTTTGTTTGGAGATGGATCTCACTGTGTAGACCTAGCTAACCTGGAATTCAGAGATCCCTCCACCTCTGCTTCCCAAGTGCTGGGATTAAAGGTCTGNACCACTATGCCTTGTTATTACATTCCACTAGTTTTAGTCAGATTTTCAACAATGAACTATCAGTCTTTCTACAGAGTCACTACAGTAGGCATTGGCATAGACTACATGGAGTGTGGCCTGTTAGTTTTTGTGACAAAATAATAGAAGCAAACCTCAATAGCACGGGATTTCCTTCATAGTAAGAGCTTATTGTTGAAATTTATTTTAATAAATGTTGTTTTGTCACAAGAGGGCTGTCAGANATTATTTCTGACAGGGAACATGTGAAAATAGCTATATAATATGTAGGAATCACCTTTATGTTACCTGCACAGGAGATCACTGTAACAGGTAGCTTTTTAGTAGTGCAATGTCAGTAGTACAATGTTATCATGGTAGGCAGCTTGGTAGTCTCATAACACAATGCCAGAGCCAGGAAGATTGCTCAGTGGGGAAAGACATATNCAGCCAAGACTGATGACCTGATTCACATGGTAGGAAAAGAAAACTGACCCCTACAAGCTGACCTCCACACACATGCCATGACACTAACACACACACAATAAATGAGTAAATGCAACATAATGCCAAACATGAGCTCTGTGGAAAGACTATTTCATCCAATATAATAAGAATTGGATATACTGTATATGTTCCTTTCCAATTAAAAAAGCAACACATNAAGCTGAGATGGTATTTTCTCAAACACAAATCTAGTTTTTAAATCACGTGACTAGTTTGGGTCTATTATTCTTTAGAGAAAAGCTAGAGCTCAGACATGGAGAAAACACTAATTTACTATAGCTGAACACAACAAAACAGCACCTCTTACAAAGCTCAAGAGAGGATGGGGTAAAGCAGAGGTAAGGTAACTCCCAACCTCTCCAACACATGGTATTTTTATGGCTACCATTGCATCTCTCCATAACTTATATGAAGATCCGAGCCAGAAGTTTCCCCCAACCCACATGACCACATGTACTTTCCTTCCCTTGAAGACATGTATCCAGCAGCAAGTGAATCTGAGCAAAATCATGTTTAATGTCTGGCCCTGGCCACAGGAGCCACAGGAGATGACCTTTACAACTCTCCCAGGAAACAATGATGTCTCCTGGTAANGGTTTCCTACCTGCGATGGTGGCCAGCAGCAGCAATGAAGACAGTGCTCCTGTTGGGGACACCATTCTGCCTCACACAGGATGATGCTTCCAAGGCAGTGGATTTGGAACAGGCCCCCTTTGGTGGTTGATGAGCCAGATGTGGCCTCTAGAACTTCAAAGAAACCAAAACAGAGACAAGGAAGAAGAAAAGGGTAGATAAATGTGAAAACATATTGTTCCTATCATTTATTCATGTTAATAGAAGAACTGTCCTGTTCATGAAGTGGAGTCATATCCAAAGCAGCTGTTCTCTAGAGAAATTTGTTAAAATAGCTAGGACAGTTAGTTCCTAAGAAGATAAAAAAAAAATCGGACATATTGGCACATACCTTTAATTCTAACACTCAGAAGGCAGAGGCAAGCATATTCCGTGAGTTTGAGGCCAACCTGGTCTACACAATGAGAGTTCCAGGACAACCAGAGCTAAATAGTAAGACCCCGCCTCAAAAAACAAAAAACAAAAAGAAAGAAAAGATGAAAGGTTTTATGTCAGTTCACCCTACAAACTGTAGAAATAAAGACCAATTGAGTGAGAAAAGCAAGGCTCTGAAGTCACACTGTGTCATGGCAAAGAATTCAGTCACTACCAATTGGCAGAGACTCGAAGACAGAGGAGCAGAAACACTGTGTAGTGGGATAAAGGGACGGCCTCAGTGTGTTGGGAGAGGAGGCTGATGCTGTGGGAAGCTGTCCTGGCTAANGAGAAGTGGAGCATCNNGTGATTGATATGGGGAACTCTAATGGATAGTTTTATGTCAACTTGACACAAGCTAACATCGGTTGAGAGGAGGGAACCTCAATTAAGAAAATGCCTCCCTCAGGTGGATCTCTGTGAGCTGGAGGCAAGCCTGGTCTACAAAGCAAGTTCCAGGAGAGCCAGGGCTATTATACAGAGAAACTCTGTCCCCAAAAAACAAAAGCCAAACCAAATCAAAATAACAATAAAAAACACAAAACAAAAACAAAGNAAAAAAGAAAGTGTCTCCATCAGATCGGGTTTTGGAAAGGCTGTAAGGCATTTTTTTTCTTTTTTTGGGGGGGGCGGTTGAGACAGGGTATCTCTGTATAACCTTGGCAGTCCTAGAACTTGCTCTGTAGACCAGACTGGCTTCAGATTCACGGAGATCCACCTGCCTCTGCCTCCCAAAACCTGAGGTTAAAGATATGCACCACCATTGCCCAACCAAGACATTTTCTTAATTAGTGATTGATGGCAGATGGCCCAGCCCACTGTGGGTGGTGCCATCCCTG
>LZPO01034771.1:230787-243605 GCA_001675575.1 Neotoma lepida
CTTTGTAGTGGAGCAAAAAAATCACCTAAACAAATGCCTTTGCCAAAATAAGATTTTATTTTGAAAGACAGTAAGCAAGGAAGAAGTAAAACTGTGCAGGTACAGATTCCAAAACCACCAATGGTCTCTATCAGGCCAAAGAGTTGTGTTCTTTGGTAACTTGGATGTTAGCTCCCTGGAGAAGAGATCTTTTCCCATAAGCCATCTTCATTTTTTGTTGTAGAGGAGAGCTTTATTTCCAGAAAACAGTATATTTGCTGGCGATGGGAATTTTTTTTAAAAAACATCAAGGTAGATCTAATATGTTCAACAAAGTGGGGGCACCACCTGAGTTTGATTCTTGAGATCACAGGGTGGAAGAAAGGCCAGAAGGGGGTGTGAGTCATTTCCCCTGGTGCTGAAGTGACAGACAGTTGTGAGCTGCCATGTGGATGCTGGGAATAGAACCTATGTCCTCAGGAAGAGTTCTTAACCCTTGAGTTATCTCTCAGTCACCAGTTGTATCTTTAAAAACTATATTGATACTTTGTTCATTTTCATTTTGGAGAGAAAATGAAAACTAAGTGATTAACAAACTTGTGCAAGAAAATACAAGCAATGACAACTGAACCTGGCTAGGTGTGCAGGCGAGTAACGATCCAGCACTCAGGCGGCCCAGACAGGAGGTCAGCCTGGGGCTACACAGCGAGGCCCTACCTCAAAAAACCAAAATTGAAAAAGAAAGAAAAAAAAATGAATCTAGGGAACAGTCACATCTCTACTACACGATCTATCTGTGCCTCTCAGCTACAAAGTCCTTATTTTGGCTTGGTCTTGAACAAATGGTCTGGGTGGGACTCACTGCCAAATCTCACACCTGAGTTTGATTCCTGAGACCACAGGGCAGAAGAACCACAGGCTCCAGTGGGTTGTCCTCTGACAACACCAACCCCTCCCCCACCACCCCTGCAGCTAGTAAATTTACACAGAGAAAGAGACAGAGAGAGAAGGAGACAGAGAGAGAGAGACAGAGAGAGTGGATTCTTACTTTTCCCTTTGCTGCTGTGCTGACATTCTGCCGGTAGAGGGCGGAGGTGAGACACTTCAGGAGCGGATAGGGATGGCTTCCCGCTTCTGGTCGACTTCTGAAAAGCACCAGGCTTCCACAGTTGAGACAAGATGACAGTGATTCGCCTCTCCCTGGGCACCCGGGTAGGTGGTGAGCACTAGCAAAACACTCTTAAAAACCCACTGGACCTGATGTGGTGATGCCCACCTGTAATGGTAGCACTCAGGAAGTTGGGTAGGAAGATTATAAGTTACATAGCAAGGGACAGACAGAGACAGAGACAGACACGCATACCCCATTGGGCTGGAGATGTAGCTCACTGGTAGAGTACTCGCCTGGAGTTCTAGTAACCTACCCACCACCAAATCTGTTAGTCATTGTTAGTGTTGGTGACGGCTTCTTAAGATCTCACTGGACACGTTCCTCAAGTTCATGTTTCTGTAAATAAACAAAAATGTTGGGGGACAGAGCAACTTGATTCCCTAACTGGCATCTACTGATATCTCCCTTGCTACTCAGGCCAGCTTCAGCAAAAGGACTGTCACTCAAACAGCTAGTGCTCTTAGACCAGCACAAGCTAAAGCCTGGAGACAGCAACATAACAATCTTCACAGCTAATAGCCCCTGGCTTCTGACGGTGCAGCTATCACAGATAGAGCTGCAGCTGGTTTGTTTGTTTGTTTCTTTGAGACTGGGTCTCTCTACATAGCCCTGGCTGTCCTGGAACTCACTNTGTAGATCAAGCTAGCCTGGAACTCACAGAGATCAACCTGTCTCTGCCTCTCGAGTCCTGAGATTAAAGGTGTGTGTTAACATGCCTGGACATGTAGCTCGTTTTGTTTTGTTTTGTTTGAGGCAGGTCTTCCTCTGTAGCTTAGGCTTGCTTTGTAGTTCACCATGGAGCCAATGATCACCTTAAATTTGTAATGATCCTCTTGTCTCTTAGGTTCTACAATTACAGCCATGAATTACCATGCCTGACTTTTGTTCGCTTGTCTTTGAGATCAGGTCTGGCTTGAAGCTTGATATGTGGACAGGCAGGACTTGAACTTGCAGTGATTCTCCTGCTTCAGATTCTGGACTAACAGCTGTTAACACTGGCCAATGTTGAACACAAGGACTCCCCAAACATGGGCCTAAATGGACTCTGTAATGCCAGCCACAGCTGAGTTTCCTAGACTCACAAGAGCTGTAGCGCCCGTAGGTTTAAGGTTCTGGGTACTGAGGTCTGTGCAGGAACTGCAGCTTTACAGGGCTCACTTGCTGCCATCCCCTTCTGCTCAACTGCTGCAAAGCACTGAGGGGACAAAAAAGCTGCCAGAGCTTGGAACTCACAGAACTTCCTGGATTTCTGCCCTGGTAGAGCACAAGAGCACTACAACTAAGTGAGATCACTAATAGTAGCTGGCAGCAGTCAGCAGCTGCTGGCCACTCTAGCCCTGGGCAAGTTTGTAATAGAACGCTTCTTCTGAAATCCTTCCTATGAAGAGCTTTCTCTGAAAGGTTATTGTCAAGTTCTACAGAGTATATACTTCCAGAAAGTTCCATGGGTGGAGTCCCATAGGGTATGCTGTTTCTCCAAAGTCTGGATCTCACATTTAGGTGGAAGGGGCACCAGCCGTTCCTTCCTTATGTCTTTTATGTTCTTTTTACATTTACCTATTAATTTGTTTATTGTGTGTGTGTAGATCAGAGGACAACATGCAAGAGTCAGTTCTCTTCTACCATGTGGGTCCTGGGGAAGGAACTCAGTCAGTCAGTCTCGGTAGTAAGCACTCCATTTGCTGAGCCATGTCCTTAGTTCTCTTAGATTCTCTTTTTTGGCATTTTGAAATAGGGTCTCCCTACATAGCTCAAGTTGACTCCAAATTCAAGATCCTCCTGCTTCAGCCTCCCTAGTATTGGGATTANAGGTGTGAACAATCACGCCCAGATTTCTTTCTTTTTCTTTTTTTTTTGGCCAAACAGCTTTATTTATCAACCAATCAGAGCAACACATTTTTAGAAAGACATTCCCATCATTTCCCCTTTTCTTTCTATTTAAAAGGAAGGTTTTAACTTTAACATAGTAAAATTACAGAACACAAAAGTTATCTAGCAAGAATTACAGTAATATCTAGTCTATTTGTATTTGGCAAAATTAAAGAAAATATTTTATTTATCCTATATTTGAGTCTAAAGTTTTATATTTAATTTATCTTTTATTACAACCAAGGAAAAATATAACTATCTAGTCTTCAACTACATCAAAGACCTCAGAAGGATATAATACTACCTAAATAAACAGGAAGAATATTGTAAGCAACTTTTAAAAATCTAGAATGACAGAGACAGCTGGCTACCTGGACAGTCACCCAAAGTTCTTCTGTAATGTTGGGGCATCCATTCTTTAGCCTACAGGCCTAGAGTCTCTCAGTCACTTCTCTCTGTGTCCTGTCGAATATCTGCATCTCCTCAGCGAAGCAGGAACCTGAAACGCCCAGATTTCTATTACATTCTTTAGGAAATTTTTTTTAAAACTTTGAGTAGCAGCTGGGCGGTGGTGGCGCACGCCTTTAATTCCAGCACTCGGGAGGCAGAGGCAGGCGGATCTCTGTGAGTTCCAGGGCAGCCAGGGCTACACAGAGAAACCCTGTCTCGAAAAAAAAACAAAAAACTAAACAGACAATACACAAATATATAAAATAACTTAAAAAAATATATGTATATTCCGTGTTTGCCGCTAGTGGGAGTAGGTCCTCTGTCCTCGCCAGCAGAGTATCTATAGAGTACTGAAGCTTTGAGCTTCCGGCAGAGGGTCAGAAGGCACGGTCAGAGGGCACAGCCGTCTAAGCCAAGGGGAGCACTAGCGACCTCACCCAAAGACTACAGCCGCCTGGACGACTGCGCAGGCGCAAGGAGCCCGTGGGCGCGGTGGGCGGTGGTAAGAGGTGATTGGCTGGACGTCGAGGCCCCGCCCCTCATTACGTCAGTACCCGGTCGGCGGGTCAGTCCGCAGGTTCGGGTCGTTCCGGTGTCGTTGGGTCCGGCGTGCTGCCAGGGTTCGTCCCGCCCCTTACGCTCGCTGGGAACGGAGCACCGTTGTCTGTGAGTCCAGGGGCGCGCTGTGGGGGGGGTGCGAGCGTAATTCCGGCAGCGGTGTCTCCCGTCTGGCCCGAAGCCGGGCCTGCCTAGACAGCCGCGGGGACCCCGCTGTGTCGAGGGGAACCGGCTGGGAGAGGCGAGGACTTGAAGAGAGCCGAGTCTCGGCCCTTAGTCTGAGCCCGGCAGCAAGGCAAAGCTGGGCGAGCTGAGACGAGGGGCTGCGCCATAGGTGGGGTCGGTTTTGGCGCGCTCTGGCGTTCGCGCTTCCTATTGGCTGGCGCACGCCGCGTTGGGCGGGGCTGGCGCGTCCGGGAAGGTGTGGCGGCTGAGTCTCAGGGACAGCGTGGCAGGGGTCTGAGCTGGGTACCTCGAGCCAGCGCATAGGTAGCTGCAAACGCTGCTCCTGGGACAAGGACATTGAATCCTGCGTCTCTCATTCCAGTGATGCTGGTGTAGGTGACAGTGGGTTCTGCTCGGACCCTGTCCTATGCTCCTGACTAATGGTAACATGATCTTGGGCCATCACCTGCATTTTGGGAAACATTGCCCAAGCCTGGGCGTGGTAGTGCTCAAGCTCCAGCCCTCAGGAGGCTGAGGCTGGAGATTCAGGAGTTCTAGGTCAACTTTGCCTCCTTAGAGGCAAAAGAAAAGAAAAAACATCTAAATTTCCTCGAGTGGGTTTCCGATAAGGTTTTATTAATGTGAAATAGAGTAGAAAACAGCAGAACTCCACACGAGGTTATAAACAGTTTGTATTTGCATACATGTGTGAGTGCTAGGACACAGTGTAAATTATTAATTACATGTACGAAAGAGGGGAGTTGGTCTTAAGTTTTATGTAGCTGAGGATNACCTTGAATTCTGTTTCTCCTGCTTCCCAGCTGCTTATGCCACTAGGCCTGGTTTATGCTGTACTAAGAAAGCGTGCCTTTGGGCATGGTAGTTAAGCACTCTACCCACTGAGCTACATCCCCAGCCAAAAGTTCTTGGATTTTTTTTTTTTTTTTTTGAGACAGGATCTTGGCTAGGTAGCCTAGGCTGATCTCCAACTTTTATGTTCTTATCTCTGCCACCGCAGTCCAGGATTGCAGTCATGTGCCACCGTGACAGGCAGGATGGTATTCTTTAGGGTAGATCTGAGCGTGCTTAAGTGCCGTTTGCTTTTCCCGGTGCCTGTTTCTCAGATCTTTTTGAGATCTCTCTATTTTGTACAGGACACCATGCCATTCTTTCAAATAGTGGTTCTACCATAAAGTAGCAAGATTTTTGTGGTGTAAATAATTAAAGAATCTAGACTCTACCTTCAGATACAAACCCTACTGTTTTTAAATTGCTTGTTTGTGTTGCCAGCTGAAAAATGAATCCCAGTATGAAGCAGAAACAGGAAGAAGCCCAAGAGAATGTGAAGGTATGTAATGGAACCTCTTAAATGTGCTTGAATTTGTTTGTTTTAATTTTTTTGTTGTTTTTTTCGAGACAGGGTTTCTCTGTGTAGCTTTGGTCCTGTCCTGGATCTCACTCTGTAGATCAGGCTGACCTTGAACTCACAGAGATCCGCCTGCCTCTACCTCCTGAATGCTGGGAATAAAGGCGTGCGCCACGACTGCACTGCCAGCTGTTTGTTTTAATTAAAAGGTGAGATCTTGCTGTGTTGCTCAGGCTGGCCCCCAACTCCTGGGCTGAAACCATTTTCTTCAGCCCCCAGAGTGAGTTTAAATTCAGGATTCATTATCAGAAGTTGGAAAACTGAATGTACTCTTGCATATATTTGGGGGAGAGGGTTTGGAGAATATCAAACTGTTTTCTGAACAGGTTAAGATTTAAATATATGAGTGAAACTTAGAGTCTACAAGTCTTTTATTCTAATGCACTATCTGTATAGAGAAAGGAATGTTATATTAGTATACATTCCTTGGGTTACATTTTATAAAGCTTACATGTGTAAAGTGTAAATCTTGGAAGTGGCTTTTGTAAGTGTGAAAGTGACAGCACCTTAGTTGGCTTCTTTGACCATTATCAAGATCAAACATTTAGTTTTATTTTCTTCTGTTTAGAGACTTGATTAATCTGTAATCTAAATTATAGCTGAAATGTTGTTTTGTAATATTTGTTCTCATGGTAGTTGGCATTTGTCCCTCAGTTAAATAGTGAGATAATAATCAACAGTAGAAACTTTACCGTGGGAAAGGTGAACTTTGTCATGTGAAGTACAGTAACTTTCTCANGCTGGTGTGGTGTCATGTTCTTGCTAACCTTGTTTGAGTATTCACCATTGTTTGCTATCCCATGGTAGCAGTATAACTAATGATTCTTTTTTTTTTCCAAAATAGAACTTACAAATCAGGAAATATATGGGGTCTTACATATTATAAAGATGGCAAATTTTTAAATTTTTATTTTATGTTTCGGTTTTTTGAGACGGTTTCTCTGTGTAACAGCCCTGGCTGTCCTAGAACTCACTCTGTAGACCAGACTGACCTCGAACTCACAGAGATCCACCTGCCTATGCCTCCCAAGTGCTGAGATTAAAGACATGCGCCACCACCACCCGGCTCAAAATTTTGTTTTTAAAACAGGATTTTAGAGGTTTTTTTCAGGAGGGGGGGTTGTTTTGAGACAAGGTCTCGCTATGTAGCCTTGGCTATCCTGGAGCTCATAGAAATCCGTCTGCCTCTGCCTTCTGAGTGTTGGGATTAAATGTGTGAGTCACCATGCATGGCTTGTTGTTTGTTTGCTTGTTTGTTTTTTGAGATAAGATCTCAGTATGCAGCCCTGGCTAATGTGGCACTCACTATGTAGACCTCAGGCTTGCCTTGAACTCCTGCCTCTGCCTACCAAGCACTGGGATTACAGGTTTGTGCTACACCTGGGCCAGAGTATTTTAATTTGTCTAAAGTACAGATATTTTTATCAATGTCCTAATGAATGGGCTTGTAGCAAACCTGCTATTTTCAGATGATAGTTCAGGAGGGGCTATCCATGGCATACACATGCACTTGCTTCCACCTACAATGTGTTCTTAAAAATTATATTCCTGGTGCCAGGCATAGTGGTGTAAGCCTTTATAGTTCCAGCACTTGAGAGGTAGAAGCAGGTGGATCTCTGTGAGTTCAAGGCCAGCCGGGGCTATATAGAAAGACCCTGTCTCCAGTAAATTAATAAATAAGTAAAAATTATATTCCTGGGCCTGTGAGATATTTGTCACCTAGCCTGATGACCCACTGGAATACATGGTAAAAGAAGAGAATTGATTTGCAAGTTGTCTTCTATCTCTCTGTGTGTGTAAATGTAATAAAATATTTTAAACTATTTCTGTATTAGGGTTTGTATTTCTGTGATAAAACACCATGACTAGGCCAGGTGATTGTGGTGCACAGCTTTAATCTCAGCACTGAGGAGGCAGCGGAGGGTAGATCTCCAAGTTGGATGCCAGCCTGGTCTACAAAGTGAGTTCCAGGACATCCAGGGCTACACAGAGAAACCCTGTCTCGAAAAAACCAAAACAACAAAAACCACCCAGAGAGGAATGTTTATTTCAGCTTCCAGCTCTCAGGTCACACACAGTCCAACAGGGAGGGAGATCAGGACAGGAACTCAAGGCAGGAACTGAAGCGCCATGGAAGAACGCTCCTTACCTGCTTGCTTGCTCAGTTTTCTTTCTTATGCACCCCAGTCACCTGCCCAGGGATAGCACTGGCAACAGCTGAGCCCTTCACACCAATCATCGACCAAGAAAATGTCCCCCCTTGTTGCTTATAGGCCATTCTTTCATCAGCTGAGATTCCCTCTTCCCATGTATGTCCTGGTTTTTGACAAAAACCAACAGCCGTTTTTTTTACAAATGCCCATACTGTTTGGGAATATTTAGAATTCTGAGATGAATCTTTTTGATTAGAGAAAAGTATTTTGTGGAGGAAAACTATAACCTTTTCTCTCAGTGTTTACCTCTTTTGTAAGTAGAGTGTAAGTTCCCAGTTTGGAAGATTTTTTTTTTTAAAGAATACAGTTAGTCATTTTTTAATTGAAAATTTGTCATACATCATTTGAGCTATCAGTGCTACCATAGAAAGTGTGTTAGGTGTGTTTTAACTAAAATAAAATGGATTGACAATAATTACAGCAAGAATATGTAATAGAATGAGAAAGTTACCTGTGTCTGGTTGGGGTGGTATGGCCTACCCATTCTTAACAATTTCTTCAAACTTTATTATAATCTTGGGAAATAAGTTTGCTGGTTGACTAAGTCAACATCTTATTCTAATATAGCATCAGGGCAAATCTTAGTGTTTTTAGTGATTTTTTTTTTTAACTCAAATTATAGTAAGACTAAGTCTAACTATATAGAAACTTGGAAAGTAATCATATAGCAGTAACCAGATAATGAATCATCTTGACTTTTAGAATAGTCCTGTCCCAAGGAGAACGCTGAAGATGATTCAGCCTTCTACAGATGGATCTCTTGTTGGCAGAGAAAATGAGGTATGTGTACAGGGCTAGAATGGGGAGATGGTCAATCAGCATTAAACATTTCCCAGATTTTCTTAAATACTAATTTGTTTTAATTGTAGCTAAGCTTTAGTCCAATTCTAATCAAAATAGTTGCTGCAAATAAAATTCCTAAAAAAATATTATACATTCTGGTAGTTTTTTTTAAAGTTATATTTATGGGCTGAAAAGACAGCTCTGTAGTTAGAGCACACACTACTCTTCAAGAGGACCTGAGTTCAGTTCCCAGTACCCATGTCAGGAAGCACACAACTGCCTATAACTCTTCATTAAAGGGATGGACACCCTTTTCTGGCCAAGAACTGCACTCAAATCCATAAACCCACACACAGACATAAAAATGTAATTACAAATAAAGTCTAAAAACATATTTATTTTGTGTGTGCACACACCCATGTGGATATATATGTGTTTGCATGGACTTAGGCACATGTAAGTGCCACAATACACAATTGAAGTCAGGATAGCTTTCAGGAATCTGCTTCTGTCACTGTGTGGGTCCCAGGGATTGAATGCAGGTTGGCAGCAAGTACCTTTATCTGATGAGTCATTTCACCAGCCCTATTTTGGTAGTTTTGAGTTGTATAACTTCAAAAGATTCTTAAATACATAAATAACTGAACAGTGTAGCTTTCATGTTCAAATCTAAGTAAATAAGTGTTTCCCTTACAGTTGCCAAAAGGCTTGTCCAAAAGGAAGCACTGGAATGACCAGTTAACATCTAAGACTTCGAGCTCTGATCCAGAGGCTAGTGAAAATAAAGATGTTGGAGATGTCACCCAGGAAGCATTTGATCTTATGATTAAAGGTACGAAAAAAGAACATAGCCTTGTCTTGGAAGTTTAAATTTTGATGGAGGTGTATTATTTGGTGGGGTTATTGTTGTTTGATAATTTAAAATTTGTATTATAAATAGGCAAATACTCTAAATTTGGACACATAGAACCATTTTTTTGGCAAGACTTCAATGTGAGTGAAATATTAAAGAATAGGCTCATTGGGGAGACTTTTCCTCTGAATTGGTCAGAGGTCATGAGAAATTAAGCCTAGAGAAATTCATTGGCTTGTTCAAGGTCACAGTCACAGGAACGTTTGGGTTTGTTCTGAGTTGCCTGGGATGTTGTAAGGAAGTTTAGAAGCAGAAAGTGCTTTTACAGGACAAAATTGCAAATGGCTGGTCTACTGGATAGAACCACAGCAGCTTTGTAGTGCATATGAAAGAGGACTTGGAATGTTGATACTTGGTTAGTTTAAAATCAGTCAAGGGTTAGTGCTATACGTATGCCAAAAATATCGCTCATACAGTCATCGGTGATCATAGACATTCTTAGTCATAGAAAATACCAGTATAACTATGACTTGAGAACTTGAGTGGGATATATCATTAGAATTAGAAGACCTACACAGAGTGCCTGAATTTTGTTAAATCTGTTGTTGGTAGTGCATTGGTGTACTCTTGAAAAGAAAAATCACACACACACACACACACACACACACACAGTAGTGCATTGGTGTACTCTTGAAAAGAAAAATCATACACACACACCTGTCTCTTATACACATCTAGATGTGTATAAGAGACAGGTAGTGCATTGGTGTACTCTTGAAAAGAAAAATCATACACACACACTCTCTCTCTCAATCTCTCTCTCTGTGTTCTGCCTGCATATATGCCTGCAAGTCAGAAGAGGGCACCAGATCTCATTATAGATGGTTGTGAGCCACCGTGTGGTTGTTGGGAATTGAACTCAGGACTTCTGGAAGAGTAGCCAGTGCTCTTAACCTCTGAGCCATCTCTCCAGCCCCTGGAGGCAAGTTCTTAATAGGGTGAATGGAAATACAAATGTGGAATGGAGAAGGGAAGGATGAATTGTTGAACTGGTTGAAAGTATTACTATAAATTGATTATTAAAAACCCCTCCACCGAAAGCAAGAAACACAGCAGATATCCAATTCTTGGTTTGTAAACACTATTCTGCACTGAAGCTCTTCAGGAAATGGCTGACTCCAGGATTCAATATTCAGCATACTATAGAGTAATCCTTAAATCTCATATCAGAAAATAAGGAAAGTTTTGAACATGTTTAAGGAACGGACTCTATTTGAAAAGATTCATACTGATTAAATGTGTGAAAATTTGAGCATCAAATGACTAGTGGCAAGAATGGCTTATAATAAAGCCGGGCATGGTGGCCCACACTTGTAATGCATGGTCTTCAAAGGTAAAGGTAGGAGGATAACTTCAAAGTCATTCTCAGCTACTTATCAAGTTCAAGGCCAACCTGGGATACATGTCTCAAAATAAAAACAATGAAAAGACAGAATGAATTACTCTTTGATGGGAATGTCTTTCTAAAAATGTGTTGCTCTGATTGGTTGATAAATAAAGCTGTTTGGCCAATGGTGAGGCAGAATAAGGTTAGGCGGGACATTCGAACTAGGGGAAGAGAAGCCAAAAGCAGAGCAGGGGCAGACGCCATTCTGCCNCCNANAAAGCAACATGTAACNGCNNACAGGTAAAGCCACGTGGAACACGTGGCGACATAGATTTATAAAATGGGTTAATTTAAGATATAAGAGCTAGCTAGCGAGAAGCCTGCCAGAGCCATAGTTTAAAAATGATATAAGCCTCTGTGTGTTTATTTGGGTCTAAGCGGGCCNTGGGAGCCGGGCGGAATCAGAGACTGGGACCAGACAAACTTTCGTCTACAACTCTTGGTACAGTGAATGGAAAAGAGCATATGAATCTGTAATGATAGCTTAAGAGAAAATGGAATAGAGAGAATTCCTTTCAAAATCACATCCACTGTAGAGTATAGAAGATTTAGGCAAGAATCACCAGTAGAGTTAAAATTGGTTGGGAAATAGATTAACAAACTGAAGTTTTACTCCCTAGATCTCTTATTAATTACCAAGTAAAACAATTTTTACAAGAGAGAAATTTGATATGTGGCAGCCAAATCAAATGATCGAATTTTATATTCAATATTGTAACAGATTGGTGTGTACTTCCTGGTAATACACTGAAAATACAATGCACTTATGCAATATTCCTGCCAAAAATGTTGAGCTTGAAACAAATTCAAAATTAAGAACTATATGCAAATTAACTAGTCTAGACTTTTCAAAGGTAACAATATTTGGGCTGAGAGTGTAGTTCAATGGTGGTTAAGTCCCTGTCACCCATAAAGGTCAGATTAAAATGCATAAGCACAAAATAAATCTTGTAAAATGTTAAACTGTGTAGGTAATGGATCTGCACTTATTTTCCTTCTTTGCAATTCTTTTCAAGGATTGAAAGCTTTGATATGTTGGGAAAAAATAAAAATTAGGTTGGAATTTTTCAATAGAAATAAATTACTGAGTTTTTTATTAGCAATAAGTTTTGTGTTTTTGAAATAAGGACTTGCTATGCAGTCTAGTCTGGCTTCAGACTCCTGAGTGCTAGGATTATGTGCTCCACCACAATCAGGGTTTTAGCACTGATTTTTAAAATTATGTAAAACATTGATTTATTCCAGAAAACCCATCTTCTCAGTATTGGAAAGAAGTGGCGGAAAAACGGAGGAAAGCTCTCTATGAAGCACTTAAAGAAAATGAGAAAGTACGTGTTGAATTCTTACCATGTAAAGGGTCCTGTTAGTATGCTTCCTCATTTCAGCATAGTCAGACTGGTATAGACTAGCTTGAATGTTGGTGTAATGGAGTTTGACTCCATGAGCACAATGAGTCCCACTGTGTTAGTTATTGCATTGGTTTGTCAGTGATCTGCTGGGAAGGTGCTCAAGATTCGAGCAGATTTATGAAATACTGAACTTTATTTTTATTATATAGCTTCATAAAGAAATTGAACAAAAGGACAGTGAAATTGCCCGCCTGAAAAAGGAGAATAAAGAGCTGGCAGAAGTAGCAGAACACGTACAGTACATGGCAGAGGTAATTGAGGTAGGTAATACTGTATTCATAGTCATCGAGACAGTGTTGTGGTCACTGAGTGTTATTATCCTGTCAGGGTTTTACTTTCCTTACCTATAAAATGGTAGTAATAAGCCCACATCTGAAGAAGATAAGAAAAGTTAACTCTATTACATAGTTGACACATTTCTAGGTTCTAGTTTTTATAAGCATGACATCAACTATCATTTATAAAACAAATAGGCTTTATCTGACTTTTTTTTTT
>LZPO01034771.1:265185-298646 GCA_001675575.1 Neotoma lepida
TTTAAACCATGTGATAGATGATATGGAAAGTCTCAGGATGGAAAAATTAAACAATTAGTAGGAACTATAAAAAACTAACATATAAAATATAAAACTTAGGATCCCCCTTCCCCCACCCATAGCTTCCTATATCCCAGGTTGCCCTGGGAACTCCCTAGGTAGCTGAAGATAACCTTGAACTTCTGATCCTACTTCCTCCACTTTTTGAGCACTGAGCTTACATGAGCAGCACACCCAGCCTCTGCGGAGCTGGAGATGAACCCATGCTTCGTGCACGCTAGGCAAGCGTTCTCCCAAGGGAGTTACAGCCTCAGCTCCAAAACTTAGTCTCTTATAATTCATCAGTTTGTCAGGTTCTCTAGGAAAACTTTTATTTGAAGAAATTTCTTTTTGTGCTCTGTTTTTAACGTACAAGTAGGTAGCTAAAGGGCCAATCAACCCCGAGAACACAGCAGAAAAGTGGCAAGGCATATGATACTTATCCAAACAGCGCATGAAGAGTTCACGTTTACAGATGAACTTCCAAACAGGTGCAAAAGTGGCTATTTTCAAATTCCACAGTAAAGTAAGATGGACTTTGAAGTGCTGTCAGACACAACTATGATGTGGTCTGGTGAGTTAGACACAGCCCTGTTCTGGGGGCCAAGGAAAAGTAGACAGTACAGCACAATTGGACTTTGGGATCTCTACACCGGCACNAGCAGCAGCACTCTGTAAATTCCAGGGGCTGTCTGGCCACATCACAGCACCCTCTTGATGACAAGGGCCAGGTATCAGGACAGCAGTTAGGCAATGCTAAAGTGTGATTTAAAAGGCTGTGGCAACTTCAGTTCCGTGACGACCTCCGACTTTAACACAGTCTCGAGGGAATTTGTCTAACTGTTCATACGCCAGCCGCCCGTCTTCTCCTGGATAGGGAACATTAAATATGAATACCACTTTGAATTTAACTTCTTGATGCAATCACACGGGATAACATGATGGAGTTATGCTATTGCTACACTTTTTTCACAGTTCCTGGGGAATTGCACCCAGGGCCTTGTGCATATTAGACCAAGCACTTACCCACTGAACTACACCCTCAGCCTTGTATTGCTGCCTTAGCTAGTTACTATGTTAAGAAAAAGTTTTGTTCTTCTTAATTATGTTATAGATTTCTAGGCAATGCTTAGAACAACCAAGAACTTTTGAGTTAATGTTAAAGACCAGATGAAAGGCATGGCACAAAACAAAGCATAAGTCCTTGCCATCTGCTGCCAATTGTACACGACAGATTAATTTTTGTTTAGTGTGTTAGTGATTTCAGTAAGGCTTATCCTTGACCTCAGTGTATTGAATCTCTATGTAACTTGAAAACATCCTATATTAATTTAGTTACATTATATCATGTATATATATCATTATACATTATATCATTATGTACATCTATGTGACTAATGGTAAAAGTTAATTTTAAAAAGTTAGGCTTTCAAATTTTAGCTAAAAGTTAGTCTTTACCCTTGTGGTAAATTTGAGTGTAATTGGCCCCATAAGCTCATAGGGAATGACACTACTGGGAGGTGTGGCTTTGTTGGAGTAGGTACAGCTTTGTTGGAGGACAGTGTCACTGTGGAGGTGGGCTTTGAGGTCTCATATATGCTCAAGCCATGTCCAGGATCTCAGTTTACTTCCTGTTGCCTTTGGACCAAGATGTAGAATTCTCCAGCACCATGTCTCACCATACTCCCAGCTGTCATGCTCCCTGCCATGATTTTAATGGACTAAACCTCTGCAACTATAAGCTGCCACCTCAGTTAAATGTTTTCCTTTATAAGAGTTGCCATGATCATGGTGTCTCTTCACAGCAATTGAAACCCTAACTAAGACAGTCTCCTAAACACACAGTACTCCTCCAGGTAATGGCTCATTCAGTCTTGTTTACAGCTACATCTTTTGTTTATTTACTTATTATGCTTGTGGGTGCTTGTGCAGCACCACATGTGTGTGGAGGTCAGGGACAACATCCTGGAGTCAAATCTCTCCTTCTACTCTGAGACAAGGTCCCTCTTGTTTCTGCTGCACTACATACTCCACACTAGCTGGTCCTTGAGCTTCTGAGTGAGTCTCTTGCATCTACCTCCCATCTCACTGTAGGGATGCTGTTATTACACATATGTATGCTTCTAGCTTTTTAAATGGATTCTGAGCACTAAACTCTGATGGAGATATTGTTCTGTATGCTGTGAATATGTGTTGCTCTGATTGATTGATAAATAAAATGCTGATTGGCCAGTAGCCAGGCAGGAAGTATAGGCGGGATAAACAAACAAGGAGAATTCTGGGAAGAGGAAGGCTGAGTGAGGAGACACCAGCCCTCGGAAGGAACAACATGCCTGTAGACCAGTAAAGCCACAGAATACGTGGCAAAACATAGATTAATAGAAATGGGCTAAATTTAAGTATAAGAGCTAGTCAGTAATATGCCTGAGCTAATGGCCAAACAGCTGTAATTAATATAAGCTTTTGAGTTATTAATTTATAAGTGGCTGCAGGACCGCTGGGTGGGCTGGACCGTGTGGGGCCTGGCGGGACCCAGACAAAACATTCACCTACAAAACTCATGTTGTCAGATGTGTGCCGCTAGCATTTTACCTACTGAACCATCACTCTGGCCCTCGTAGCAACATCTTATATAGCTAACATTTTGAAAATCAATTTCATTACTATTTAGAAAACTGATTAAAGTATAGGAATATGAGGGCTGAGGATGAGCCAGGGATAATGTTCGTATTACAGAGTGAGTCAAAAGACTGCCTTGGCTACATTGAGAGGCTGTCATAAGAAAATAAATAAAAGGCAAGGGTGGTGGTGTAGGCCTGTAATCCTACCTACACAAGAACCCGAGGCAGGAGGATCACCACCAGTTCAAGCAAAACCTGGACAACTTAGTGAAATCCTGTCTGAGAGTACAGTGTTTTAAAGGGGGGTGCTTTATCTAGCTCGGTTGCAGGGCACTTGTCTAGCAAGGAGGAGACTGTGGGTTCAATCCCTAGTCCTCTTAAAAAAAAAAAAAGAATAAATTGGCCTAGCACAGTATCTTAGAATAATAAATATGCAATGTTCTCTTGGGAGAAAGGAGAAAATGAAGCATAGAGACAATAGGAAGGATGCAGCTTTCTTAGTGAGACAAAGTGTGACTTAATCAGCTGTGCACTAGAACTCCATGTGAAGGAGAACAGAGGTTAACAAACACTGGGAGTATACTGACACGAGTGGTTTGGGAGAAGGACAGATCCTCACAATAGAGCGGAAGTTCTCTATGAATGCNACCCAGCACAGGGTAATCCAAAAATCCCAATCCAAAATGCTTCAATGTCCAAATCCATGAGCATTGTTAAGACTCCACAAGTGGGAGCCTTATACCCCTTGGACATGATAGGTTGTAGTCAAATGTATGTGAATTTAAAATGTTACATAAAATTGCCTTTAAGATAGGCATAACAATGTATATATAATACATAATTTTCACCTTTAAACTTGGACTTCACTCCTAAGATATCTCATGTATATGCAAATATCCCAAATTAAAAATAAAAGGCAAAGAATCTGAAACATTTTTGGTCATAATAATTTGGGAGGAGGGATGTTCAGCTCTTATTGTTAGAGTGACACAACCAGAGCTGGCCCTCAGGACATCTTGCTAATACTTAGCTGTCAGTGAGCTTTGATCCGAAGTGTCAGTCACTTCCCAGCCTTGAGATACAGGCAGAGCTTTGGAGGACAGAAAGTCTGGATCTGGGGAGTCATAGGCCCCACTGCCTCTTCTGGCATAGCCAAGGCCATGGGTAAAGATGTTGGCCACCAAGCTTGGTGACTTGAGTTCAATCCCTTTGATTTATATACCGGAAGGACCTTCACATAGGTGCTCTGACAGACATGCCCCCAACACATACACACTCTCACATACAAAATAAATCAATGTTAAAAAAAGAGGATCTCTCAGACAGCAAAGGTTACAAGGTTGAAGTGAGTGCACACTAGGTGGTGAGGAGCTGTTGCTTGGTCCTCTTGGTGCTCATCATGACTCTAGCTCTTTGTCACAGGGTGTCTTACCTTTTGCCATTGGGAATACTGGAACACCATATAAATTTAGGTTTGTGTGTGAGAAAAGTACACCACTATTTGTGCATCAGCGTCAAGGAAGAGTCACAACATTGACCTCAGGGAGCAGCCTCATTGGGTGGAGCAGAGGCACAGTGACATTAGGCTGCCCTGGAGACTTGGGTATGCAGCAAGTGGAGAAGCCTGAACCATGCTTGTGAGGCCTGGGTGGTGTGAGCAGCATGGGAAGGGTTGTGGTGAAGCAGATGTGGTGACCATTCTAAGAGAGTCTTGGGGCACAGCCATGATACCCCTCCTCGGTTTATCGTGAAAAGAGAGATGCTGGCTGTGCTTTGCAAACATCTGGCTATTATTGTTTATTTTTTTAAAACCTTCATTGTTATTTCAGAACCTTGAGGGATAAAAGACTTTAAGCCACTAATACCCTGGGTATGTTTTAGAGAATTAAATAACTTCTATATCTAAAACAGCCATACAGAATAACTATTTTATCCTTTAAGCAAATACAGGCTAAGCTTCCTCTACAAATAATGATGTATTGAACAGCAGCGCCAATTCTTATTAATCCTATACCTGTAAGAAAGAAGGTCTCAAAATAAATGGGATTTTCATGGTGGTTATAATAACCATGAGTCTTCTTCACATGATTAAGATGTATTGTCAAACCAGAGTGGCTTTTTTCCTGGAGACATTGGCAGGATTAGGCTAAAGGCTTTTAGAGGAGCATTTTTAGAGTATGTGACTAGAGTAAAGTTTTTCATAGCTCTCTCTCCCTTCCTCTCTCTTTCTCCTTCCCCCTCCTCCTTCTCTCTTGTGTATATGTGTAGATAGGAACTTTGTAGCCCACACTGGCTTGGAATGTAGTCCAGGATAGCCCCAAACTTGTGGCAAGCCTCCCGCCTAAACCTCTGAAGTGCTTGGATTACAGGTGTGAGCTAGCAGCAACAATTGTCTATTTTATGCAGAGTTAAGAAGGGTTTTCTTGATGGCTGGGGATGGGGCTCAGTTGGTAGAGTACTGGCCTAACATGCACAAAATCCTGGATTTGATCACTAGCACCAAATAAATCTGAGGTTGTGTCACAGACCTGTAATGTTGGCTCTTGGGAGTTGAGGCAGGAGGATCAGAAGTTCAAGGTGATTTTTAGGGTACATAGTGAGTTCAAGGCTAATCTGGGGTACATGAGACCTTGTCTTTAAAAAAAAGAAAGAAAAAAAATCTTTGTCATTCTCATCTACCCAAGTCTACCCAAAAGGAACAAAAAAGGCACAAACCTTCACAAAGTGAAGTGGGGGAGGTTATCTGGCTATTCCAGAATGAAATAATGCCAGGTGAGAATAGGACAGCAGGGTAATCAGAGGTGACCATGAGGCTGAGGCGAGTGGGGTACACAGCATTCACTGGAAAAGTCAGGTGCATTGACTGGTGTGTCATCTTCACAGTGGCAGCCACGCCAGGATTTCTAGAGTTCCTATTTGGCTTCTGTGTTCCAGGTTCTAGTGTTTTGGCTTTTATGGGACAGTCTCACTGTGTAGCCTAAGCTGTCCTTGAACTTGAGGTGATTCTCCTGCCTCAGCCTCTTCAGTGCTGGGATTACAGATATGAGCCACCCCCCTCAAATCATAGTCTTGATTCTAAATAGGGCAAAAACTGATGAAGTCTTGGACAGCACAAGGGAGAAAACCCTGATTCTTGTGCAGAGAGAACAAGGGGCTGGGCAAGGTCTGGAGACAATTGATTTCTCCTATTCTAGGAGCAGCGAGTGCACAGCCAAGGGGACAGTGGACAAAGCAGGGGACAAGAACCTTCCTTTTAGTTCCCAAGAGACTATCCCAAACACATAAAAAACTCACCAAGAGACAAGAGGGTTTCTGAGGCCACGTTTCTGATTTCTTCAGTGTCAGACTGACACAGTGTCACTAGCATTTTAATGCTTTCGGTGGCCTGCCAGGGAAAATAGATTAGTGCCTGACACTTAGACCCAGCCTTCCAGGAGACTAAACAGCTAATTCTTTAAGCTGTAGCCCACTGATTCCAAAATGACCCTCATTTTAGAACTCTTGTGCTTGTATTGAAACCACATGTTGTGTGGAATTCTTCTCATGAGTTGGGGGTGGTTTGGAAAGAGAGCTTCTGTTCCCAGAAGGCATTGTATCTTCTGGGAGAAAAGGAATAGAGCAGTGACATGGTGTTCTCAGCTGAGGATATGCCTGGGTTAGAACATAAGTCCGGTAGAACCCAGATAGACTGCTGCACCCCATGTGTCTATCCTTGTGAAGTCTGTAACAGAGACACTCAGCTATGATGAGTCACAGCACACCAGGAGAGTGTCCAAATAAATACTTAACCAATGGGGACATTTTTTGGGGGTGGGGGTGGGCCACTTGAAGGTAATTTTCTGACCGTGTAACAAGGAAGGCAAAATTTCCCATGGTTGTTTTCTTTCACAGATCATTAACGTTTCCTTTTATGGCATTAATCCCTTGTTTTCATGTCCCCTCAGGCCTGCTTCTTGTCCCATGTGCCCATCTAAGGTTTTAGTAAGCACTAAGGCTGTCTCTTATACACATCTAGATGTGTATAAGAGACAGCTCCTAATGTTTTTGTGGTAAAGGCGGGTCACACATGAGATCTAGCTTGTTGAAAGACACACTTCCATTGGAAATCTGCAGCCTTTGCTTCCCTGTGTTTGTATTTAGCTCTCTCCCTGCTCACTAATGCCTGCTCTAGCATATTACTGTTGCTCAGCAGTCAGGTGCATCTAACAGGCAGCCGGCAGTCCATGTGTGGCTGAGGCTAACAGTGTAGCCTGACACAAAATCATAGACTTAAAACAGTATGTGATATTTTTTTTTGTAACTCAACTCTGAACTTTGTAGATGATGATATCATGTTATGATATCAAAGGCTGGACATTCCTGCAAACTAATTTCCAGAGAAAGGATCAGGGAACTCAGTGGCAAACTGAGTTGAGATACTTCAGTACAGGCTTTCTTTTTCTATGCTAATTTATACACAGTAAACACTGGGGAAATCACCATATCATCTCTTTTGGGGGTTAAGATACTTTTCTAACACTGACCCAAAGTCACTCTGGCTTTTGTAGGCAGTGGGAAACCGAAATTATTCTCTACTTGGTGACTTTAACAAAATCCTGTGCAGTCATTGTTCAAGGGGGAAAAGGACCCTGACTGTGCAGCTCCAAGGAGATGAGAGACTGCTTCAAGAAGGGCTTTGAATATGGAAGGAATCCGATATGTCCATGTGGCATGGCTTGCCTCTGAGCTTAACAGACTCGAGTTGTTCTAGGGTTGACCAGGGATGGGGTCTCTGAGTCTGGATAGGAGTGTGGGTCTCTGAGTCTGGACAGGGCTGAGGGGTTTTGATTCTGGAAGTGTGGGATTATAGGGCTTTGGGACTGGGCTTTACCTCCAGGCTCTTTAGGGCCAGGCATGCTGCCTTCTGTAGNTGGAGATTGGTCTTTGTTAGTGCTTCACAATAATAGAGCAAGGCCTGAAAGGGAAGAAGAGATACTGTGAGACATTTTGAACTGTTTGTCATTCAAACTGTATGTATAAGACCGGGGAACAAAGGAGGGTGATTGGGGTGGGGGAATATTGGAGGCCATGCAAGGGGACCAACAGGCAGCACTGGAACTCATGGAACATGGCTGGGCGCTTGGCAAAACTACGGCTGAGTGAGCCTTGGAGAGGCAAAGCCCCAAGGACTATGTGACCTGAGGACCTCATGCTGTTACTGAGCATAGCTCTGATTGTTGCTGTCAGGGTCACCACATTCCTCACAATCTATGGGATGTATGAAAACTCTCAGGGGGTTTCTAGCCTCTCACTGGGCAGTGTTACTGGTACTTACAATAATAGTGATTGACTTTTTCCAAGCATTGCTGCTGGAGCAGATTAATGATTCAATCACCACCCTTAGAAAGAATTTAGACACGTAGAATTGTTACCAAGGTTAGGTTAAGGTGTTTTTGTTAATGGCTTTGAGGTAGAAAATCTTGGGGAACAATTTAAAGTTTAGAAAGGCACATAGTTGAGTGAGGACTTGTTGAGGTCAAGAAACGGGAACAATGACAGCCTGGCTATTGCTGGCTGATGAGCCTTTCTTGCTAGGATAGGTTGGTGATCAAAGGTGATAATTAATTCCTTGTACCCATTTCTGCCCTCAGCTTCCTGATATAAAAAACTGTTCATGTGTGGGTTTTCACCCTGAGGATTTAAAGTGGAGCTGACTGGTTGTTTTACATATATATAAGTTTATATATAAAAGTTTATATTTGTGGTTACTTTAAGATTTTTTTATAAAATTATCTTTTGAGATAAATAATAAAATGATTGGTCCTTTCTTTGTAACTGCAAAATACAGCCTGCCAGCAAAAGAATTGGCTGGAAAAATACCTTGCTTGCTTATACTCCGTTAACAAGTTGCTTGGGTATGAATGTATGTGGGTTCTTGGGACAACTTGTTTTTCACCTGTAATATGTAATCATGTAAGGGATATGGAAAGCATGTTGTTTTTACCTGTACTCATTGGGATATATAAGCTGTAAGGGAAAAAATAAAGACATAGGAGAAGGAAAATACCAGGAAAGATGTAGAAGGAAGACATCAGGAAGTAGCTAGAAGGAAGACATCAAGAGAGACAGAAGGGAAACATCATGGTAGAAGAACAGAACAGAAAAGGAATAGAGCACAACAAGCAACAGAAAGAAAAATAATATGAAGAACTAAGCTTTGGCCCTCAGAAAAGTCCTCGTGTGTCTGTCTGTCTGTCCAGTAGTTCACCTGCTCTGCATCTCCTCTTCAGTTTCTCTGACCTGCTGAAGGCTTGCCATTCATCAGCAATCTAGGTGAGATCCTGACATGCTGAGGTGTGTGTGTGTGTGTGTGTGTGTGTGTGTGTGTCCCTTTTTTGCTGGCCCCAGAGAGTAAAGTTTTGCCCCCATTGCTGTCCCTAGAGAATTAAATTTTACTCCCTCAGTTAGAAAAGTCAAGTTGAGTGATTCGTTCTCTGATTCCGTAGATCCCCCTCAATCNCTGAGCTACTAAAGGCTGGTCCTCATAGCAGCAATAGGGGAACATAGAATATCTTCTCTCATATGTGATATATAGATTTTTTAATTTTTAAAAAATCCCCTTTTATTTTATGTGCATGGGTGCTTCCCCTGTATGTCTGTGCACCATGTACATGCAGAGACAGGAAGATTGGGGCAAATTTGAGGCCAACCTGGTCTGCATGGTGAGTTTCAAGCCAGCATGGTCAAAAGTTCCAAGCTAGTCAAGGTTATATATTTTAAATATTTAGAAGTCTGGGGCTGGAGAGATGACTCAGATGTTAAGAACATGGGTTGCTCTTCCAGGGGACCCACCCAGGTTTGATTCCAGCCACCCACATAGCAGTTCACAATTGGCTGTAACTTCAGTCCCAAGGGATCCACTGCCCCCCACCAAAGGACCAGGGAATATCAAGAAAAGGGGAACAGAAAAGAATAGAAGAGTTGGAAGACAGGGAGAAGGCTGCAAAATGCTATCTTCAGGGCATGACACAGCTATTGCACACATGATCTTGCAACAGCTGGGGGCCTGTTCTTAGGTCTGAACAAGACTGGACCTGCCAGGTATGGATCAGGGAGGGGCTCATGGGACTCTATCTCCTGACTAATGGTTACTGATGGATTCTGGGGGAGAGTTATTATCTTTAGCTGTTTTCTGAATGGTGCATCCACTAGGTTGCAATGGCCAATTCCAAACCCATGGGCACACACACAGCCCTGCTTAAACTCAATGGATCAAAGAAAGAAACAGTGTGGGGAAGTGACCTGTGGGAGGAGGGAGATATGACAGAGGTGGAGGAGATAAAAGAAGGTGGGGATGCGAGTACATAGACTGTACTGTATGTGTGCACTAAGTTATCAAAGAACAAACTTAACGATAAAAATGAAAAAAATGTTACCCATTTTGTATTCTAAAAATAATAAAAAGTACAGAAAGATACTAGTTAATATATATACATATAAATATATATAAAAATTACCATCTGAGATAAACTCTAGCATGGCCTTTCACACAGTTTTCAGGTTAAGAAAAAAAATCACAAAATCTCACAAGTTTATTCAAAGAGTTGATTGGTGTATTCTACCAGATTATAGACTCAGGTTTGGAAGATATGAAATAATGATTATAGGTTTTATTTTAGTGATCAGTTTTTTTCCTTTGTTGGTTTTTATTTTAAAACCATACCATTTTTGCTTTTAATTGACAGAATTATGTGAATTTCTGGGGCAGAGGACAATAACTGAAGATAAGGTGTAATGCTCAGATCTGCCTCCAGTGTTCACACCTCCTCACACGCTCACCATTTCTATGGGTTGGGAAACTTTGAACTCTTCCTTTGCAGTCATTTTGAAATATATCAAAAATTGATGTGATGCTAGTAACCCGAGTCACATAATTTGGTAGCTCCATTCCAGCCCTACCTTCAGCTGTCAGCAATCCTCCTGCTTCGGTCTTAAGGATGAGTGCCAGGATTAGAGCCCAGCTGTATGTTAGTGGTAAATGACAGTTAAGCCTGTGGCTTGATAGCCACGATTTAGCATCCTACCTTTTCTCGGAAGTGCTCGTTTTTGGAGGCTGCTGCCAAGTAGAGTGTCACAGCCTCGCTGACCTCATTGTCATCTCTGGTGAGCAGCAGAGCCAGGGTCCTGAGGACTTCCTGTTGGGCAGGGAGGTTGCTGGGTGTGAAGTCGCTCATCGTCTGCAGCAGTTTCTCATCTCTCAGTGACTGCAGAGTCTGAACCATGGCAACTGGAAGGTGAGGAGCCAGAGCTCATGTTCCGATAGTGCAGTGGCATGTTTGTTGAGAATGCAAGCATTTCGTTTTTGTTTTCAGTAAAAGCATATGCATAACAGAGCCAAGTGTATATAAAAACTTAGTCTATGATAAAGGTGGTGTTTCAAATGGTCAATAATTTAAATAATTACGATGAGATGAGGGCAAATTGTAGGAAAAATATAAAGTTGAGTTTCTACCTTAAAATGGTGGCAAAAATATATAGATTTTTCTTTTAAAAATATAGGATCTCATATAGCCTAGGCCAGCCTTGAACTTTCTATGAAGCAAAAGATGACCTGAAACTCCTGATCCTCCTGCCTCTTACTCCCAAATGCTATGGTTATAGGCATTCATCACACAGTACCATACAGATAAATTAAATAGTCAAATGTAAAAATATACAATGAAGAAAATAAAAAGAAACACGACCTGCCACCTTCTTAATATTCATAGTAAACACTGTCTTTCAGTCAAAACTAAATTCCAAAATCCTAATCTTAGGTGAAGGGTCAGGACTGGAAGGGGAATGTCACTTAGTTGATAGGATTCTAGAGATAAAATGATGAACTATAGGATTTTGAGTTCCACTGGGACAAACTGGCCATATTCTATGAATATGGAATGGAGTCTAATCCCTAACTAGATATCTAGCAGGGATATGTCTTTGTCTCTAAAATATAATGATGAGATTGTGTCTACTCAGTGATGGGGACTACATGGGAAAGGAAAAGCCAAAGTTCACTTCCTGTAACAGCGTCACGTCTTTGCCATAGTGAATAAAGGTGAAAATAATCAAGATGTTTTTGCTTTAATTTCCTATTTTCTTTGCTATGGACNTCTATTAGTTCCACTGCTTTGTATGTAAGCATGCCAATAAAAAGCCCCAAGGGAATATTAAATAACAGTTAAACAAATCACAGAAAACATTTGACAAATATAAGGGCAATATAAAACTAATAAAATTCTTTAAAATATTTGATATTAACAGCATGAATCATATTAAGTTAAAAATGAGATATAATCTTTATAAGGAATAATCACACTGGGGACATTAGCTACTCTGAGCAATGCTTGTCCAGTATCAGGGATCTTGGGTTTAATCCCCTAGTACTGCAAAAGCAAACAAGAACACAAACAAATAAATAAACCCCAGTCTAAACAAGATATAATTTTGAGATCTAAAACCATGCATGTTCAAATGAAAAATTAAAGTTAACAAGTAGGGAAAAGAGATTTGAATATATATTTTCTATTTCCCAAACTTTCTGTAATGCAAAAATTATCCATTTTATAATGAAAGAAAAAAAAAGACATTTAAAAATAAGGGAAGGGCCAGAGACATAGCTCAGTTGGTAGAGCCTCACACACACAAAGTGAATGGGATCAGTTTCCAACATCCCATAAATAGGGCATGGTGGCACACACCTGTAATCTTAGAACCTGGGAGATAGAGGCAGGAGGGTCAGAAGTTCAAGATCATCCTTGGCTATATAATAAGCTTGAGATCGGTCTGGGCTAGAGACCCTGTCTAAAAACAAAAAGAAAAACAAATAAAACCAAAAACAAGTGGCTGGAGAGGTGACTCACCATTTACGAACACATAGTACTTCTGCATAGGATCAGAGAATTTCATTCTCAGCACCCAGGTGGAATGGCTCACAACCCTTTAAACACTAGCTTTTGGGGGTACAATTCCCACTTCTGTGGGCACTGCACTCACATGCACAAAGCCACACTTGACACATATATGCATAATTTAAGATAAAAATAAAAGTTTAAACAAAACAAACCATAGACAAATCAACCAACCAACCAAACAAAAGCAACCCCCCCAAAAAAACCAAACCAAACAAAAAGCAAAACCAAAAACAACCACAAAATTTCCCAAAGGTTAAAAGGTACTTTTTCCCACCGTTATTCCCCATTCCTACTGCTGAATGAGGAGGTTTTTTCAAGGTCTATCACTAAGAGGCTTAGGAATAGGAACTGCCACATTAAACCCTGAGTAATTCAGATGTCTGACTAGAAAAATGATCTACACTTGGGAAGCCTGGTATCACATATAAGCCTTGAGGCTTTGCATCTGTAAGACAGGGTCTCCCTGACCCGGTCTTCTGTGCCAGACACACCACCTCCAAGGCTTTCTCTAGAGCATATGTGTCCCATGCTAGGCAGAGATGTCTCCTCCTGCAGGATGCCAAACAACACCAACATTGCTGCAGGATTTAATGTTCTGGAAAGAGCAGAGCTAACCTGGATCTGAGCCAGACGAGTCACTGCTGTGTGGTGCTGGACCAGATGCTACCTGGTCCCAGAAAACACGCCTCATTCCCTCCTGTCCCTTTAGCCTGGATTGCTAAATCTTCATGGCTTTATTGAGCATAGACTTGACAGCCAGAAACCAGACCCTACTCGATATTTTCTGCTTTCCTGAAGAGTGTGGTCCTCTATTCAGAGACGATAGATACAATATTTGAAGTGTCTTGTAAAAGGGTTGNANTGAGCTTGCCATACCCCTAGTCACTTCCCAAGTCACCTTCCTTGAACGGGCAGCCTCGTACTTTCTATCTTCTCTCTCTTCACTCCCCACCGGCTCACTCCAGCCTTCATTTGGAGTCCATTTCTGTCTATTCTGAGTAAGAATTCTACCANAAAAAGCAATATGAAATAGCACTGCAAACAGGCTGAGAAAGGAAAGAGAGCAGGGGGATCTCCAGTCCCCTGCCAACTTCCTGTTTGTGAACCTCTGCTGGGGACCAGTGTGCTTAGTGAGATCCTGTTCCAATACCAGGAAGTTTACTAAAGTTAAAGGTCCAGAAGTCATTGAAAAGGCAAGTCTCAGCTCAAGCGTGGGGGGGCAATCATCATTAATAATCCTGACTGGCAAGACGAGAGCTGATGCCAGACCGAGACACTATGGCAACACGACAGGAGACCACATCCTACCTTGCCTGGCCAGCTGGCTCAGATAGGTCTCCAGGTCACTCACACCATGGCTCGTAAAGAAGCTGTAATACTGAAACACAGTGATGACTTCCGAAGAGAGGCTGGAGGAAAGCAGAGGCTCGGAGCAGTCCAGGATTTGGGACACCAGGGTTCTAAACACTGGGAAGGAAGAGACAAAGTGGCTTAAGGAACATGGCCATGTATTCATTCATTCATTCATCCATTAATTCACTCATCCACTCATCTATCTTTTATCATGGTTTTTCATGATGACTGTGGTAACCACTACACTATGGAAAATGTGAATATCATAGTACTTATATATTCATCTGTCCATCATGGTATTAATATTCCTAACCTTTTATCATGGTACTTACATCCATCTTTAACATGGTATTTGTTATTCATGCATTCACTTAAACTATTTATTATTTATTTACTTTTATGTGTATGGCTGTCTTGCCTGCACGTACTATTGTGTGTGCTCGGTGCCCAAGGAGGCCAGGAAAGGTAATTGTATCCCTTGGGATTGGANTTACAGACAGTTGTGAGTTGTCATGTGAGTACTGGGAATTAAACTGGGGTCCTCTGGAAGAGCAGCAAGTGATTTTAACTGCTGAGCTATTACTCCAGCCCCTTGTTCACCTTTTATTATGGTACTCACATTCATTCATTTATTTGCTTACCTTTTATCACACTTGACTTGTGATACTTACATCCATTAATTTAGTCACTCACCTTTTATCATAGTAGAATAANGTAAAGTGCCTACAGTGAGCTAATCTTCAATGTACAGCCAGATAGCCTCCCCATTTTCCACACTCACATGATACCATGCAAGTCAGGATGTGAAAGATTACCAGGTAGTCTTGGAGTCCTTCCTTTTGGTAGCTACTCAGCCTCCCCAAAAGGGAACAAATAACCTGAATTCCATTTTTGTTTTTGTTTTTGAAGCACCATGTAGCCCAGGTTGATGTCCAGTTTGCCATNTNTCCAAGGCTGGCCTTAGGCTCTTGATCTTCCTGCCTCTGTCTCTCAGGTGTTACAATTACAGATGTTCATCCTCAGGCCCAGCTTCAGAACTTGAGTTTTATCAACATAAGTGAGCTTTTCCTGTTCTTGAACTTTCATGTCAAAGGAATACACAGTATGTACTTTCTATGTCTGGTTTATTTTACTCAATATAGTCTATGAGAGTCACCTGTAGAGGGACTATAGCCTATAACAGCAACAGAGTCTCTGAGAAATGCTACATGATACTCTATGATATCATTGTGTTATAGTATCTCCATTTTCACATGGCATTTGAGTTGGCACCAAATTCTGGCTGTTGTGACTAAAGCTGTGAGTCTTCTTACTCATGTCTTACAGAGACAGGAGTGCTTAGAAAAACCCATTTCTCTTCATGTATTCAAGAGTAGAATTGCTGGCTCATATTGTAGGCACAGACTAGGATTTCATAGAAATCCTATTCTTCAAAATTCCCTATTCTTCAAAATTCTTCCTATTCTTCCTCCCCATTCTTCAAAAGTCATTGTACCATCTGACACTTCTGCATCGGAGGCACTTTCATGGAAAGCTACTTTCAGCCCTCTGTGCCTCTGGGTCCCACATCCATGAACCTAAGCAACTGCAGACCAAGAACACNCGGGGAAAAGCACATCTATACTGAACATGTAGAGACTTCCAAATGCAGTCACTCCCCAAGCAATGTACCATTTACTTGGTGTTTGCCTAACCAAGTATTACAAGTCATCTGGAATATACAGGAGGAAGTGTGGAGGCCATATGCAAACCCCTACTGGTATAAGCAAGGGATGTAAGCAAACACAGATTCAGTCATGCATGGCAGATTCCAGCACCATTCACCCACAGACAGCAAGGGACANATGTACTAACATGAGCAGCAATACAGACATGGAGGACTTGTGGACTAGATGTGACACGCTCCCATAGACTCAAGTGTTACATGGGTCCTCAGCTGGTGGTGCTGTTTGGGAGGCTGTAGGNGCATTGGAACTCAGGGGTTAACTGCTGCCATGGCCATGGGGTGAGCCTTGGGGTTATAACTCGGCCCACTTCTGCCTCTAATCTGTTACCAGCCACATGCTCCCTTCACCTGGGACCAACCTGCTTCTGCTGCCATGCCTTCCCTGCCAAGATGGACTGTACCTCCTGAGATGGGACCAGAATTTACCTCTCCTTTATAAACAATTTCTGTCCAGTTTTTTGTCACAGCAGGAAAAAAAATAATGAATACAGTCCTTTAAAAAAAGCACCACCGCTGGCATCCTGCATGCTTGGCACCTTTTTTGTAGTCTAGCTGACTAGCTGATCTCTTCCTTGGAGAGCATGTATTTCTTTTTCAAGGCTGGCCTTTTTGTGTGCCCCCCACTATCTAGGTTGCAGGGGAGTAGGAGGCCTTCTCATTGTACCTGGTTCCGCCAGTCCTGGATATTCTTTGTTGACAGTTTGGGCGAAGCTGGCCTCCAGCTGTTTGATCACTCTGTCAGCAGAGCTGTGGTAGACCCCAATTGGGCTGCAGCACTTGGTCCAGAAAGACAGTAAGGACAGCTTTTTGTGGAATTCNGGGATGGCTGGAAAAGAGTGGGGATGCTGATGAAAAAAGATGAAGATGGCTACCTGGGTGGGGTGGGCAAGGTGTCCCCAGGGACATTTAGCTTTTCTTTTGTGTTTTCTACAGACTGCACTTTTATTTTTAAAATATTTTAATTAATATAATATAATTAATTATCTAAGACTAGGTCTCATGTAACCCAGTTTGGCCCTCAAACAAAGGATAACCTTGAACTCCCAATCTTGTCTACCTCCAGGCAATTTTTCTTTCTTTCCTTCTTTCTTTCATTCTTCGAGCACATGGATGTGTGCGTGCCTTCGTGCGTGTGTGTGTGTGTGTGTGTGTGTGTGTGTGTTACCAGGGATTGATCCTAGGATCCTATGAATGCTCTACTACTGAGTTATATCTCCAGCTATCACTTTACTATGGATTTTGAAATGTGGTCTTGCCCAGGCTAGCTTTGATCTTACTCTATAGCACAGGCTGGCCTTGAACTGGCCATCCTCCTGCCTCAGTCTCCTGAGTAGATGAGATTAGATAAATTGCCACAGCCATGAAGACTGTGGTTTTCAGTTGGAATTACTACAAGACTCTTTAGGGACTGGCAGGTGGTCCAAGGGAAAATCTCCTCTTCCCTGGCTAGCAAAGAGAACATAGTGAATGCTCTGCTGTTTGCTCTCAAAGACAGAAGGCTGCTCTGTCTTGGGGAGAGCACACCTATTGCCTGTGACTTTGTAGCAAAACCATACAGGATCAGCCATGAAGACTTTAGGAGAAGCCCTTGGAAGGGCTGGAACACAGCAGTGTTTGCTAGAGGAGCCTTTTCCCTGCCCTGTAGCTCTCAGACCAGAATGAGCAAACAGCACAGCAGTGGGTGGTGCACACTCACAGTCATACTCGTGGGTGGCTACGATCAGGAGGAGCCTGGGACACAAGTCATTTGCAATCTGAGTATCTGCCATTCTCACACCTTTTAGACACCTGCCAAGGTCACCTTTTGTAGCAGGAATAGACAGTAGAGGCAGAGAGCCATAGGGAGAACCTCNGGGGAGTTTTAGGCTCAGTCACAGATTACCCAGAAGTCTGTATTTCCATTTATATCTGCTGTGAAAAAGACAAGCCCTTGCCTTTATGAAAGAGCCCAATGGTCAAATCACAAAAAGTCAAGGGCATCTTCCTCCTGCCAAGTTCTGCTTTTGTAGCTGAGGAATGGCTCAATTGGTAAAGTGCTTGCATTGAAAGCACAAGGACCCGAGTTTGAGCCCCAGGACCCGTATTTAAAAAGCTGGTGATATAGTGCTTGTAACCTCAGTGCTGGGGAGGGAGAGACAGGAGGAGCCCTGTTGTTTGCTGGCCAGCTAGCCTAGCCTACTTGGTGAGCTCCAGCTAGCCTAGCCTACTTGGTGAGCTCCAGGCCAGTGACAGATCCTGTTTCAAAAACCAAGGTGGATGGCTCCTAAAGATGATATCTGGGGCTGGAGAGATGGCTCAGAGGTTAAGAGCACTGGCTGTTCTTCCAGAGGACCTGAGTTCAATTCCCAGCACCCACATGGTGGCTCACCGCCATCTAAAATGAGATCTGGTACCTTCTTCTGGTGTGCAGGAATATACGCAGACAGAACCCTGTATAAATAATAAATAAATCTTTTTTAAAAAAGAGACAGAGAGAATGATATTTGAAGTTGACATCTGGTCTTCACACACTTTACACCTTCCCCCAAAATTCTGCCTCAGACACTCTCAGAGCCAGACTGCCCTGTAGGTTACAGAGTCCANGCTGCTTCTCTTCCACCTCCCGGGCAACAGGATCCACTNCGGGGGTCGGATTTACCAACTCCGTGTGCTAGCTAGAACAATCCAGATTACCTATCCTAAAGGCAATCTTGGCAACAGAAAATGTCTGAGAAGCTCTGCCTGGAGGTGGGTGCCATTTCTGTGTGTGCATTTTGTCTGCTTTTGACAGAAAAANCGATGTGCCCCTGGCTTGACTGAGAAGGCTTTCCAGTGAGCAGGCGCNGGTCTGTGTGCGTTGGTTCCAGGGACGGCCTGCAGGTGGCGCGCTTACCTTCTACCACAGAGGTGATGTTCCCGAGGTTTTCGTCGCTCACTGCAGCCAGCTTCTCCATCACGAGGACCTGCCTTGATAGCTTCTCCAGGAGACTTCGTGCCACAAAGGGGGTTTTGCTGGAGAAGACGATTTGCTGACAAGACAAATAAAAGCCCTTTCAATGATGTCGCTGGCAGTGACCTTGCCCTCTGCGCCCTTCCCAATGAAGTTGCCCAGGCTGACCTCTGCAACACTTTTGTCTCAGCCTGACAANGTTCCTCACTCTCTGCCAGTTCATGAAATCATACCCGTTTTTGTTACTTTCAACCCTTTTCACATATGTATATGTTCTGGAATTTTCTCAGTGGCAGAGCTTCAAGTTATTGTGAATTTTCNACTNTCCTTCCTTCCTTTTTTTAGACAGGGTCTGCTATGTGTTTCAGACTGGCCTGAAACGATTAGTTCAGGCTGTCCTCAAACTCATAATCCCCAAGCCTTAGCTCCCCAAGTGCTATTATTGGTATAAATTCCATGCTCAGCTCTGCCTTTCTATATAAATCTCAATCTTCTTGACTTTCCAAACCGAAAATTAAGAGCGTATTATATAGTCATTCTTGTAGTCAGTCTTATCCTAGTGTAATCCAAGAGCACTGTCTATGTACCTGGCACCACTCTGAGCTCTATACATGTATTAACTCACACAATTTCTCACAATGACCTAATGAGGAGAATCCTATGACATCTCCATTGCCACTCTGAGCTCTATACATGAATTAGCTCACACAATTTCTCACAATGACCTAATGAGGAGATGCCTATTGACACCTCCATTTTGTTGACAGGAAACTCTGTGTGACTGAGGCAAACTGAGGTTAAGTAACTGGCTTAAGGCCACATAAGCAGGCATTGGTTTCACTTGTGCAGGGTACAAGGAAAAGAAGATCTGAGACAGGAAGGACTTAAATGACTTGTTTGATGGCTCTGCTCCTTCTTTGTCCCTTGGGGACCTGCCCAGGTTACCTGGTAGGCAGAGATGGTGGGCATGGCTTATGGGTGAGAATAACATTGCCGTGCCATGCTGTCTAGAGCATTTAAAGCCTAGAATAAATGGCACTCTCAAACTCTAGAGTCTAGCAATTAGCCACGTGTGGTGGTGCACACCTGTAATCCCGATACCTGGGAAGTAGAGACATGAAGATTAGGTCAAGGCTAGCCTCAGCTACATGGTAAATTCAAAAGCTGCCTGGGCTACAAAACAAATGAGACAAAAGTCTAGCAATTACACAGGAAAGTCTTCCTTATGAGCAAGTACAGGACACACACCTCAGAGTAAAGTTGTAATGGACTCACAGAATGCGAATTTTTAACTCTCCTCAGTTATACACCAAGTGATAAGNAAACACTCTGATTCTAGAGAGATAGCAAGTGGGAAAATGGGGTTTCTAATTCTCACTCCTTCAGCCCATGTCTTTTTTTTTGTTTGTTTTTTTTTCGAGACAGGGTTTCTCTGTGTAGCTTTGCCCTGTCTCTTATACACATCTAGATGTGTATAAGAGACAGGATCCGCCTGGCTCTGCCTCCTGAGTGCTGGGATTAAAGGCGTGCGCCACCACCCCCCGGCCCATGTCTTTTTTTTGTCTTTTGAGATTATAATTACATTATTTCCCCCTTCCCTTTTCTCTTTCCAAACTCTCCAACGTACTCCTCCTTTCTCTCAAATTCATGGCCTCTTTTTTCATCAATTATTACATACATATATGTATGTGCATATATATTCCTAAGTGCAACCTGTTCTGCCTGGATAATAATACTTGTATGTATGTTTTCAGCCTATGCAACATGAACCTCCATTGCTTTTCTAGCACAGATCTGCTCCACAAGAGACTTGGACTGTCCCTCATGACCCTGCCAGTGGGGACAGTGCACTGACCGCTGCATGCCAGTTAACCTTTGGGAGAAAACATTACCCCCTCCATGGAAGAGACTTCTAGGTTTCATAAGAGCAACTTCACCTCTCAAAGGCTGGCTGGTGGTTTGCCTAGTACATTATCAGAGTCAGAGAAGATAGAGACCTGGAAGAATCTTATTCAGGTAAATAGTGGCAGCTGGTAAACAGTGAGTAGCTAGAAGGAAACATAAATCCTTTTTTTTTTCGCAACAGGGTCTGACTCTGTAGTCCAGGCTGGCCTCAAACTTGCAGCAATCCTCCTGTCTTGGCCTCCCAAGTGCTGGGATTGCAGGCCTGAGCACCACATCTGGTTTCATTTACTCACATTTACTCAGCAGGGAAAACAGCCTCTGTGAGGCTGGTTGTCGATGTTACAGCTAGAGCCTCAACACTCAGCAGATCTTCAAACCGAGCGCNGCTCTGCCAGATGCCAGGGTTCTGACAGCCAGCCCATTTCGCCCGGCACATACACATATCATCTCCATGCTTCAGTTTTCCCATCAGGTGGTTCTTTTCTTGGAGGTAGTGTCTTGCTATGTAGCTCAGGCTTGTTTTAAACTCCGGATCCTCCTGCATCTATCTCCCCAGTGCTAGGATTATAGGCATGCGTCACTATGCTTAGATAGTGTCTTTATTCATAGTGGAAAATCATATTCTTCTATATTTCACATAAATGTGTGACCAATGCCACCCGGCTCCTGGCCTTCCCTCACTCCTTTCCCTCCCTGCCACTTGGTTTTGGCTGGCTCAGGGACACGACAGACACTCTTCCTTCTGTGGCCTGAGTGGNTGACTTCTGTAAAGCTGTGATTACAATCGCTTCTGTGTTCTTTCCACACACACCCAAGCAATCTGGGAGAAGGTCAAGGCAGTGAGAAGCAAAGCAGCCAGGCAAGGAGGAGACACTTCAATCCAGGCCTCTGGGACAGTGTCCTGTTCAGGACAGCTGACAGCCTTCTTGCTTCGAAAGACCTTCAAAGCATTTGCTTTGGGACTGTAATCCCTCAGGTCGTAAGCATTTCAATTTCTATTGAAATGGAAAATGAGACGGAAGAAGGCCCTTTGGTGTTCCAGTGTGAGAGCTAAGTGGTGAGGAGACGACCTGGAGGAACGTTCCTTCCCATTGCTCATAAGAATTACTAGTCTGAGCCAGCCTGCGATCCCAGACTTGGGAGNTGGAGGCAGGATGACCAGGAGTTCAAGACTAGCCTCAGCCACACAGTGGGTTTGAGGACAGCCTGGCTTGCATGATACCGTTTTAAAGAAAGAGAAACTTTCTCATTTGCTGTTTGGGGAACATGCCCTGCTTCTGTAGTGCATTGTTCTTAGCGCTACATGTGGTGAGAAGTGAACTCACATTAATATCTACTTAGTTAACATTGTTTTCCAACTCCGCCTGTAGATGGCACCTTTGTCTCCCTTTGTCGAATCCCTCTCCTTTACTACCTGGAGGTGAGTTGGATGAGAGCATTGACCATATTCTGCCTGGCACCCACTACAGTCTAGGTTTAACTTAAAATTGAAAACCCAGGCTTAAGAAAGGGTGAAAGAGGATGGTGGTGGAGCACACCTTTAATCCCAGCACTCANGAAGCAGAGGCAGGTGGATCTCTGTGAGTTCAAGGCCAGCCTGGTCTACAGAGCTAATTCTAGGCTAGCCAAGGCTGTTACACAGTGAAACCCTGTCTTGAAGATAAAAATAAAAAAGATGGACACGTCTGTCAAGTTTTTGACTTGCCTCAAATCAAAACAGGAACATTTTGAGTTCTAACCTCTGAACTCTCATTTCCTTGGCAAAGCTAAAACACATACCATGTATACCTTCCTGGCATTTCAGCACCCCCATCTCCACACACCACGCACCCTACCTGAACGAGCTGGGTGCAGTACTGTAGATGTTTGACAATGGTGAGGTCCAGACTCTCATTTCCTGTGGTCAGNGGGAGCGGGCTCCCTGCCACACTGGTCCCTACGCCTGTGTCTTCAGTCAGGGCTTCGCTAAGGTGGCCCCTGGCTTCCGGGTGAACTGACCTGTAACTGTGAAGCAGGGAAGTGGGTGAAACACAAGCTCTTTCTGTGCACAAACCGCAGGCCAAGTTTACGTGGTCCCCACTGAAATCTTGTCTGTTCTGGTGGAAGCTCCACCGGAGCCCCTCGCATCCATATACTCAAAGAGACTGGGATGATTAGGTGGAAGCCCTACCTCTCTCTCCCCAGATCCTGCCCTATTCCAGAAAGCTCGCCATCTGTGGCTCCTCCCCCAGAGACGCCCGGGACCACGCCTACCGGCTATTTAAGATCCGGCCCATAGATCTGCCACGTGTGCTCGNATGTTCTGCCTCCTGCCTTCCTGAGAGCCACCCAGGAGTGCTCTGCTTTGCATTGCCCTGTTTATTAAATCTGGATTTATTAATTTGGTTTGATTTGGCTTATTGCATCAGCGATGGAGGAACCCAACAGCCAGGGTTCCAATACNTATCACTGTCCTTCCGNGGTTTGCTCTCAAAAGCAGAGCTACCTTTGGAAAACAACTTATTTCAGCCACGTTGCCGATTTNCCAGGTATCCAAAGACCATTCAAACATAGGCTGCTGTTTGCTTTCTGAGCACAGTGAGCTCTTTGTGAAGCAGTTTCCCTGGGAAGTCTTTGAACCGTGCCCTCATTCTGCATTTGCTTCATTTGCCCATTCTGTGGACTGGGAATCTGCCAGCTTCTCTGGGATTCAACAGTCCTGTGTTGGTGGTTTCCTGTGAGTGATTCCATTAAAGAGTGATCTCGCAGGCCTTGACCTGGCCTCATGCCAATTGCCACTTGAAGACAAGAAGAAAGAAAAGCTGCCAAGGGCAGACACAGTGCTGTGAACAGTCAGATGCTAGAAGGGGAGTCTGGCTATGCAGATCTCAGCTCAGTGCNGTTCTCATGCGCTCTTTCAACCCCGCCATCACACTGTCTGAGGTTATATCATCATGGACACCCACTAAAAAAGTTTGATTTCATGTGTTATCTAATTTTCTTCCTTCCCTTCTCTTTTTGAGACATGGTCTCACATAGCCCTGACTTGCCATGTAGCTGATGTTGGTTTTGCGTTCTTGATTTCCTGTCTCTACCTTCTAAGTGCTGGGATTACAGGTGGATTTCACTATGGCAGTTTATTCTTTTTTCAATGGACATACATTTTGTTTTATTTTATGGGTTTTATTTTTATTTCTTTATTTTTGGTTTTTCAAGACAAGGTTTCATTGTGTAGCCCTGGCTGTCCTGGATCTCATTCTGTAGACCAGGCTGGCCTCAAACTCATAGAGATCCACCTGCCTCTGCCTCCCGAGTGCTGGGATTAAAGGCATGCCTGGCCATATTTTATGGTTTTTAAGTCTACAAATAAGCCTTATATTTATCTGGGTTATTTGATTATTTTATGGTCTGAATGTATAGAATTTTCTTTTTAAAATAAATTTTTTAAAAACATTATAATAATCATTATAATAATTCATTATAATAATCTTTGTAAATCAAAACTGTTATACACCAAAATTAACTAGACCCAAAGTCTATGAATCTCAATGAACTTCTATGTTGTAGAATATTATTTTATGATGTGTTACATTTGTTTATGCTGTGGAACATTTGTTTAATGATGCAAAGATGTGTTGCACTCTTTTATGTTGCATTTGTTTAACTCTGTGAAGCTGTGTTACATTGCCTGTCTAAAACACCTGATGGTCTAATAAAGAGCTGAACAGCCAATAACGAGGCAGGAGAAAGGATAGGAGGGGCTGGAAGAAAGAGAGAATAGAAGGAGAAATCTGGGAGGAAAAGAAAAAAGAACAAGAGAACAAGGAGAGGAGGATGCAAGGGGCCAACCACCCAGCCACACAACCACCCAGCCACACAGCCAGCCGCAGAGTAAGAGTGAAAGTAAGATATACAAAAGTAAGAAAAGGAAAAAGCCCAGAGGCAAAGGTAGATGGGATAATTTAAAGTTAAGAAAAGCTGGTAAGAAACAAGCCAAGCTAAGGCTGGGCATTTATAATTAAGAATAAGCCTCCATGTGTGATTTATCTGGNAGCTGGGTAGTGGGCCCCCCAAAGGATAAAAAGAGCAAAGCAACCAACTGCATTTCTATACAGTTAGACTAGGCATTCTGAAGCTGTGGAGTTTTACACTTTACATCATTGAATACATTTTTACTATTGAATGTATTTTTATTCATTTATCCCCCACCCAAACTGAAAAATCCATTAGAGAGTTAGAACAAGAAACACCTGATGCTTTATTTGCTATAGCAAAGAATTGGAACCAAACTAGTTGTTCATCAATAGATGAATGGGTAATAAAAATTTGATATATGTATATGTATTTGATATATGTATAAATTTGGTATATATACTTTTCAGCTCTAAAGAAAAATATAATCACAAAATTTGCAGNAAAATGAATGGACTTAGGATGCATAATACTAAGCAAGGTCACACAATCTCAGAAAGAAAATAAACCACATTCTTCCTCATATGCAGGACCTAGCCAACAAAATATACATACATGTAGACAAATACACATGTGAGTATAGCATAACATGCAGAAAAGAGAAGAAGAAAGGCTATCAGGGGACAAGGAAGGGCTGAATGCAGGTGATGGACACGAGTTATAATAAAGAACAATAGTCCTGAAAGTGACTTTCTTGAATGCTGTTGAAACAATCCATCGTGGCTGAAGGGATGAAACTACCACTCTTTATCTGTCTTTTCAATGTATTCAGTGTTTACTTTAAAAATACCATGATGGTAAGGTTGCAGACACTGTAATTTACATTATGTTCTAATATTCAAAAGGGTGGAACATTCCCCATTTGAAAAAATAGTAAAAACAAAATTTGGGGGAAAAGGAACTGATTTTTATACTTTAGAATCATTTAGTATGCCTCTTCTATCAACTAATTCTGCTGAAACAAAAATTACTTATTGTCAGTTTGTGTTTATGAGAGGGGGCNCATGTGCTTTGGTGTGCACTTGGAGGTCAGAGGACAACTCTGTCCAGGTGGATCTGTCCATCCACATTTGGGTGCCAGGGAGCCAACTCAGGCTGCCAGGCTTGTGCAGCAAGAACTTTACCCACTTTGTTGGTGTCTGCTGAAGTTTTGACAGGCATCATGGGAACCCCAGAAAGACCCAGAATCTTCATAATAATTAACCATCCTTTTCATAACTGTGTCAAAATTTAACATTTAAATTATTTATATAGTTCGGCCTAATACTGTCCTGAAATATTTTTCTGCCTTTTTAATCTAATTTAGGTTAGCATATAAAGAAATGGGTTCACTGTGGCATCTCCATATCTGTGTGTCATTATACTTTGTTTTTATCCATTCCTTTTCCCTGTGCCCTCCCCTGTGTCCCCTAATTTTATTTTTTTATATGCTCAGGTGGGAGGGGATGATTGTGTCAGTTCATACATGGAAGGCCTGAGCAGCAAGGATGCTGATCAGGGTGCCTGGTGCACACAGGTACACAGCGGCAGAGTTTTTGACCTTTCATCTCACACTCTGCAGTGTCCACAGTGGTAACAAATCACACGGCAAACTTAGGAGCTTTGAATGCTTGCCCCTGTTCACAGTTTTCACATAAGAACCATGCTCAGNTTGCATCCTGACAGCCAACACACATTTAAAACATGTACACAACTCACATACATGCTTGTGCACGTACATGCGCATACACTCTCAATGCACACTCAGTTACACACTACACAGGTGCACACCATTCATATATACACATTCACATACACTTTCATACATATGTGCACATACATGTACACGCATACACTCTAATGGGTGTGCACACTCTCCTACACATATACATATACCTCTTCCTATTGCTTCTGATAACATACAGCAGGACCAATGTGACTAGATAGATTTAAAATCAATGTTCTGTAGAATGTATGAAAGAGGTGAGATATGTGTTAAAACCCTGCAGTTTAGAGCTTTACCTGATCTGTAAATCAGCAAAAGCTAATAGGTGTATAGAAAAGTTTAAGTGAAGAAATATTTTGCAAATTCAGTCAAGTCAAAGAAATTTCAATGTAGCATGATGAACTATAAATTAAATATCACATTTTCTACATTTTATTTTATAAATTAAATATCACATTTTCTACATTTTATTTTATAAATTAAATATCACATTTTCTACATTTTATTTTATAAATTAAATATCACATTTTCTACATTTCCTTTTATTCCCAGTTTGTTCAAGGAATAAGTTTTTGTTTATCTATATACTTGGTCTTATTTTGGAAAAGGAAACCCCTCAGCAACAATAGAAACCAAAGATAATAGCACTTCACTGACAGCTCTATAAGGTTGGACAGTCAAGTTTGTTATAATTTGAAAACCTATTTATGTCACCTCTGTTGTACCAAAGGTAAAGCCAGAGGAGACCACCCCTTCCTATGTTACATGTCGGTGGATTCTTTCCTAGCAGCTGAATACTGGCCATTAAGTTCCTTTTGTTTTATTTGAAATCACCAAGTGGGCCCAGGAGCTGGCTCTAAGAACACTTGGCTGTAGGAGGACACCTGATGGAGAAGGTGACACATTTTCTACCTGGAGGGACATATCTAAGGAGTAGCAAGCATCCATCTTTACATTACAGGGGAACTGAAGCCTGGCCTTGGGAAGCACACCAGGGATTTCCACCTCATGCACAGATGAGCTGAAAGGAGAGAGAACAGCTCAGCAAATCAAAGGCTTTGGAAGTANGAGGCACAGCAGGGATGGGGGGTCCAAGTCTGGTGCCACCTGGTTTGGCTAATTTAGAATGTCCTGTATGTGGTCATTCTACATGACACATGCCCGTGTACACAAACTCACACAGATACTTCAAAGAAATAAAAGGGACTTGTGTTGCCTATGCAACCTCCAATCAATCAGCAGCATTTAGAAGTTGTACTTGACAATCAAAGGAATCGCAAGTCAAGTCATCCCGCAGGTGTGCCCAACCTTTTGACATTTTGGCATAATATTGTCATCTATGAAAGTCCATGCTCAAGAACCATGCAATCTAGATACTAATAAAAGTCATAAAATAATGCCATAATGTCTTCAGTAAATTTATGATTTTTATGTTGGTCTGCACTCATGCTGTCCTGGGCCACATGTGGCTGCATGTGGCCTGTAAGGTTGGACATGATGGCAAGGATTGTGTCATCCTGGAGCTGTGTACCAGGTTGCCCCTGACGATAATGGAGGGTGACTGTATCAGCCGTGATGTGAGAAACACAAGCGCAGGTGGTCTCCATACTCACCCAGTTTTCTCGGTCTCAGTGTCTGAAAACACGGAGTCTGCTCCTCCTCCCATGTGGCAGGCCTCATCTCCATCCTCTTCCTCTTCATCAAAGTCAGAGGTGTTGAGGAAATCAAAGCTTTCTAACGCACTCTCAACCGTCAGACTTAAGCTGGAGGACCTGCTGCGGCTGCCTGCTGGCTTGCACTGCAAAGGCAGAAGGTACCAAGGAGACCATCAACACACCAGGGGGACCAGCAGGACTCATGGCAGCCATGGGAAACATGACACTTTCTTACAGTTTTCCAAGCTTTTATTTTTGGTTGGCATTTAAAATCTTCATCTTGAGAAAAAAAAAATACAACCACAGAGACAATGGCACAACAGTTGTGATTTGGTCTAAAAGAATCCAGAGAGAAGTACACAGGAAGAATAGGAGAGAGAGGACTGGAGGTAAGTCGGCCACTGGGGGTCACTGGGGTGGGTCACTGGGGGTTACTGGGGGGGTCACTGGATGATTGGCAGAATCTACCTGTGTTTAAGTTGTATTACTACAATAACAACTTTAAAAAATGACGACCTGAAAATCTTGGGGAACAGAAGTGATGTGTTCCTTTGGTGTAGTGCTCATGACCAAATAAAACAGAATGAGCAAGCTGGCACCGTAGCATTTACCTGTAGTCCCAGGTACTCAGGAGGCTGAGCTGAGAGCACCATCTGAGCTCATGCATTCAAGACCAGCCTAAATATAGTGAGACTGTCTCAAAAGCATTTTTTTTAAATCAACCCAACAGACAAAATTTAAAAGCCACTGAGTCATTGCTGACTGTTAACCAGAACCAGCCTCTGCTGCCGAGTGACAGTGTCTGCAGAGTGCCATGCCTGGAGCTTTTTCTCTAAAGTATGTTGTAAAGAATTGACAAAACCAATTCCAGAAAAGGAAACTGTTCAAATGCACCTGCCGCAGGCCGACTAGGAAGGAAGCCCTGCATTGCCATGTTCATTCAAAGATGCTTTTTTTCTGAGCACTGAGCACAAAGAGGAACAAATGAATGACTTCGGCATGATGGGAAAATAACCCTGGTTTCCCTAGACATCTGCCTTGAAAGGAACAAGTCCCATCACCCCTCTGGCCAGGCCCTGGAATTGTGGGGACAAGTTCCTTCTACAGCAGGTTGCAGGACGTAAACAGAAGCACAGCCGGCTGGCAATACCAGTGGCTATGGCCTGGAGACAGAAAGAAGCATATCCATATATTCAAGAGGACTTGAGGTGGGTTGACCAGGACAAGCCCTGCAAAGAAGATGCACTAAATGTCCTCTGTCCAGCTAGGAGGATCCCCTTGCTGATTCTTAGCACAAAGTAGGAAGGAAGGGCCTTGCGGGAATCTGTCCCAGACACTTGGGATGGCACAGAAGCGCATGGGAAATGTCTTTCAGTCTTTTAAATCACGGTTGTCTCATTCACCCTCAGTGATCTCCGTCCGGGAAGCAGTATCATTGAGTCTCTGATCCTCAAGATGTTTAGCATCCTAGGAATGTGAAGGAGGAAGAAAAAGAAAGAGCTTTGTCCTGCGGAAGCCACTCACCCGAAACCTAGCTCCCAATGCTGCTGTTGATCTCAGGGAGGAAAGGGGAACTGCTGTGGACTTGGCCTGCCTTTTGAGTCTTCTCTCCTAAGCCAGCCATCTGGGTAGCAAGATGACGGCTTCAAACATTGGTCACAGCAAAAAGACAGGTGGATGAGGGTTTCACTAGACAATATTGGGACAGTATTGGACAAGAGCAGGCTGAGCCAGAAAGGATTCTGAGATCACCAAGGGTTTACAAGATGGACAGATAATGAGCCCAGTGTAGCCTGATGAGCTGAGCCTAATNGGTGCCTTAGACAGGCTGTTGAACCCCTACCCTTGTCACTGAAGATGAAACCCCATCACTGTCTTTCTTCAAGGCGCCTTCTTTAGTGGTGCCAGTGTGTGCCTCAGCTCTTTGAAACGAGCGCCTCTTGCTTACAAGGCAAAGCTGGTCAAGCATGCGGATGAGATGCGAGGTGGAGTACCATCCAGGTGTCCTCCGCGCCTGAGCTCTGAGTGCAGATTTTTGAGGTGTGTCCTACAGAGAGCATAGTCTATGTGCCCTTCCCTGCTTCTCAGAGGTTCTTTCTACAATGGAACTGTAGTGAAACTAGAGGACCTGGAGTGTCAGAGGCCATTTGCCCCAGGCACAAATCTTGTCTGGGGCTAGGTCAGTATGAGCAGATGGANAGAAAGAGGCTGGTCAGAAAGTCTTGAGACTCTAGCTCCTGATGTCATTGCCAAGGCCACATGAAACCATCTTATAGAGGGACAAGGGAGCCTCCTATGGGCTGGCTTTCAGCTTGTTGCAGTGAATTTCAAACTTATTTATTCCTTGAGGAATCCTATGTGACCATAACCAGAGGCGGGGAACAAAGTTTAAACAAGTGGCCATGTGGTCTTGTCTTCCTATGCCGCATTTAAAAAGAATTTTCACCTGTATGTCACGCACAGACAGATTCGTTCTGATGTAGCTGTGATAACATCATCATTAAGATAGCCTGTCTGAGGACATATCACACCTCCCTCCTGCCTTCACACCTTGACCCTGTTTGAGCACCAGGGATGGATGAAAGTGTCCTTGTTGGAATGTGTGGTCCCCTAGTTTCTAGTATATGAACAAAGGTGAATTGTTACTGAGTCCTTTGAGATTTCAGCTTGCTGATTTGGGTCAAGTTCAGGCAGGACTAGCCTCAGCAAATGGCAATGTGAGAAGAGAGGATGGCTCTACATCTTGGGGCTACTTCCCCAGCTTCCCTGGCACCTCTAGAAAGACCCTAACTGGTAGCATCTTTGAGACCATGATGAGCAAACACCAGTAGTTCATATTGAGACCTGATACACATGTGGAGTCAGTGGGGGATGTGTGTGTACACATGCATGAGGGTGTGCATAAGTAGGCCAGGGATCAGCCTCTAGCATTGTTTTTGAGGTGCCATCTTGTTTTGAGTCAGGGTCTCTGCCACGGAACTCACTGAGTAGACTAGACCGGCTGGCTGGCAAACTGCAAGAGTCCATCTGCTTCTGGGATTGTTGGGATTTTAAGCCATGCTCAGCTTTTTCAATGTGGGTTTGGGGGATGGAACTTAGGGCCCCCTGCTTTTATGGCAAACTCTTTACTGTTGGGGGCCAGGCTGATCCAAGGCTTTCTCTGAGGCCACGATGTATGGAGAAGAAATATAGTTCCATGTTTAAAATGAGGAATGTGCTTGGTACAGCCAGTGATGGCCTGGGACCTGGGCCTTGGGGGAACTGTGACCTCAGATCCTGAGAACCCAACACTTGTCCACTAAAGGGCTATGGTTATCAGTCCCAAGGCTACTGTGTGCTCAGTTTGTGATGTACTTGAGATAGCCTGTGTGTAACATTGTTGAATAGCTTCCTTCCTGCTGACTTCATCACATTGTATTATAGTTTTCTGTTGACTCTGTCCCATTTTTTCACTGAAAATTATATATAAAATGCTGTACTTCTTAATAAACTTGCTTGGCATAAGACCTCCTGACCCCAACGTTTCCTGTCTTCTTTATCTTCTCATCTTCAGGTTCTTCCTCTAAGGAACCTGACTCTAAAGAATGACCTCTTGGTCCANGCCCCTTGGTCTTAGCCATCTCCCTATTTCTAGACCTTGTTTAGAATTTTTAACCCAATTCCTAATCAATTTAGCTAAGCTGATTTGTTGTCAGGAAAATAAAAATGGATAGGTGTGAGTGAAATTGAAAAAAAAAAGATCACCTCCACTTAGGTAGCAGTTACACATGGGTCCTGTGGACAGGATAAGACTTGCTATCATAAATANAGCGTTGGTTTAGGATGCCTTTTCCCAAACCGAATCAGACTTTCAAGGAAGGCACTTACTTTGAGGACATCATCCAAGTGTGTGACTTCATGGTTCAGATCCCGGAACTCTTTGTACTGCTCCTTGTGTGGGTCTAATGCCAGGAAGAGTCCATGGAAGGCATCTTCCAGGCTGCCGTCGAGGAAGGACCGGCCAGCCTCAGATTCGCTACCGACAGAGCCTTCNAAGACAAGCTTCTCCGCGGCGATGGGCCCCTCGGCTGAGGTGAGCCTCTTCACTAGCTGCTTTGTGATGTTTCCTTCATAAGTGTCCAGCTCCACAGGCTTNAGCTCAGAGGCCTCATCCGATTCCTGCAGGAGAGCCTCGGCAACGCTATTCTCCAGGAAGAGGCTCTCTGCCCTGGACCCTGCAGCCACAACGGACTTCCTGGGCTCTACCATATCACTCTTTGAGTGGGACTTTGGCTCCGGGTCCTCACCCAGGGAATTCCTGGAAGATGCCGAGCTGCTGTCCTCCGTGCCCTCATTCTGTGAGGACAGACTGCCATGGGTGAGCTCAGCAGGGGTGATGGTAATCTCGGGATGGGTTGAGTGTGAGCTGGAGGGTGAGGTGGCTGAGCTGGAGGTGAAGACACAGTCTCCGTCCTGCAGGTCACTAAAGCTGAGGGACAGTGGCCTTTTCTCCTCTACTGCCTTTCCACTTTCGAAGATATCATCTGGTAGATTTGACTGTGGAGAAAGATACGACACGATACATTTGGCACAATTCATCTCCAGACAAGAGAGGAGGCAATTAAGATGAAAATTCTCTAAGGTTAGCCATTTATTTGATATGTGTGGGTATGCAGGCAAAGGAAAACACACCACTAAAAACTGTTTCCACTGTTGGATCTAGGTGAAAGTTCATGGTGCTATTCTTAGGTTTGACATTTTCAACTGCACTTTGAGGGTCAGTGGGGATGTTGCTTGTTTTTATAAATTCCAGGATCTCACAGTACTTGGCAGCCACCATTATGAATAGCACTACCCATCTTTTTATTTATTATTTTTTGTGTGAATACAGTGTGTGNGGGGGTGTGGATGTGGGTGTGTGTATCTGAAAAGACTTTGCACTCCCATGTTCTTTTACTCCAAAGATGAGATATTTGTTCTGCTTCACTTCTCAACAATTGTCTTTTGAAAAATATCTACCAACAAATTCCAAACTTTGAAAATACATTTGTTTAGCTTCTGTAGAAACAAAAGAGACTAATGGGTGGAGCATCTGTCTCTCAGAAGGCAAACCCTGGGGCTCATGGAGTCTCTGGAAACAGTTCTCTGGCAAGCGTGCTCTGCGTCAGGCTCCCTCTGGCTTCAGGAAGCTCTGAAGAGAGGTTAGAGATGACCAGCCAACCAAGCTGGGGCTACAGCTCCCTGGGTAGAAGGTCTGCCCAGTGTGTGTGAGACCCTGGGTTTGGTCCTCACACAGCAAGAAATTTCCAGATAAGACAGCTAGCTTCTGCCAGCAGAACAAGTTCAAAGTCAGCATCCTCACACTGTCTTCCCTCAGGCTGGTGTGTCCAAACTTTTANCATCATGATACGACATTGTCTTTTACAAAATTTACGAAATGAATGCCAAGAATGCTACAGCTGAGTGTTAAAAATTACAAGAAAGAAAAATCTCATAGCACCTTAACTAAGTTTATAATTTTGTGTTGGGCTGTGTTCATAGGTATGTTGCCTGTAGAAAAGGCTCACTAGGTATTCAAGATTAGCTTCTTAGAAATGGGTTTCTTTTCTTACATTCCAGGTTGGATTTTTAAATTTTATTTTACTGTATTTTGTGTGTGTGTGTGT
>LZPO01034771.1:299191-309827 GCA_001675575.1 Neotoma lepida
AGTGACTGATCTAAGGTTGTCAGGCTCGTGTGGCGAAGCACTTTTACCCACTGAGCACTCACTAGTCCTTCAGATTGGGCTCTTAAAGAACAGCTATTCCTCTCTGTATCCATCAATTCTAAACCCACAGAGTCAAGCGACNGCAGATGGGAAGTATTTGGAACATGTACAGACCTTTCCTGGCCATTATTCACTACAGTAGGGTAACTATTTCCCCATCAGTTATACTCTATTAGGAGTCATATGTTAGCTNATAAGGAGATGATTTAAAGTACAAGGGGGTGTACGGAGCGGCTGTGCAATCACTTATGCCATTTGATGTAAGGGGCTTGAGCCTCTGTGGATTTGGGTATCTGATGGTGTCCTAGTATCATTTCCCTGTAGATACTCCAGGATAGCTATATGTAGTAAGTGTTAAGCCAATGTCTGTTTTAATTATATATAAAAAAAATTAAAAATTTTCACAGTCATGCTAGGAATGATCCCAGTGAACAATTGTGGTAGCCCTCAGAGGTTTCCTAGTGAGAGCTGAGCTTGCTTTACCCAGCAGGGCTGCATAAGGGGATGGCTGGACCACGTGTGTGGTCACCAGGTGTTTGGAAGGGTCTACACTTGGTTGTATCTAGCAAGGGGGAGGTCTTTTGCCTCACCCCGGGCATTGTTATAAAAAGCCTTTTGAATAAAGTTCTGGGCCGGTGGATTTTGATCCAGGTCCTCCCGAAGCTATCCTGTGTTTCTGTCTTTCTTCTTCTCAGCTAGGCCTATCATGCTACCTAATATTTCGTATTCCTCTCTCCTCCTCAAAGGAACCCTGTAAAAGGTGGGGCCTGTCCCCCACAAACAATGACAATGATCGAGCTAACACAGGCAAGACATAGGCTGTCCTCCTCTGAGCCCTCGGAGGCGGTGGCTCTTGTACATTTCTCCCTCCTCTCTAATCTGAGGTGCTCCCTNTATGTTCACACTCTGTTACTTCCTTACACCTCTAGTAAAGGTGAAAGGGAAAGTTTGGGGAACAGATGNGTGAAGGATCCAAGTCCTAACTGCTGGGCCTTCTAAGAAAATCCCTTAGGCTCTTTTCTGAAGCCTCATGTTCTTCAAGAGGGCCTATGCACCCTTGCCTNAACCTGTGTGCACATACCCTTTGGCTGCATCAGGGGTGGAGCCGCTGGCTACAGCATNGAGCTGGGTAGCCAAGGGCAGATTGCATTTATGTAAGNGGCAAATACTGAGTTGTCCTAAGTTCAGGTGCCCTGCTCACAGGGACTTATGGTTTATGAAGGACACACACCTACCAACAGGCACCANACAGGGAGNAAATCAAAGTGGAGTACTATGGCCTCGGGGCTCTAGCAGTGGCAGGAGGATTTGCATACAGCCAAACTCTCCATATCTANGGTCTACTTCAGGACCTTGCAAACTACCCANACTNCTGTGAAGGAAATACACTAGCCTGTGTAACTACAAAACCATTCCCCGTGCTTCCCAAGACTGCTTGCCCCCTCAAAGCAGTTTGGCTCTCATGCACCAATCACAGTTCTCAAGGCACACAGTTGTAACCCTTCTTGNAGCTGAAACTACAAACAGCTACTGTCTCATTACACCTTGTACACTGGTCTCCAGGGATCATAGTCCTCACAGACAGAGACATAGAATTCCTTCTTAGCTCTTGACTAGATTGATTTTACCTTGGTTGANAAAAGATGCATTGGGAAGTATGTCATGCGATCAAGGTCCTAGCAAGGGAAAAGATGGTTCCAGAGCCCAGCCATGGAGACTGGTGAGGGAGAGGACAGGAGGAAGAAACAGACATGAGTTCTGGAGAGAATGCGGGGCATTTGAAGAGCCGTGGAACATGNGGAAGGGGCAGAGNAGAGAGGGAGAAATGGTCTAGACAGAGTGGTGGGCTGTGAACAGATGCAAATGGCTGCCCCGAGGACCTTTGTATTTTCCCAAATGCTATAGTTTGATCCAGTGTTTTCTAATCTTGCTTAAATTATGCTGTTCAACTTCTCCCACGATGGCTGATCTTCACTGTCAACTTTAGTAAATTAGAATCATTGTGGAAACATACCTTTGGGTATGACTATGAGAGTGTTCCCAGAAAGATTTAATTGAGGTGGGAAGACTCCCCCTGCCCCCTCGAATGTGGGTGGCAGCATTCCATGCGACAGGGTCTCAGACTGAATAGAAGGAGACAGTGAGTTGAGTACCAGCGTTCATCTGTTTCTTGACGGCTAACACAACGCGGTCAGCTATATCCTCTGCCACCNCCATGCCTTCTCCACCATGTGCCCCTTAAACCATGGGTCCAAATACACCCTTCCTGCCTTAAGCTGCTTCTTGTCAGGTGTTTTATCATGAATGGTAAGTGACTTCAACATTACTGGAGCCCTCCAAGGCATATCACATGGCCATGAATATCTACCACATCAGTAGTTATATGACAAGTGTATCAGCCTAGTGGCTTTTGGTATTACTTTTACACATTTCCCATACAGTCTTCCTATTGTCCTCTGAAACTCTATGAGCATTTACATTGTCCTTCATTTTTAGTTCAATGAACGAGACACAATTGTTGTTGTTGTTATTATTATCAGCCAGAAGTCCTTTAATCTCCTCTCAGGATAATGAAAGGTGACATTGATTCTTCAGACCAAGAGCAAAACATTTCTCATATGTATGTGTACCTGTCCATGTATTCTTTTAAAAAATAATATGTAATTTATTAAAATAGGTTACCTATTATGTTTCTATGAATTCCAGGGTTTCTTTCACTAGAGCAGGATGGAATGAACAAACNCTGCCAACAACTGAAGACAGACAGCTAAANAGAAATAGCTATGATGAAGTTGGTTTAAATTCTTCTGAGCCCTTGAGTGCCAGCTTTTGGAAGTCTGATGCCTGTGGCAAACCAGTTACTTTGGAAATACCAATCTGTCCCCACCCTTTATAGGAACTCAGCCCCTGGTGCTCAACTTCTAACCTCCTTGCGTCTNTTTTCTGAGTGATGGGGTTATAGGTGCACCACCACATCTTGTCATGTGGTACTGAGTTTAGAATCCGGGACTCAAGTACTCTACCAACTGAGTTACATCCCCAGCCCAATACTGTTGTTTGTTTTCAAAAGTGAAAATCTTGTTACCATGGAGAAAAATCACAGCATAAAACCAGGAATTGTTGGAAAAGAAGGGCGACAAAGTTGCATGCATGACCATGCTTCCCACCCCAACGACAGGACAGTTATCATCACCCAGCAAGCAAGACAGATAAGACACAAGAGTCATGCTGGGCTGCATGCACAGGCTCCCTGAAGTCAAGCACACCACTCCAGGCGGCCCGCACTCACATAGAATTCTAGCAGGGCCTTGGGGTTCAGGCTGAGGGAAGGCAGGTCACCGACAGAGTGGTTGTGGTGCAACGTAGCAAAGAAAGTGTCTCGCAAGGCACTCAAGACAGACAGCCGCAACCATCTCTTCAGAAGTCAGGGCAAGATGGGGAAGTTAGTGGAAAGAAGCAGGTTAACGGGTTTCCCTCAGTAGTTAGCAGGGCTTGATGAAGTCAAGCAGGTGTCATTCATATACACTTGAAAAGATTAACGTCAAAGAATGCTTGGAAAACCTACATGCCATTTCCCAGCCAAAGGTGAAGTAGAGTGAGGGAGAGACAGGCAGAGGAAGCCAGCCCTGGACTCAGAGGGCCAGTGTGTCTCAGAACATGGCTTCCTTAGTCACCACACAATTTGGGTGACCTCTAGGAATTACTTTCCTTCTTTTCATGTGTTTATGTGTGTGGTATGCATGCGTGTGTAGACATTTGTGCACGTTTATATCCATGGGTGAGGAGTCCCAAGGTTGATATCAGGAATCTTTCTTGATTACTTTCTCACNTTATNCCCCAAGGCACNTTCCCTCANTCAAACCCAGAGCTCTACGATATGGCTAGTCTCACAAGCCAGCCTGTTCTGGACATCTCCATCTCGGCTTTTCCAGGCTGGAATTACAGGTAGGCCATCATACCCACCCAGCATTTCTGTATGTTTTAGCGATCCAAACTCTGGTCCTCATGCTTGCAATAAAAGCACTTTAACTGCTAAGCTATCTCCCTTATTCTTCAAAATCCCTGCTCTGACTGTTAAACATTTCAAATTCTACCACAACTCCCCAGCCTTCTCATTTCTATGCCAGAAATCACACTGAACTTACGAAGAAGGAGTGGTCTTTAAAGGTAGGTGTTTCTGGGGTGCCTTGGCTGTACATGGACATCCTCCGCTGGAGAGCGGCTGTCTTATTCCCAGGGCCCGATGATGGGGTTGTGTCCTCCACGTCAAAGGGACTGTAAATCAATAGATTCTCAGGTCAGCGTATCTGTTACAGTCACCTATCATCATGGAATGGTGGAAGATGTCTTCTCACTGGGACAACATCAACTCAGACCAGTGGGAACGGGGCTGGTTTGGATCAAACTAGGTTGTCAGAAAATATAAAGAAAAAAAAGAAAGCATAGCAACTTGGGTGTGGCCACTGCTCCATGCTGATACTGTGGTTCACACACTAGCCCTGAACAGCTTTAGCTATTAGCATCTAGCATCTGCTTTTCTATGATGAACTTGTAAAAAGGAACTTACTACCAGGTGATTTCCAGGTTCAGTTTGATGGTACCAAGGTCATTGATGTCAACTGCTACCACTTGGGGTCGGGCTGCAAACAGCTCTTTCGTCTCGCAGGTCACACTGCCTACCAGGATGTGAGTTGCCAGTCCTTTGAGTTCTGTGACCTGGTAGAGAAGTCGAGAGGAGACAGGGAGGAATAGTCTATTTTCATTTTTCTGTAGTCAATTGATTGCTTATTTCAGAAACCCATCTGACAGGTGTTTTAAAAAATGTTACTTTGTTACAGTTACTTTGCCTCCNGTCTTGGAGAGCAGTTCAAGTGTAAGAGGCTTTGTACAGACAGAAGCCTATGTATGGGATGGAGGGTCCCCACCCAGGGATCATTAGGCCATCACACCAGGAAAGACAACAATACCACTGTACCTTGATGGAAATGAGCCCGACTATGAGGGGCAAGAAGACCGTTTCTTCTCCATCCCAGCTCTGTTTACCATTCACTTCTATTTTGCCCTTCAGTTTCCACCTCTGCCGGCCATACTTCATGAAAATCTGGGGTGAAGACATTAGGCAGCCTCATGGATCACCGGACTCCCCCTTCTCTCCCAGTCACCAAGATCCAAGGGCCGGGAAATAGGCAGCCACCCTTCATTCCTCTTCCCACCCNCTAGTCTGGGTTCTCAGTAGAGCCCATGAGGAGTGTGGAGGAGGTTTAATTTAATTGATTTGTTTATTTACTTGAAACAGGGTCTCACTACTAACCAGGTAGCTCTAGTTAGCCTGGAACTCACTAAGTAGATCAGGCTGGCCTCCAAACTCACAGAACTCTACTTGCCTCTGACCCTTGAGCTCTATTGTTACAGGCATATGGTTTGCACATCTGGCCTAACCAAGGGGTGAATTCTACTTCTCTAGCTGAGGGTGTGAANGTTTTTTTAGTAAGAGATCATAGCAGTGGCTGGCNAGTCAGCTCTGTGGCTAAGGGCACTTGCTGCTCTTGAAGAGGACTGAGGTTTGTTTCCCAGCACCCACATCATGGCTTATAACTACCTTAATTCCAGTTCCAGGGGATCCAATACCTGCTTCTGGACTCTGCAGGCACCAGGCACACACAGGGTATACAGACATAAATGTAAGCAAGGACTTATACACATAAACTAAAAATAAATCTATATAGGTATTTTAAAAAGAGGTCATCATAACTGGGTGTTGGTGGTGCACGCCTTTATTCCCAGCACTTGGGAGGCAGAGGCAGGTGGATCTCTGAGTTCAAGGCCAGCCTGGTCTACAGAGTGGGTTCCAGGACAGCTAGGATAACATAGAGAAACCTTGTTTTGAAAAANAAAAAAAAAAAATAAAAAATAAAAAGAGGTCATAGCCCCGTGTCAGCCTGCCCACTCGTGGGAAACTTGTCTTTGTCTATCCTGCATCACGACATCCATCAGCCATAAAACCTTGCTCTCTGCTGACCCCAGCTCCTTTAGAGAGACAAGAACCATCTCCAATTCCATTTGCAGCCAGAAGGGAGAAATAAAGACTTCTTCCTCTGAATGAGGGAGGTGGCACTGGGAAAGGTTGAGACCGTCCATTCTCTGGCAGAGGAGGGCAGCCAGTGTGAAATACATTAGAGTCTTTGCAAGGAGATGATCAAAGTATTGTGTACACTGTCTTTTGAAGAAGGAAAAGACAAAAGGCCTTTTTACTTCACAAAGGTTTTGTTTTTATTTTGAGACATGGTCTCTCTCTCTCTCCCCCCCTCTCTCTCTTTCTCTCTTTCTCTCTGGTTTCTCTGTGTAGCTCTGGCTGTCCTGGAACTCTCTTTGTAGACCAGACTGGTCTAGAACTCACAGAGATCCACCTGCCTCTGCCTCCCAAGTGCTGAGATTAAAAGCATACACCACCACCACCGGCAAGGCTCAGGCTATCTCAAACTGACAATCTCTTCAGGTATGAGCTACCGTGCTGTTTATAAGCACATTTCTTTTTTAATAAAGAAAACTCTATAATCAGGTATTGGTCATGTCCAACCTTTGGATATGGTCAGATGATACTGTCATATACAAGGTTCACACTCAAGAACTGTGCAATTGAGTTATCAAAAATTTCCACACACACCAAATTATCTCCTAATGTCTGATGTTTACGATTTTGTGTCAGGCCATATTTATATTCTTGGCTGCATGCAGTCCACAGGCCATGAGGTGGACATACCTGGTAGCTGTGTTTCTTTTTTCATAAGACTTTGAATCAGTCTTGATCCTAGATTAGATCTTAGATCAGAAAGAAAAACTGCTACAATGTAAAATTTTGGGGCACTTGGGAGAATATGACTGTAGACTATCAGATGGCATTTGCTGAAGAGGCAATGCTAAATTTGTGGGTTTTTTTTTTGTTTTTGTTTTTGATTTTGTTTTGTTTTTTTGAGACAGGGTTTCTCTGTATAGCTTTGGAGCCTGTCCTGGAACTCACTCTGTAGACGAGACTGGCCTCGAACTCACAGAGATCTGTCTGCCTCTGTCTCCCGAGTGCTGGGATTAAAGGCGTGAGCACCAGTGCCCCACCGCAATGCTAAATTTGTAAGTGTTAAGGATTGTCCAGGGCTTATGTGAAAGATTGTCCTTTCAGTGTTGAGAGAAGAGCTTAGGGATGAAGGGTCGTGGTTGGCGGTGAGCAAAGTAACATCAGCATGGTAATGATGGGGTATATGGAACTGTCATGTTCCATATGTGAGAGCTCTTAGATACCCGCCAAACTTTCTCACTGGCTCAAAGTGTTAAAAGACAAATTAAACAAAAATAACTGGACCCAGGCCTGGTAGTGTGTGCCTGACATCTTAGCTGAGGCAGGAGGATCCCAAGTTCAAGGCTAGACTGAGCAACTTTACGAAATGCTGTTTCAAAAACAAAAAGTAGGGGTGGAGAAACGGGCTCAGCCATTAAGAGCACCTGCTGCTCTTGCAGAGGACCTAAGTTCAGTTCCCAGCACTCATGTCAGGTGGCTCACAACTGCCTGCAACTCAAGCCCTGGTCTCTTTAGGACCTGCACTCCTGTGCACATACCCACACAGACACACCCAGACAGACAGACACACACACAATTTTTTTTTAAAAAAGTAAAACATTGACTGAAGATGTAGTTCAATGGTAGAGCACTCGCTTAGTGCGCACAAGGTCTTGGGTTCAGTTCCTAGTACCAAAACAGTAGCAGCAGCAGCAACAACAAAAAACAAAACCATAGCCATCCCCTACCCTTCAAGCCCTCAATGTCAACATGTAGACCCACATGCTACTTACTTCATACTGATCTCCAGGACAGAGGCGAGCAAAGCCAGCCAGACCTGTAAGCAAGAGATTCAGCTGTGAGGTAGAGAACATATATCCCTTCTTTAGAGGCTCAATTTGTTGTAGGTTAAAACCTCAAGAAACTGGAGAAAATTCAGGTAACAGATTTAGGACCATTTTAGGAGAATAGCCTTTGCAGGGGATGTAGAGGGGTTCCATCCATCAAAGCTAGAGGGGACATTCCTTGATAGGGTGGTGAGAACTCTGTGTACCTTTGGCAGATTTCAGGATCAGGGCAGCAGAAAGATCTATTCTTTCACTGACCAAAATATTCCCATGAAAATAAACTGGCCTCTTGTTTTTCCTTCTGTCCAAAGATCTGTGACACTAGATACCTCCCTTGTGAGTCCTTTTCCCCACACTCATAACTTGGCTGAACACACTCATTGCTCTGTTTTTCTCATTCTTTTTATATAGCNTAATGATGCCACTGTTTATGGTTACGAAACTGCTAGACATAGACTATAATGTACACAAAACTGGTGATTAAACAAACCAAGGGGCTGGAGAGATGGCTGGTTGAGAGGACCTAGGTTCTTCTAGAGGACCTAGGTTCAATTCCTAGCACCTACATGACAGATCACAACTGTCTGTAACTCCAGGATCTGACAAGCTCACACAGATATACATGCAGGCAAAACACCAATGTACATAAAATAAAAATAAATAAACTAAAAAAAGATAACAAACCAAATCCAACCAGCCAACTAACCAATTGCCAACAGCCTACACACTCAACAGAAGAGGCATGTCTTCGGGTTATCATTGTTATGATAAATACCATGATCAAAACAACTTTGAGGAAAGGGTTTATTTGGCTTAAACTTCCATGCCACTGTTCGTCACTGAAGGAAGTTAGGGCAGGAACTTGGAGTCAGCAGCTGATGCAGAGGCCCTGGAGGGGTGCTGCTTACCGGCTTGCTCCCATGGGTTGCTCAGTCTGCTTTTTTATAGTACCTAGGACCACCAGGCCAGGGATGGCACCACGCACAATAGCTTAGGCCCGCCCACATCAATCACTAATTAAGAAAATGCTCTACAGCTGGATCTTATGGAGACATTTTCTCAATTGAGGTTCCCTCCTTTCAAATGACTCCAGCCTATGTCAAGTTGACACAGAACTATGTCACATTGACACAGAACTAGCTAGCACAAAGTGGCTTTCCTTCTCCTGTGCCATCTGCAAGTTATTTTGAAATTGATTGCTCTCCTTGAGGTCTACAATGCACCAGTTTGGTTCAGCAGTGAGAACATCTTGTCAGAATAGATGGTCATCATCTTGAGGCAGCTCAGGAGTCCCAGCTTTGGCCACCCTTTTTCTTCTTCCTTTAGATATTTACTGAAAGCCTACTGTGTGAGGGTGAAAATATTTATTTACATTTTAATTTCCTCAGGAAAAAAATTTATGATAAAAATTCCAGTGAAAAACTTAACACAGATATTTTTCATTTATAACCGTTGAGTCCTGGAAGGTTGTTTCTTGTGTGTTTGTATATGCTTGTGCATGTATACACATGCACAGGTGTGCCTGTTTATGTGGAGGCCAGAGTTCGAGGCTGATGCTGCTACTATCTTCCTTGATTGTTTCATCCACCTTCTTTGTTGAGACAAGATCTCTTACTGAACCTGGAAGTTGCTCTTTGGTTAGATTGGCTGGCCAGCTGTTTCAACTCCCCCTGTCCCTGCCTCTCCGCCCCCACCACTCAGCTGGGATTAAGTAAGATAGGATTATAAGTGCACGACACTATGCCCAGCTTTTTATGTGGATTCTGCAGACCCAAACTCAGATCCTTACGCTTGCTTCATGCTGTCTTCTCTGCCCTGGGTTGTGCTTCTAGCAAACCGCATTTTACTCATGAAACATAACAAGGATGATGTCACACTGTGTGTTTTACCTTCAATGAATGGCTCGATTAATAGACTGTGAGAATCTGGAATGAAGGAATCTGCTTCCCATTGGCCTATGGGCATGGTTATGCGTAAGATCTNTAAGTCCAGGGAAGCTTCAAAATGGACCCACCCTTTACCATCATTCGTCAGTAGATGGCAGTAGTTCACCAACTTGGCATGCCTTTTATTTGGCGAGCCCATTCATCTAGAAGCAGCTCTCACTAATAATTAGAAGCCAATGAGCCACTTAGGAGGACTCACTGTAATAAAAGCAGGATGGGAGGAAGCTATTTTCATGAATAGTTCTGGAGCATTTAGGCTTTCTCCCCCCCTTCCCCCATAAAAACACAGCTGAAAGAAAGCATCGCTGGCTGGCTCTTAGGAATCCAAAGCCTGATATGCTAACTCTAACACAACCCAATTTATCCTTTGAAAACCTACAGATAATTAGCTGGGGGTTAATCTGCTGCCTGTTTATGCATGCAGTGACAATAGGGGCACTGCTTAAAAGAAGTGGACCATGTACAATGCTAGATAAGGTGAGAAAAGGGGGGAAAGTCCTTTAAAGAAAGTCCTTTGAAGAAACCATCCCTGGGTTCCCCTTCTTCTCAAAATGACCAGAAATTTCATATGTGAAGACCTTCGCGTGAGAGGGAAGGCTGCGGCCGGAATGGATCTGGGGCCTCATGCCCATGTAATGAAAGTGTTCTCTTGGCATTTCTTGCAAGGCATCTCCCATCCTCTGGTGACATGATGACAGCAGAAGGGAGGACTCCGTTCCAGGGAATGCTGCTTG
>LZPO01034771.1:321575-332607 GCA_001675575.1 Neotoma lepida
TTTTTCTTCCCAAGATGAGAAAATCATCCTTTATCTGGAATCTTACTGTCCCCCAAAGGGCCTCTTACTGACATCTGCTCAGAGTACAGAGTTTCATCTTTCAGCACACCCCAACACAGATAGCCTACCTTGTCTAGGTCATACAGGACACCCTGAAATGAAAAGAAGAGCCCCTGGTTACAACACATCGTCCTGNGAAATGCTGTCCGCTTTAATAANCNNCTCAGCTCACATCTCTACATTGCCTGAAGGAATCACCAGCCCCATCAAATTCTATTGGATTTGTTGGTATTTGCTTTTAATGAGTAAAACTCAGGGTTATTTGGAGTGCTCTCAAGAGCCACCATCTCCTGACCTCTGTGATTCTACAACTGCACTCTGTTCTTGTGGCCTCTCAGCAGCTTTAAGGGTTCATAAAGAAAACCCAGCAAAGTCTATCTGCCAATGANGTAGAAGATAAACACATGTTCTCACACAGCTGCCAAGGCTACGTATACAGACTCGCCTGCGGTTTNCTGCTGCCTTGAAAAGTTAAGGTGTGATAAATAACACTTCNGTATGAACAAAATCAGTCCTCACAAATCCATCGGAATAGAGGACGTTCACCATCCAACATGGATTCTAATGGGGCTCAAAGGTGCTTTCACTCTGGCCTCTTAGTGACCTTCTTCCATTCCTTGCTTGCCACTGGCTGAACTGGTTAGTTTTNGACACAAGCCAGGGTCATCTGAGAAGCGGGAATGTCAGTTGAAAAAAATATGATCAGGTTGGCATGNAGGCAAGTCTGTTGGACGTTTTCTTAATAAGTGATTGGTGTGGGCAGGGCCCCGCCCACTGTGGGCGGTGCCANTCTTGAACATGTGGTCCTGAGTTCTACAAGAAGGCAGGCTGCGCAAGCCATGAGGAGGAAGACAGTAAAGCAGTGTTCCTCCATGGTCTCTGCTTCTGTTCTTGCCTCCAGGTTCCTGCCCTGACTTCTCTCTAGGATGGAGTAGAGCCTGAAAGCTGAAACAAACTCCTCTGCAAGTTGCATTTGGCTGTGGTGTTCATCATAGCAACAGGAACCGAACTAGAACACTGACCTATATTTACAAGTTGGAGATAAAGCAAATAAACANTCTTGTTTCTGAATTCAGAATGTGTTAAGGAGATGTTAGGAAAACAGCAACATATCATTTTGTTATATTCTTAGAGTTTTCTTTTAAAGATTTATGTATGTATTTTATGTATACGAGTGCTTTGTCTGCATGTATGTCTGTACACTAGAAGAGGGTATCGGATCATGAGCTGCCATGTGGGTGCTGGGAATTCAACTCAGGACCTCTGGAAGAGCAGCCCGTGCTCTTAACCGTTCAGCCAGCTCTCCAGCACCACTCAGGGGAGTTTTCAAAAACCATCTTTCTCATCTTTATTTCATTATGAAGTATATCTACATAAACACGTAGAACATACTCAGAAGTATTAANGATAAAGCATTTAAAAGAAAATCATCTTTTTCCTTTTATTATTATTGTTGTTTTTGTGAGACAAGGTCTCCCTATATTATAGCCCAGGCTGGCCGTCTTCCTGCCTCAGCCTTCCTCCTGCTGAGGTTACAGGTGTGAGGCACTAAGCTCAGCTCTTCTTCCTTCTGAAACATAGGCCAGGAGGCAATAGCTTTGCTACCTGTATCTGTTTTTTTTTAAGCATTCCTGTCCTCCCCACTCCTCCCCACCTCTAGTAAGCGAGGAGCGGAACCCCCACCCTCCACCCTGTGTTAGTATCCTCATGGTCAGAGGGACCTACCAGGCGAGAGTTTCTTTTCATATCCTTTAACTGAACGGTCAACTTGTTCAGCTCCGTCTGGTGAAACTCCAGGTACTCACTGCAAAGGTAAGACATCATGGTGAGCTCTCACTTCAGGAGAGATCTGGGCAGTTGCTGACCCTTGCCTTCTGAGAGGGGGTTAAGAATTGGAATCTCAGTCAGGTGGTGGCTCACACCAATAATCTCAGTGCATGGGAGACTGAAGCAAGACTATTATGTATTCTAGGCCAGCCTGGGCTTCATAGTAACTCCCAGCCTAGCCTGGGCTATAGAGTGAGATCCTGCCTCTCTCTCCTCTTGAAAAAAGAATCAAAACTTTGCTCTGTGGCTGGGAGCTTTTGGAAACACTAGTAGTTGCATCTGATCTTGTCTAGTTTGAAGAGAAGGAAAGAGATGGGGGGAGTGCCCCTGTGAGGGTGAAAATCCAGAAATGGAAAGTCAACTGGGAGGGAAGNGTTAGACAGGACCGGGGTCACACAGTTTTGTCACACAGTAGTGACTGCAGGTGCCTTATCAAATGCTAGGNAAGTTTTCTTCTGGACAAACTGTCCTTATAGCACATTCCGGAAGGTTTCCGAACCCTTTGCAGAGTGTTTGCATGTGTGTATGTTTGAGGCAGGTTGTATACCATGCCATCCAGGCTGACTTTGACCTTTGATGATCCTGCCTTGGCCTCCTGAGTGCTGGGTAGAATTACAGGTGTGATCCACCACACCAGGCTCGGAACCCTTTCTTGGCAATCTCTAGTGCAGCTATGGCTGTCCACTATTGTTTAAGTGAAGTTCAACCTGGAGAGAGTTAGCTATAAACACATCACTGTGTCAAGCCTGCTTCAATGTCATGGATATGACGTACAATCCCAGCCCATCTACCATCTGTGAGACTTATTAACAGCTGCCTCAGTTATAGAACAAGAAGGAAACACCCAGCAAAGTATGCTGGTATGCTTTTTTCTTCTGCAATCCTATCCATCACTTGACAGGTGGAGATGGGATCAGAACGGCAAGGCCATCGTTGTCTACATAGCGAGTTCAAGGACAGCCTGAGCTGCATGAGACTCTGCCTCAAAAGCAAATAAAAGAATAAAATAGCAGTGACACATGTGGCCATTTTCAGAACTGATTTCCTAAAACTACTAGCTTTTAGGAAGGAAAAAGGTCTCCTTTCCCCAAAGTGCATCGTCAAGTCCATTGTTCTTACGCAAGTCCATTTTTCAAGGCCCTGTAGACCTCCTCTACTCTCTTCGGCTGAGGCTCTTTGGGAGTGTTGTTATTTTTGTGTCCTAAATTGTGCATTTTCTTCAGCTTGGCCTGAGGCTTCTTGAGAGCAGAGGCATTTTCAATGAAGGAGTTACACCTAAAGAAAGAGAAAGGACACTGTGAGTCTCAGACATCAAAAAGACCCACCAGGGAACTGCCTTTTAACTCTTCTTGCCTTCATCCTAGTGCCCTGGAGGAAGGTAACACAGCCCTGGACAGAAATAGATCCCAAATGGCCACATTTCAGTTTCTTGATGTTTGTTGAAAGTTTCACTGAGCAGAGGCTACCCTGGAGGCATAGCCTAGCTTTGGGCTATATGCCTTTTGAGGGTGCTCTTGTAGTCTAGCTCAGAGGAAGCCAGGGATAAATGGTTCCAGGTGGAAACAATGAACAGGTGGAAGTTATATCCAACCAAAGGGGAAAAAATTTCTTTGCATAATAATAGATACATACTATATACCTCAGTATGATATAAGTGACGTCTTTTTGAGTAAAGTGCCAAAACATGACAAATAGCTAATTTCCTAGGGCATTAAACAAAAACACATGTAACTGGTACTCAGAGCTCTCCTTGAAGTATTATCTTATTTTACTTCAATTTTGTTTTTTGCACGTGGAGTCTGTGAATGTGTGTGCAGGTGCTAGTGCATGTGTGTGCACAGGTGCACGGAAGCTGGAAGCTGACTTTTGGGTATCATTCTTTATCATTCTTCATATTATTTTTTTGAGACAGAGTCTGACTTTGAACCTGGAGCTCCCTCGGAAAGGGAGAGCGTCATCCACCAGCTAAACCCAAGAGGAGTTTCCTTGCATGTTACNGGTTCGCTTTCTGTACTTCCTTGGTGTTATGAGAGGAGGAGATTCCAGGGNAAGGAGAGCCTAATGTCCCAACCCCCACCTGACTAATATCAGCTCCCCTGAGGCATAGTCTTCATCCACTGCATAATGTCATACCAAACACAGTCTCCTAAACAGAAAGGTGATAGAAAGTGTGCTTTAAAGGGGGTTGGGAGTGANGCAGGAGGGAGTCTACACTCTCAGGTCCATGGCTAACTGTGGTACCTATTAGCATACCAAAGTGCATGCTGACCTCCAGGCTCTCAGCACCTGTTACAGAGTCCATGCTGGCATCCTGGCTCTTTTCATCCCCTCCCGTCCTAAACTTCTCCAGCTCATGGGCTTCCCTTCCCCTAGCTTCTGACTCTTACAAAACCCTGCCNTTTCAGCCATGCACTCTCTTGGTCCTCTTTCTGCCCCCTTTCTTGGCCTCCTCTCTCACTCTCCCCACACACCTGCCCCATGGCCCAGTTCACTCTGCTGGCCATGTTCAGTCCACTACTTTCTCTCTAAGTTCTGCACGCTTCCAGATGCCTCCGGCTGTACTCTGTCTCGTATCTACATTAAAAGTCTTCCCCTCAACTACACCTTGGAGTGGTCATGTCCCCTAAGGTGAGGACATGACCGCTCATAATAGCTAGGATAAGCTAGCCATTTATGTACTTGTATGTATACACATAAATGGCTAGCTTATCCCAAATCCTTAGACATCTTTGCACAAGCAATTCTAAGTGATAAAAATGATAGTACTTAATTCTGGGTGTGTTATCTTTTCCATGAAGAAGACATTAACTACCACACACATGCACGTTGGTGAGGCACACAAGCACCCCTGCCTCTTTCTGCTGCATCCCAGGATGAGGGCCCAGCACTTGCCTGGACCGTCTCTCCTGCAGGCCACTAAAACCCGCGAAGGACTGGCTCCGGATGATGCCATTGGGCCCTCCAGGTGAGAAGGACTGGGATCCCACCAGCATGATTTCTGGGAGTCTTGTTGGCAGTCCTGTGAGACAGATGAAAGATCATGGTGACTGTCAGGCAGGTTCACACAGAAACACTGAGCTTGTCGACATTCAGAGGTGTGATAGGGTGAAGTGACTCACGAGGTCCTGGTCATGAGGGCCATGAAATGCTTCTGAGACTTTCCTAAAAAGAGACTCATCCACTTACACCAAAATAAATAGGAACACTTGAAGTTACTGCCACTTAGGTTTCTCTTGGGGGGGCATGTGTATATGATGCACATGTGTTTATGTATGTTTGCATGTATATGGACATATGTGCGTATGCACGTGGACACTTAAGGTTGATGGTAGGAATCTTCCTAGATAGTGTTCATCTTACTCATTGTGGCAGAGTCTCTCAACTGAATGTAGAAATTGACAATACGGCTAGTTTACTTAGCTAGCTTGCTCTGGGGATCCCCTGTTTTGAACTTCACAGTGGTAGAATTATAGGCCAGCTGCTCTGCCTGCCCGGAACTTATGTGAGTTCTGACAATTGGCACTTCATCCTCAAGCCTGCATACTTTACTCACAGAGCCATCCCAGCTTCCTAACTGATGTATGTTTCCTTAGGAGTGCCTGCCTGCCCGTCCGTCCTTCCTTCCTCCCTTCCTTCCTTCCTTCCTTCCTTCCTTCCTTCCTTCTTTTCTTCCTTCCTTCCTTCCTTCCTGCCTCTCTTCCTCCCTTCTTTCCTCCTTTCTCCCTCTTTCCTTCCTTCTCCTTCCCCTCACCCCCCTTCTTTCTTAGGTTCTACCAAGGTTTACTAAAGATAAGAACATTTGCGATGGTTCAGTTCACTCAGTTACAACAACACTGCACAAAGGAGCCACCATTACATTTTCAGATAGTCCAACAACCTGAAATTCAAAACGTAGTCAGGCCCACAGATGGGATTTTATGTGTAAGGCTNAAAATATGAAGTTTCTTTAAAGATGAACTTACTTAAACTCTTTCTGCCTTTCTCTCCTTATTTTGATAGACGAGACGGTGTCACTAAGTTGGCTGGGCAAATAAGAAAGGGTAGAAGGAGTGCTCACAAAGGAAGTGATAATCTAGGTTAGATAAGAAGGCAAGAGAGGTAGGAGGCCACANAGCGCTCAGTTCTTTTAGATCCTTTCTTCCGCTGTTTGTTTGGCTTTGTGAAGATTCCCCATGACAGACCGAGGTGCGGTGTCAAGGCACAACTTCAGCTGGACAGGAGCCCAAGGTTAGTCCCCCAAGGGACTGTCCTAGAAGTGTGAGGTACCCACAGTCAACCAGGCAGCCNCCAAGCAAGTACAATTGTCTTAGCAGGTGACGTCAGCCCAGGCAGGGGCTGAGCTAGCAGGAATAGATGAGTGTTCACACTGAACAAAATGTGGACACACAGCAATTAGCACCACCCATTGTTCTTTAAGGAACCTAGGAGAAAGAGAGAAAAGCTAAACCCTCAGAGAACAGACTCCTGTCCACACTGCCACAGGGTTTTAAATCCCTACCCTCTGNGGAAAGTGTGCCTTATTGCAGGGGACGAGGTGCNCACTCACTGGGAGGTCAGTCTGGGGATGGACAGTAAGCTAGCTTTTCCATGGGATGGGACAAAAACCTCAGAGCTGCCAAGGACAGAGGGATTGTCTAGAATTTTAAGTGTAATAAGTTAGAAATATGTACGCACAGTCACCAGGTACAATGAAGCTGCTCCTGGGGACTCCACACAGAAGCCCAGTTTGTCGAATTCCTCAACAAGTTCTCACAATGGCTCTCTCTGGCCCTCAGGTGTCTGTCTACATTTCACTGAGGACATGGTCCTTGGGCTCACAGAGCCAGCCCCATGCAGCATGATGTCACCTCAAACTTCTACAAGTCATCAAGAAGGCACTATGNCTTGGGTGCTCTCTTCATTCCATTGGTTTTTGTTTGCTCTCCTCTGGTGCTGGGGATTGAACCCAGGGCCTCCCACATGCTAGTCAGGGGCTCTACCACTGAGCTACACTCCCACTCCTGTATTCAATAATTTCTCAGCCAAACACTCATCTCATTAAGTCTCAACTTCACAAATCTTTTAAATGTTATGTTATTATTTTATGTGTATGGTTCTTCTGCCTGCAAGTATGTCTGTGCACCCCAGGCCCGAAGTGCTAGCTGAGGCCAGAAGAGGGTGTCAGATCTCCTGGAACTGGAGTTACAGATGGTTGTGAGTCGCCACGCCGGGTCCTGGGAATCGAACTCGGGCTTTCTGGAAGAGCAGCCAGTGCTCTTAACAGTCAAGCCTTCTCTGTAGCCCCAACTTGACGAATCTTATTAGTCTTGTGTCCCATTTTGTAAATTGTTCAGCAGATCTAATGAAGCACAGGTATTTGATTAAAAATAAACAAACTTTAAAGCTGTTTAAAATATTGAATTGTTTCACACTTTCCAGAAATTATGTGTATATACTTTGTTATTTCCATTTTCTCTGGGTGTTTTAAGATGGAGTTTCATTATGTAGCCCAAACTGTTTTGGAACTCATTAAGCAGCCCAGGCTGACTTTGAACTCATAGCAANTCTNCTGCCTTAGGCTTCTAAGAGCTGGAGTTGGAGACACGGTCTCACCAAGCAGTACTGGCTGGCCTGGAACTTGCTGTGTGGAGAAGGCTGGTCTTACACTTGTGATAAGGCTGCTGCCTTTGCTCCTGTGTGCTAGCATGGAAGTGTGCTGAAATTGTGTTTTTGTTTTTTTTTAAACCCAAAGGATTTTTTTTTCCCTTTCTTATTCTTTGTGTCAGTAGATTAAGCTACAGTGGCCTGGCTCCAAGCCTCAGGCATTCTAGAATAATTAATATAGGCAATGACCTGTTTATACAGCTGTTCAAAAGGCCCCTCAGGTGATTTTGATGTTGAGCAGAGTTGGGAAGACACTGCTTTAGAAATTCCATCACACAATCGGTTGCACGAATGATAGACTTGAAACAAAGAGAGCAAAGGAAAAACTGTCATGTTGGGTAAAATGTAAAACTCAGAAGAACATATAACAATTTAACAAATCCAAATGGTTTCTTAAATTTTATTCTTCATTTCATTTTTCTTTTGTATTCCTTTTTTTATTTTGAGGCTGGTTGCTATATAACTCTGGGTGCCCTGAAACTCACTATGTGGCCCAGGCTTGGCCTCAGTCTCCTGAATGCTAGGATTATTGTCCACCATGCCTGGCTTGTTATTTAATCTTAAGNCCCTGTCTGCAAAATTCCAGTGTCATATTAGNTGCTATATTANGAAACCTGTGTCCCAGACTGTGCAATCTGCTCATTTCTCCCCTCTGTCATGGGGATGAAAGCAGCTAAGAGTAGGTGTTTGTGCAGGATTTTAGGATGTACATGCTTTGGAGGATGAAACATTACTCAGAAACTTTTTATTAATGTCCCATGGGGGGTAGGTGACTCTTAGGAGCATGGCTGGGGTGAAGGGGGTTTAATTTCAGTTCATCTCTCCATCCTAACAATGATTATTATCTACCAGGAAAGAATTTGAGAGGTGGCTTATGTTGAAATCTCTATCCTTCCATCAGTTCCCTGAGATCTCTCTCTCTCTCTCTCTCTCTCTCTCTCTCACACACACACACACACACACACACACACACACACAGAGCGCATACTCTTAGTGACATGAAGGAGTGAGTTTTACAGGGTGGGGCACAATTGGCCAGTGGGGAGTGTATAGAACACCCTCCCCCAGCTCTGCAGGTCTCCAGACTCAGACAGAAGGCTGACAAATCTTTTTTCTCAGTTTTTGAGAGAGGGCCTTAAACTTGCTATGTAGTGGAGGCTGACTGAAAACTCCTGCTCCTTCTGCACCTACCCCCCAATGCTGGGATTACAGATGTGCACCACCTTGCCCGGCTAGGGTGACAGTTCTTTGATACGGCTCTTCCAGACTCTGCAGCCTTTAGTATGTGGAAATGATCTTGCCACACTGCATCATTGAGTACCTTCTTGTTACTCCACACTATTCTGGCAATTTAAATATGAAATGTCTTCCCTAGACAAACGTGTTTGATACTTATTTGTTTTGGAAGACTNTTGAACTTTTAGGGGTGGTACTTCACTGGAGGAACTGGGTCACTGAGAGGGAGTCTTGGGATTTGATCTCTTGGCTCTCCTCTTCCTTTTGCTGTCTGCTTCCAGACACCAGACACATGTGACCTGTCATGATGCCTCTACCCCACCATGATGAACTGTATTTCTTTGAACTACAAACCAACAACTACCAAACTTCTGTAAGTGGCTTTGTGTCAGGTATTTGGTCACAGCAAGAAAAAAAAGTGACTAGTCCATCTACTTTTTAGTTCTATCTACTCTTTAGTATGCTCCGTCTTCAGATAGCTGGCTGCCTTCCAAGAAAGGGTCACAACATTACTCAGTTACTGAAGCTGCCCCACATATACCCTTTATACTATCCAACATAGTGTAAGGTTTTGAACATTTCATTACCCACCCCTGAGGAATTTTGCATCCTGATAGCATCCATTATACCAAATGTCTTAACTTAAAGCAAGTCCTATAGACTTGCAGTGCCACTGTTGGAAGGAGCACACGGTGGTGAGGACATGTAAAACACACTCATCCTTTGGTATGTCTTGAGGAAAATACCTAAGAGCACAGAGAGGCACATAGGAGACNTTCATTGCAGGCTGTTTCTAATACTGAGAAATAGTATCCATGTTACTGGGCCTGGTGGAATGCTTGCTCACCATTCACAAGACCCTGGGTTCAATGCCCAGCACCATACATGCACACAAATCATTACAGAAGTGGTTAATATGCACTGTGGCATATTNACTAACGTAGAAAACTATATCATAGTGAAAACAATGATAGGCAGAGTGGTGCATACATGTCATTCCAGCACTCAGGAGGCTAAAGCAGAATGAGTGAATCCAAGGGCTGTCTTGGGCTATATAGTAAGATCCTGTNTCAAAAATNCNGTTATAATAGTANATATTAACACTAAGCTGTCATATAATTTTCTTAAAGAAAGAACTCTAGGATATACTGGACAACAGTATAATACCAGGAATGGTAAAAACAAAACCATAGAAAGTGATGTACATGGATNGAAAAGTTGTGGAAGCATAGACTACTGTCTATGGAAAGGTGGGATTGAGTGACAGCCAGCAACAGTGTAGTGTTTTCGGAATGTTGTTCTTACAGAGATATAATACATGTATTATTCATGGATGCAAAATTCTTTTTCTTGAGATTCCAGACCCTTCGAGTTGGGAGTGGAGAGGAGACAGCTTATATCAGAAATCATAAGATAGCTGTTGGGTGCCAACTTTGCTTTTTATTTATAAGTCTTGCAGAGAAGAAATATGATTTCCAAGAAACAATGTAGTAGTAGATTTCATAAATTTTGACTAGATTCAAGCAAGTCACAATCCCCCATAATGTCCTTATTTTGAATTTTGAGCTGTATAACAACTTCCTGACTTTCATTNAAAAAACTGTTAGAGATTACACCAGACCTACACTGTTCTGCTTCATCAAAAAGCATTTCCAACAAGGAGAGTTCCATATAAAACTANAGACTCAGTTTTGGATGCTGTTCCTCATCTTCAGGACTGCTGGAGCTTTACAAAAAAGGCTTCTTGGGGCTGNAGAGATGCCTCAGATGTTAAGAACATTGGCTACAAGCCGGGCGGTGGTGGTGCACGCCTTTGATCCCAGCACTCAGGAGGCAGAGGCAGGTGCATCTCTGTGAGTTTGAGGCCAGCCTGGGCTACAGAGTGAGTTCCAGGACAGGCTCCAAAGCTACACAGAGAAACCCTGTCTCAAAAAACCAAAAAACCAAAAAACAAACAAACAAACAAAAAAGAACACTGGCTACTCTTCCAGAGGACTAGGGTTTGAGCCCCAGCAGCACCCACATGGTAGCTCACAACCATAACTCCAGTACCAGGGACCTGATTCCCTCTTCTGGTCCCTTTGACATTGCATGCATGTGCTGTACATACATGTATGCCTGTGGTGCATACACATACATGCAGTCAAAACACTCATATACATAAAAAAATTAAAAGACTCTGGTCTTTCTGAAAATTACAGCTGAATCAATATTCATCTTTATGCATTAAAACCCAGGAAGGGGGTTGTATGTGTGGAGAGATGGT
>LZPO01034771.1:332982-347080 GCA_001675575.1 Neotoma lepida
GGAGAACGCAGAGATAACCTGATGCTGAAGAGCCAGGGAATCACCTTGGCCGACTGTCTGCTTGGAGACTGACTACGAAGAACATAACTCATTAATCCCACCAGAATTCACAGAAGTGATGAGAAGATGCCTGGGAGTTAGTCTAGGTGACAGTTCTACTTTGTATTATGCTTTCATTAGCTGGCATTCCAACTTACAAAACATGCTGTGGTTGGGTTAGCTTGTGTTTACATATTTCTCTCTTCAAATGTCAACAGCTCCTCCAGGACTAACAGGGTTAGGTATGACAAGGGGCAGATCTCCAACAGGCTTGCTNACACCTGCTAGGCATGGACCTTCACACTGAGGAGTTCAAAGCAGAAGTGCTTAGAGGCTTTGCGGAATGAAAGCAAGTAGCAAACCACCCAGGCAGCCAGAAGGAAGGCTTTGCTGATGTAACAACACTGAATGCGATTCATGAAGGAAAACAGGGACTTTTAGGTTTTTGTTTTTTAAAGTTGCGTAGGCATAAAAACTGTCTCCAACATCAGGAAAATAGAGATGAGCAGAAACAAGGCAGGGAAAGGAAAGAGAAAGAACCATGCTGTTTCTATCACCCACAGGACCACAGTGGAATTTATTTACTTTTCAACTCTCCCTTTTCCCTGCAGAGCATAACTGTGGTGCAGACTGCATACGGTTTTGCATGTTGCTTTTCCTAGCAAGCTTTATTTTTTTTTAAAGCTCTTTGGGGACCAGGTTTCATACATTAACTTTTGTCTTATACCATCTTAAAAGGATACACAGGCTAACCCCTACATTCCATGTTCTCCTTTGGTCATTAAAAGAAACCCACCCAGGCTGCATTACATATGTTTCTACTTCTGACTTTAAGATGGGGAGGGTTTGGCCAAAAGCAAAGCCAAGCCTTGGATGGGTAAGAAAGAGTCCATNACATCTGTACTCACGTCAGCTGTAAGATAGCACATCCTGAAATCTAACAGTGGCAAGTCTAACCGTGATCACCTTGACCCTCATGGGGTTTTCCTTTTCCTGTGTAAGCAAATACCTTAGACACATACACAGGCAATTATGAAACATCCCTGCTGATAACAGAAAACATCCATCTATGATGTCCGAGTGAGAGGAGGAGGGACATCGCTGCTCCTGCTGAAGCATGGCTCATGGGGCAGAGGTCCACTAAGAAACCAAGCTCCACATCAGACTGAGACAGACCAGCCCTCGGAGACCACACAGCTGACATGCTAACAGCGGTAAACAATTCCATGATCAGTTCAACGGCTTTCTGGAGGCCAGGGCTAGAAGTACGCAAGGAAGCCCAGAGAACTTCTGGGATATAATAGGAGCTAGAACTCTATTGTGATATGCNGGGGTNTGGCCGATCATAGAGCTCTTGCCTAGGATGTTCAAAGCCTCGGGTTCCACACCCTACACCACAAGGAAATGTAAAGAAAGATAAATATAAATAATTAAGTAAATCAATAAAAATTATAAAATATGATGTACATTTACTAAGACTCACACTGGAAACACAAGGTGAGTAAATATTATGGTTGAAGAATTTCATATCAATAAAGCTGATTTAAAAATCACCATCAACTTCCAGAAANAGAGTCATTATTCCTTCTACAAGAGCAAGACCCAAGAAATCCGGACAAGGAAAGGAAACACTGCTCCCCCACCTGAGCACGAATAATGCTAGTAAGTAAGCTGATCCTTTTCCTAGGAAGGCGAAGGCAGCACGCTGCGCCTGCGCCTGCGGGTCTGAGTCATTTCTTCATGCCTGACNGCCCTTCCTTTCCTAACAGTGTGNCCCTCTGTTTATGTCCCTCCACAACTCACTCAAGAGCAGAAGTATAATTCAGTTGTCTCAATAAGTATGTGAGCCAGATGTAAATAGCCTGCTATGCTAAATGATTATTTGAGATGAATCCTAAAAATAGATGTCTGCTTATTATATATCTACAAGGCACCCATTATAGAGTTGACTAATCTTTTTTAGAAAGGAGATGTATTTAAGTCATTGCTTACTTTTTTAGATTTATTTTATTTTTATTCTGTGTTTGGGTGTTTTGCCTGAATGTTTCTGCAGCATGTGCATGTANTGCCCTCAGAGGACGGAAGCAGGCTTCAGATCCCCTAAAATTGGAGGTATACACGGTTGAGAGATGCCATGTGGGTTCTGGGAATTGAACCTGGGTCATCTGGAAGAGCAGACATCTCTCCAGACCCCGTTGCTTACTTTTTTAAAAAGTATTGATGCTCTAAAATAAACCAAGGCAGTGCCAATATTTGCTTCTCAGATGTCAACACTGTCAAGCAAATGACAAATTCCAACTAAGATAAATGGTACAAATGGATGGAAAAATTATAAACAGCTTTCTATAATCTCACTCCTTAGCAAACAGACGGAGGGACCAAGGTAGGTCCCATAGGCCTCTTAAGCAAGTGCCACACTTGAAGCTGTCTCTTATACACATCTAGATGTGTATAAGAGACAGCACATGTGTGGAGGAGGTCAGAGGACTGTGGAGTTGGTTCTCTCCTTCCACCACGTGAGTTCTAGGAATCACACTCAGGTCATCAGGCTTTGCAGCAAGTGTCCATCTGAGCCTTCTTGTTAGCCCGTAGTCTNTATTTTAATGTAAGCATCATGAATCTCAACTGGCAATGAAACATCCTCCAATCTTGAAATCAATCACAAGACTACTTGGGTCTTCTCTAAACTATTAGTCATCCCCAGAGACGGGAGGGCTTCTGTTTAAACACAGAGAGAGGGCAGAGAGAAAACAGAGAGAGAGAGGGCAGAGAGAAAACACACAGAGAGAGGGCAGAGAGATAACACACAGAGAGGGCAGAGAGATAACAGAGAGAGAGNGGGCAGAGAGATAACACAATGGTAACAGTGCTTGAGGTACAAGCATGAGAACGTGAGTTTCATTCACGAACCCACATAGAAAGCCAGCCATGGTAGTGAACACCATAATCACAGCACTGGGGAGATAGAGAGAGGTGGATTCCTGAGCCTTACTCCCCAGTCTACCCAGCTGAAATGGTAAACTCCAGACCAATGAGAGACAGTTCCTGAGGAATAACAGCAGAGGTTAACCTCTGGCTTCTGCACACATGCTACCTACACACATTCATACACTCACACCCGCCAAAATAGATAGAAAATGAGAAAGTATTTTATGAGAATTAAANTGCCCAAGAAACACAAAGACTATTATAATGAAGATTTTGTTCCCAACCAACTTGACATAAACAGAATGAGAAAGAGGAAACTAATATTTAGACTTGCTAGAAATTGATATAGGTGATTTTCTTTTTAGATTGGTTTTATTTTGTATGTATAGTGTTTTTCCTGAATGTGTGATGTACCCACAGAGGCCTAAAGGGGATATTGGATTTCCTGGAACTAGAGTTAGAGATGGTTGTAAGCCACCGTGTGGGTTCTGGGACTCGAACCTGGGTCCTCTACCATAACAACAAATGCTCTAAACCATTGAGCCATATCTTTCTTGTCCCCTAAGATTCTATCAAAAAACNTGAAATTATTGTCTGTATTATATGTATTAGACTGGCAGGATGCTATATATTGTCTATGACTGGGGTCTGCTTTAAAAATAATTTCATTGGAAAAGATACTGTGACTGTACACAGAGCAGTTGGGAATCAATTTTGGAAATAATAAACAACATAAGGAAGATTTTAGGTGCTTTTTCTCCATGCTCCCAGGGGAGCATCAGGCCAGTGCTGATATGAGGGTGGACTCAGGCAGNATGAGTCAGAGCTCAAGTTATTTCTGCAGCTGACTGTTCTAATTTATACCTGGCTACTCAGCCTCTCTGCTTCCCCGGTCACCTATCTGTACAAGACACACAATTCAGAAGATTTTTGTGAGATGGCAAGGAGACAACACAAACAAGGCCTGGTATGAATAGATGCTTGATAAAAACCAGTTTTTAGTAATAATTTAAAATAATGAGTCCTTCCAAGAGAAAGAGAGATAAATGAGACAGGAACAGTCAGGCCGTTTCACTACAAACAAAACAAAACACTTTTTTTTTTAAAGCTGCCTCCAGGCCAGTTTGTTTTTTGTTTACTTACCATTTTTTTTGCCACTGTGTTTGGTATGAACTTGGTAGGGAGGTACTTTGAGGCTACAGCAATGCCTCAGGAGTTTTAGCATCCATTGCTGACTCTTTCCCTAGTAAGTTATAACCACAATGGTGGCATAATGGCACTCATAANGGAACNCCATCATTCCTTGGTATGTAAGAAAGGGCTTTCTCTACTCCTTGTATTCATCAATCAGTTAGTTAATTGTTAATATGGACTAATGGATTCTTATTTTCAATGGGTTATAATCTATTACTACCATTTTAAGTAAGAGCCAACTTTTTTGTTTGTTTTGTTTTTTTCTTTCTTTCTTTAATGGGTTTTTTGAGACAGGCTCTCAGTATGTAGCCCAGGCTGGTCTTGAACTTGCAGTCCTTCTGCTTTTGATCCCAAATGAGGGAATTACAGACATGTGCCACTATGCCTGCCTCAGCTGTTTCTTGAAGCGTTTTCTGAGTGGCCCAGCCAGAAATTAGCATCTTTAGGGACTCCCCTGTATCATAATTATTTTTCTTAAGTATCTTATGTCTTTAATCAAGCCCCACCCCTTTTGAGTCATTACCAGATGTCTTTTAAGCTATCTTTGATACTCAGTACAGGGCAAGACCAAACAAACAAAACCCCACAAACAAGCAAACAAACCATCTTGGCTTTGGGACCAGGTGGGCCGGTTTCACTCAGTTCAGCTCTATAAGGCCTGCTTTTTCTTGTCCTAAGGTACCAAGGTTACTTCAAGGAAGAAAGCACATGGCCTGGTGTGGGGCAATGGTCTTTTCCATGACCTAGAGTTGCAGTTTGAAGTTGAGTTTCCTCAATCAAATGGAGGATGCCGCTTATAAGACCAAGAGCATCTCACAGCCAAGAAAATGCACAGTGAGGAAGGAGTGAGCTGCAGCCCCTTTTCTCTTACCTAAATCCCCTCCCCAAAGGTGACAGCACAGTGTAGTACGTGGCAGCTATTTTAAGTGTCTGCCTGAGTCATGTGACNAGTAAAGAAGAAATGTTAACAGCCCGTCTATTCATTGGCTTAGTCAATTGTAGGGACTTCTAGATAATTGACAGTGCTTCAGCCCTGGGGAAAATGAAAATTCTGCTCCTTCTTCCGTTCTGCTGGATTAAATAAATGCAGGGAGTAGCAGCTGGCCTCACGATAATTAGAAGAGAAATGATGATTCAGGACACACAACCCGCTTAAATCTCTAGAGGGGTTGGGTTGATTTGGACTAATGCTGTCATCACTCATTTTAAAATGCAAAGCCTAGAACACTCATAGGACTTCACTGAGTGCACACTACACATCAAAGCAGGTTAGAAGGCAAGCGCATTTTGCACTTAAATGAGACTCAGGCTGTTTGTAATAATAAGTAATTTTGTCTATTTTTTTCAAAGCTGTGGGTATCAAAAGGGGAACGTGTCTTGGGAACAAGGTTTTGGAGACAGCTTGGCTGATCCTGCTGAGAGAAAAACACACCCACCATGAACCCTTATTTTTTTTTGATCATCAGATTGAAAAACAACACTCTGCTGTAGAAGAAAACCAGCCCCTCCCACTGTATCTGCGTGCAGCCTGATCATCCCCAGGACCTGGCAACTCCTTTAGATTGTGGCTTCATTTTAACAACCTCAAAATGATACATGGTCTCTTCCATTGTATTTGACTTTAGTAAAATTACCATTTTTTTTTTTTTACAAGTGCCTATGTTTTATGGTTCTCACCAGAACTGAGCTCCATCTTGGAAACCTTAAGCAGAAACAGCTATTGGGTTCTAGGAGAACATGCCTAACAGTGTGTGAGAGGCATAATTACATATAATGGACTTGAAAAAGACTGGCATCAATTAATGGGCACAAGAGTCAGGTAGAAAATGAGTCTGGGTCTTATCCATAAAGCTATATGCTGCACTTCATGTTAGAGAATGGAAATTATCTTAAATAAAGAAAAGGTGCACAGAACCAAGCTAACAGATNTTCCGTAGGGCCCATTAATTCTCTGTGGTCATATTTTTTCCATGTCCTCTTATTTTTTATGTTATGTTATTTATTTATTCTGTGAGAATTTCACATATGTATACAAATATATTGCGATCATATCCACTCCCCTCCCTGATTGCCCCAGCCATGCCACAATGGGTCCCCCTCACAAATTCATTATCTTCCTTTTTTGAAGATTTAGTATTTTATTTATGCGTGTGTGAGTGTATAAGCACATATTTGCAGGTGCCTTTGAAGATCAGAAGAGAACATCAGGTCCCTTGGAGCTAATGTTACAGGCATTTGTGAGGTACCTGACATGGGTGCTGGGATCTAAACTCTGGTCCTCAAGATTGAACAGCAAGTGCTCTTAATTGCCAAACCATCTCTCCGGCTCCCTCCTCCTCCTCCACCTTCCCCTCCTCCTCCTCCTCCTCTATTGTTCACCCCCTGAGTTCCATTAGTGCCGCCCATCTGCGCATGGATGTGGGTCATTCACTGGCACATGGGCAACTTAACAGTAGTCATACCTTGTCACCCTCCAAAGCCAAGACTCTCCCTTGCCCAGAAGCCGTCAGCTGTGTAGAGCCATGTTAACACGTCTTAAGTAAAATGAATTGACAGAGGATAGACTGGCAACTCTGTCATGTAAATACAGTTACAACTGTGGACACGGTAATAATGATTGGTAATGGCCTACATCTGAGCTAGTCTGCGATAGTAAACTCTAGCAACAAGAAGGACTGCCATGATCTTAAAACTAAAGNCATTCCTTTCAAACTGGGGTTAATTCATCATTTTNTTCCTGTTGTTATGACAACACTTCAAAAGCAGCATCACAATGCTTAGCATTCAGCCATCTTATTATAGATTTGACAGTAATATGCGTACATATGCAACGCTGCTGAGTGGGGCTTAAAAATGTGCCAGGAGGGCTGGGGGGCGTAGCTCTGTGGCACACTGCTTGCTTAGCATGTGTGAGGCCCTGGCTTCACTTCTCAGTACCTTGGGGTGGGGTGGGAGAGGGAAGGGGTGGGGGCTGAAGAGCATCATGAGAAGGAGTTTAAAACCTGGATTCCTTTCTTGGCTTTGGCCACAGGATTTCCCTTTATTTTTCTACCCTCAAGAAAGTGAGGGCTTGAGGAGTAGAGGGAGGGGAAACTGTGATTGGGATGTATTGTATGAGAGAAGAATAAATTAAAAAAAAAAAGTGAGGGCCCACCCAGGAGAGGGAAGCCTCAAGAATTCTTGTGGGAAGACACTAATTATTCTCACCCTACTCTTTGGCTGTTTGTCAACAAGAAATTCTCTCATAACCTAATTTATTTAATTTCTTTTTAAAATATAGTTTATGATTTTTTTATGTGTCTGTATATGCAGGTGCCCCTGGAGGCCAGAAAAAGGCATCGGGTCCCCTGAAGCTGGAGTTCCAGGCAGTTGTGAGCTGCCTGATGTGGGCGCTGGGAGCTAAAGTTGGCCGCACAAGAGCAGCAGACGCTCGCTCTTACCTGCTGAGCCAGCTCTCTGACTCCATTGATTACAGCAGGTAGTTTCCGGGAGTCAGTGAATCGATGTGTTCTGATTGATTTCAGTATTCTTGGAGTGATCTGCTTATGTAAANCTAAACTTATANTAATCAAGGCCTATTCTNTTGATACTAGGAATTATTACGAAAAGCAATAGCTGACGAAGGGTGTTGGTGTGAATGGTGGCGTGAACAATGCCCACTTGTGTTCTTACTACAATCTGATAAACACATATAATGCTTGTTTACTTTGACATTTTAATTCTTTCTCTCTTTCTTTATTTTGAGACAGTTGTTCCTTTTTTTAGCTCAGGGATGGCCTGGAATTCATTTCGTAGTTCAGACTGACTCTAAACTTATNGCAATCCTCCTGCCTTAGTCTCCTAAGTCCCTCAATTGCAGGTGTGAGCTACCACACCCAGCTTTAGTATTTTGATTTCTCTTAGCTCCACACAAATAGGATTATGCTTCCACTAAGGGAATGAGTCAGTTGAATGTTTACTCTTCCAGTCACTATACATTAAAAGAAAGTAGAGATATATGCTGCATTTAACTAATTTTCTGTCTTGAAATAAATCTGGATGATAATCTTACCTTGATCTTCTAAAATCTGTGGTGGTTTATTTGAAGTCATGTTAATTATTACTAAATGAAAGATAGCAGACCAAAAAAGAAAAATAGAAAAAAGAGATAGAAAAAAATGCTAACAAACTGCTTAATTGCAGAATAACCTAGCTTCAGAGTTAGTCTTTTTTTTTTCTTTTAAAGACAGGGTCTTACTATGTAGCTCTGGCTATCCTGGAACTCTCTATGTAAACCAGGCTGACCTTGAACTCACAGAGATCCACCTACTGCCTCCTGAGAGCTGGGATTAAAGGTGTGTGCCTCTGTGCTCCAGCTAGTTAGTCTGAGGCAAGGCTGTGTGTGTGTGTGTGTGTGTGTGTGTGTGTGTGTGTGTGTGTGTGTGTGCCATCATATGCCAGCAGGTTCAAAGTTAAGTGGCTTTTCATAGGCTTGTACACATGCTCTCTTTGTGATAATTTTAGCACATTAATCTGCTATAATTGCGGTGGTTTCTGCTGGTCCTTGCTGCTGCATACCAAGAGGTGGCCGGGTGCAGAACATCTGCAGTTATTCTTGGCTGTCAAAGCCAAATTATTTATCATCAGAATGCAGAGCAGCTATGTGCAAGAGCACAGATGATACACAAGCAGAATAATGTGCCTTCCCACTGGACACTGAGGGTTTCCAATGATTTCTTAGTATCCTATGTTTTGTCCGAAGGATACGAAGCTGTGAAACAGTAACAAGACAAAAACCCATCTCTTTCTTAAGATTTAAGAATGGTGGAGTGTAAAGGAGGAACACAGTTTATGGACCCAGCACTGGATTTAATGACACAGGGAAAATCCCCAGCACCATAGACAAAAGAATACATTAGAGGCTAATCGGAGCACATGTGGAAGCCATATTGCTTGTAAGTTGAGCTAAGAAGGCTTTGTCACGTTGTCCCTCTTGAGCCCACAGTGTCCTACAGTTACACCAGCCTGACACTTGGGCCAGAATAAGCTTCTTTCTTCTCTTTCTTCCATGCTTATAACACACACACACATACATACACANAGAGAGAGACACAGACAGAGACAGAGAGGATCTGCTGTGTAGCTCAGGCTGGTTTAGAACTTGCAGTGATCCTCCTGTCGCAGCCTCTCAAGCACTGAGATGCCTGGCTGGCCTGGTTATTGTCTTTAGCCTATTTACCTAGATGGGAGCCACATCCATTTTTATNGAGTAGGAAGTTGAGGGGTTGGATGCCTTTTCCCATGGCTTCTGGAAGTCCTATGGGCAGCTTGATTGCCTCCCTGTCGCTGTCTTCCAATGCTGTTCTCTCCTACACCCAGGCCACCATCACAGCAGGCACTTGATCCACTGGACCCCACAGGATCATCTGAAGGACTGTTTTGCTTTCTGGGGACTCAGGCCTCACTCTGCAATGCTTGTCCCTCCTTTTCATCACAATGACAGGTTAACAAGGAGCCACTTTTGAGATGCTTGGGACATCTAATATGGTTTAGATATTAGACAANAGGAAGGAAAGTTTACTTATTTCATTGGGCATGAAATGACATTGGAATTATCCAAGAAAACATCCATAGCTTCAAGCTGCACACTGAAGTGTGTACCAGGGAAATGATATCAGGTCTGGTTTGGCTTCCACAGTCACAAAAACTAAAGAGATATGTGGGGTAAATATAAAAAAGTCTTAGATGATGGATATTTGGAAATTTGCCNTCTGCATTCTACTTATATGTATGTTTAAATAATTAGTTAATTTTTTTTATTTAATTGTATATATGCTCTTGTATGTGTGCGTGCACCTGTGGGTGTATGTGGGGGCCAGAGTCTAACTCTGTGTCACTTTTCAGGAGCCACCAACCCAAGCTCTANCTCCTCTACACAACAGTTCTTAACCTTTATCATTCTTATGAGCTCATCAGGGCATAGAGAGTGTAANAGTAGAGGACCAAAGATAAAGGCAATACATGAAAACCTGTTGCACCCTCAGATGTGAAGCAGATGAAGGTGAGTCCACAGTGAAGGGGAGTTTGTCTATTTTCTCTAGAGAAGGAATGAGGATTGGTTGGGCATTTTAGATTGACAGATCTACCCTATAGAACTTCAAAGAAAACAAGAAGTCACAGTGGGGGTAAAATTAGCTGACTTTAATGAGTTCCATATCTGTAATTTTCCACTCTATGTGGGCTGACATCTGTATAAACATAGAAAGCCCAAGGTTGGGACCATTGCTCTCNGACTTGGAACANCCCAGCAGAGTTGGGAACTGCTTTTAGGGAGGCCCGGANGCTGCTCCTGNCCTCTAGGAGAAGCACGTGGGAATTTTCTAGGACTTTAGTCACAGATAAGAGGACATAGAGGTCGCATGTTCACAGGACTTTCAGAAACACACATGCTTTGAGCAAGCTGGCTGTATTGAGCTAGGTCATATCACTTCTGCAAAACTGAAACGATGATGTAGTTTCTGTGTAGAGAAGTCACTCAGGCTACCCGACTGAGATATGCTCCATCATATTGAGCTTCTAAAGAGTGTGGGACCAAATNCCTTCTGGAGTAGGCAGTCCAGTAGATATCAAAATCAACAGAAAGAATGGCTTCTGTCTTAGTGGCTACATGGCTGTTCACATCTCACATATCAGTAAAGGGCCTCANTGATGAGCCCAGTTCTTCACCATAGCTCATGAACNTAGCCTGCNTGTTNCCAAGTACTTTGGCATCATAGAAGCCTGTGAATTACAAGGGATAGTTATTGGCATTCTTCCACTTATAAGGAACNGGCCTTCAGACAACTGTTCCAAGAAGATGGANGGCAAAACTGGAACCGGAATCAGCCATGGTCCTGTTACCCTTCATNTCCACTGTCCCTTAGCTGANATATATAAATTCTACTACAACTTTCACGTTTTCGTTGTTTCTTCTCTCCTCACCCCCATTCTTCCTTTTTTTCCTGAGGAAAGGTCTCCTGTAGGCCAAGCTGGCTTTGAATTTCCTATGTAGCCAAAGATGACCTTGAACTCCTAATCTTCCTGTCTNCACCTCTGGAGAGCTGGGATTATAGGTGTACACCACNATGCCTAGTTTTCTTTTTCCATTTCTTAAGGAGCCTCTCCACCAACCTGAACTGCAGGATTGCCAGCCTACAAACACCATCAGTCTGCACTAACCCAGTACTCTTCTGGTTGGAGAAGACTAGGTGGGTCTCATACGGCTTCCCTAGACTTTATTCCCTTATTTTCTAACCATTCCCCACCCTGAGGTTGCCTATTAAGTGTGGATGGCCCAGTGTGGTGCTAACAACATTTTAGATTCAGNAAAAATAGATAGGTTATCTCTGTTGCTCAAGGGGCAATGTCTTGTACCTTATCTCTTGTGGTTAAGTCCAGAAAGTCACATGTATTCTTAGGAACTGAATTACTGGGTCTACTTGCACTAAAATAAAGACCCTATGTCTCAACCTCTGTCTCTTGATGTTACGAGCAAACCCAAGAGCCAAAGGAGTGTTCTCCAAACCGGCTGTATGGTAGAATTCCCTGGNGAGATTCTTTTTAAAACATTGTAGTTTGAGACTCATTCCCAGAATGTCCAACTTAGGTGATCTGGACTGGGACTCGGGCATGAGACTTTTAAAATATCTTCCTAGGGCTTAGGTTTTCTTCATGCACACAGGTTGTAGTAAGCAGAGTCACCTTTGACCTCTGAGTCCTTAACAGTCTCTGGTCATCTGATGCCAACTTCATTGTAAGATACTTGTAAAGGATTTGCAAGTCTTTGTTAGACTTCCAGCAATTTCTGAAATGGCCCTAAACATACTTCTGCCTTTCTGTACTACGTAAGTATGAAGAGTGGCACTGTCAGCACTCATGAACATAAAAGCAAAATCGTGGTCCTCTCAGAGCTGCTGAAGATGCTCTATCTTACGGAATCAAATGTTCTGCCAATGTTTAATTCCTTATTGACTAAACAAGCACATCCATANTCTTACTATGCAAGTTTGTTTTCACCAAGAAATGACAAAATATATGTATATGAAGAGATTTTTTCAAGATTTAGTTTTTATTATTTTTAATTGTGTATACTTGTGTGTGTGTGGTATGTACACGAGGCCAGAGGTGTTAGATCTGCTGGAGCTGGAGTTACAGGTGGTTNTGACTGNCCAGATGTGGGTGCTGAGAATGGGACCAAGGTCCTCTGCAAGAGCAACATGTGCTCTTAACCACTGAGTCATTTCTCCAGTCCCAAAAGAGATTCTTTTAAAATTAATTTCTTTATGATTTATTATTAGTGAACATCTGATCCCTATTCTTATTTTGTATACCTATATGCCTGGGAGCACATAATCTTTCTCTGGTGAAGAAGATTGTGAGTGGGAACACTTTCAGACTCCCTGTTCTACAGTACCNTTTGTCAGGTTTTCAGGGAACACCCTCAGGCAGTCAGCTGGCATGAACATTTTCTTTTTCGAAGGACACATTCATGTTGCATGCTTCTGAAGCCTCATCCCAGACTTTGGAATTGAAAGTACTGAAGGCATGGAATGTAGGCGTTGAAGACAGGCAAATGGGCTGAGCAGAATTCAGAATGGGAACCAGGCAACTTCTTTAAAAAATGACACACATTCTCNGAAGAATGTATTTTGATCCCTAGGAGGGATAGGATTTTTCTCTGTACCAAAAATATATTATTTGGCAGACTGGGCCTATTGTTTTCAAGTCAGCAGTGCGGGTGTTCCAGCTCCAAGAGCAGATGCCCTCCAACTGTTCAGACTTGGGTATTCAGGGCCAANAGAGAAGAGGCCACCACTTGGACAGGTGGCTGGACACAGCCAGTCACCGCACCCCCACCCCCTTCTGCCATCCTCTAGAGTAGCACTGGGAATGGGGTGGGAATGGGATCACTGTGTGACACAATTAATATTCACAGCAGGAAAGAGCAAATATTGCATTCACCAACTACGCTTTTCTTAGCATCTCCAGAATCAGCATGAAGTGTTGGATCAGAACATTAGTCTCAGAGTATGCAAAAACAGCTTGGCTTTACACATGTGTCTGGTACCTCTCTCCTGAACAACCACAGCTCTCACTAATAGAGGCTTTGAGTGCAGACTTAGAGATGGCCCAAGCAATGCCCTTAATAACAGGTAGAGAGAGGTGGGGAGTGAAAACAAGGAAGTGGCTGGATCTGCAAGGCTAAGAACACACACTGTATGTGAGTCATCAGTTTGCAGTCACACTATTGCTGTGAGTCCTTTCTTTGGAAGAGTGCCCCTCTACTTGGCTTCCTCTTCTGTAAGATGTTGATCATAACATTTGCATCCTAATTTCTGAGGATTAAAAAGACATCAGACCTGCCAAGTGGAAAGCTAGGCACCAAATAGGTGCTCAGATAAACCAGTGCCTGCCGTTCACATCATCGCCATCACCAAAGTCAAGGCTGCAGAGACAAAGGACCTTGCCTAGCAATGATAATTGTCAGTTTTGACACTTCTCTGTGTTTTGCTAATCAATTTGGTCTTCCCAGAANTTAAAGTCTCAAGTGATAAATTCTGGCAGTCATGAGCCCATTGAGCAGCTGTGGCCACACAGTTCAGGCAGGCCTCCCTGTGAGGGTCTGTGGGGCTAGGGTCAACTGTCTTTAATGACTCCTGCTAATATTTGCTGATCTGATTATGGTGAGTAATTTTGGCTTAGATGAAATTATATAGCTTTTCCCAAAAAAGGGCAATTGATAGCCAAATATAGATGTTTCTTTTTCTTTTTATAATATTTCTTTCCCTTGCCATTTTTAGATCTTGGGAGAGCCTTAGGGAGAGATAAGAAAACAAGAGTTAAGACCAGCAAGTACAGGGCCATTGTCTTTGAACCTTGCTGCAATACTTTTGGGTACCTGGCTCCACTGATTTCCTTC
>LZPO01034771.1:367566-387947 GCA_001675575.1 Neotoma lepida
TAGAGGTAGTTGGAAACTATTGGTATCTGTAAGCAGAGTGCTATAGATGTATGCAGGCACTTTTTGCTTTTAAGGTTGGAAATGAACTTTTACTTCATAATAANTCCCTTTTATTGAGCTATCAAAAGCACAGCATATATATATATATATGTTTATGTATAGATATATATGTATATACACCTAAATCTATTTTAAGGGCCTCCAAGGTGATGTATTTAGCTGGATGCAGTTAGTTCCAGGCTTATAGTTTGTCCAGGGTCTCACTTCCTGTTTCTTCTCATTGCTCAAGCTCCTCTCTTTGTCCTGGGGGCAAATTGTGGGGACTTCGTGAATGGCCCCCTTCAAAATATAAATTCCAGACTCTTCTTCAAGATATGAGTTCCAGACTTTTCNTCATAAGGTCACCTTGGGCTGGCTGTGTCCCTTTAAAAAGGATGACCTCCCACACCCCCTGCGGAGAGCAGCCTCTATCTACTTCCTCTTGCTCCTTTGGTCCCTCTTGCTCCTTTGGCCCAGCAGTTGTACTACAGGGCTGTCACTGCTTTGTCTACACCTGTACCCTCCTCTGTGATTCTTCTACCTCTGTGATTCATCTCTTTGCAAACGAAAGTTCTGATTACTCGGAATTCCAGCTTTCCTGGTGGATACTCATTAAGCATTATCTACTGGGCTGCTTAGATGGCTCAGCTCGTATAGGCGTTTGTTCCAAAGCACGAGGAACAGAGTTCAGTCCCAGGAACCCACGTCAAAGAAGCTCAGTGTGGTGGTGCACACTTGTAACCCCAGTCTGGGGAGGCAGCAACAGGTGTATACTGTGTTCAGCCTACCCAGTCTACTTGGAGAGCCTGGGTCCCTCAAGCCTCAGTGGCTGATGAGACACCATTAGTCCACAGTCATTGCAAAGGAGTATGGGTAACCCTAGCACGGAACAGCCTAGGTTGGTGGAGCTCAGAGCAAGGCTGAGCACAATGCCTTGGAGCAGCTGAAAGAGATTTCNGAGGACAATGTGAGTCTGCAGAGATAAAACAGAAAGCCGCAGAAGAAATAGAAGGCATGGGATCTGCCTATCAGCTGCGCATTTAATCTAAACTGATATAAAGCCCCCTCCCCCCATTCTGTGGGTTAACTGACCCACAGAAGGAGGAATAACCAGTTAATCCAGTCCCTCCAACTCTCCAGTGTACTGATGGCTCCAGGAGATTAAGGACCAAAATGATTGCTGAATGACCTTCTCTGAGTGGTTTGTGTCTGAGATCAATAATAATAATAAAGTATAGGGCTGGAGAGGTGGCTCAGAGGTTAAGAGCACTGACTGTTCTTCCAGAGGTCCTGAGTTCAATTCCCAGCAACCACATGGTGGCTCACAACCATCTGTAATGAGATATGGTACCCTCTTCTGTATACATAATAATTAAATCTTAAAAAAAATAAAGTATAATAATAAAGTCTATATATTTGTTACTTTAAAAAGAGAACTCTTTAAAATCTCTTCTCTAATCATTTACACTTAAATATTTCTTACTCAGGTGGCCCCTTTGCGGTAGGTGGACTTTCATCTTCCTTTCCACTTCAGGTCAGGGCTGTTCCTTGTAATCTTGTTTAGTCCCCTCTCCTTTCCCCGCCCCCCGCTTGGCAGAGATCTCCCCAAAGGCCAGGCAGGTCCCTTCTAATTCATGTACTTGAGCCCTTTGACTTCAGAGTTGGTTTTTAGAGGAATGTCAAGGACAGGAGCCTAAGGCCGAGAACCTTCCCACTGCAGCTAATCTTCACAAGCTTTGTGGATCTTGTTCAGGAGTGTGATTTACATTTGGTCTCATGGAGGTTAAGTGAGTTGTTGCTACTCAAGCACAGCTGGAGAGAGTTAGAAGTGCCTCAGGATGGCTTATAACACAGGGCTGCCCAGTGGGAAGCGCCCTCATTCTCTCTGAGAAGTGAACCTGTAGCTCACGGCTTCTCTTTTCCAGCCCTTAGCTCTGAACCAGCTGGATGCTCTTGTCTTGGAACCATTAGCCCATCCTAAGTAGCTCCAGGATCTAACATCTCTTTGCTTCCTAAGCCCCTTTCACAGCCTACACCTCTCCCAGCTAACATACATTTGATGCAAAATCAAGATGCTGGACATCAGATCCATCCCAAGGGCTCTGCACAGTTTCAATTTGCAGAGGTTCGAGTGGAAATCTAAACCCCTCAGAGCCTTGTTTGGTAGCAGTGGGAGTGAGGAGGCCCTGGCCTGGTTCCCCTCTTCCCTTCATTGCTCACACACAAGTCCCTGGTGGCTTCTCATAGGAGCTGTGACAACAGGACAGAGCATCATTGCCCACCATAATTATCCAGGCAAAGGAGAGTGCTGTAATATCAGAGCGATGACAGTAGTCTTACAGCTCATAAATTATTCACACGGCTGAAGTGCAATGGCTGTCACGTTCAAAATAGGTCATTCACGCTAGAATTGTTAGAGCTGAAAATTTCACAGCAATGGTAATAAGTCCAAGGACATTGGTTTAAGCAAATCTCCAAAGAAAGTGGCTTCTGCCAGCAATCCTGTAGCAAGCATCTCTTACCAAATCCCAGCTATGCTTTCCTTAGGCAGCAGGGAGAGGCCTAAACAGCTGTNTTCTGTTGGGGCTGATGCTGGGGGTGGAAGGCTCTAGTTCAGCCTCNTCTTTTATGGACCAAAGAGCCTCGAGAGGCTACTTGAGAAAGATAAATGTGAACACCTGCTCNCGGCTGCTCCCCTCACACAGACGATGCTAAGCCTGAATAAGGGTTACCCCTGAGCAGGTTCTAAATTGTCAGCCTCTCAGCNTTGGATGCCGAATTTACAGAGGAATTCAACTTCCACAGCTGAAGGCCTTGTNTCCTGGGGGTTCAGTCTGATTCTCAGACATATGGGCCTCTTCCTGAACCAGAATGCACTAGCCTCTTGTCCAGCAGGAGATATATTATTCAACTCAAGTGCTTGGTGATGCAAAAATACTGGACTGTCTATTTTAGCATTTGGAAGAGTTCCTGGTATGGTAAAATGTTCTTTGAATTTTTTTTTTTTTGAGGCTACAAAGAGGGAGAGGGACGTAGCTTAGTGATAACGCACTTGCCTAGCATCTTCTTCAAGGTCCCGAGTTTGGTCCCCAGCCCTGAAAAAGTAATGTGCTCCACCACAAAGCCCCTTTGCAGAGGACTGTCATACAGAAAGATTAGAATAAAGAGAAGTGACTGAAAACAGCATGTGGGATTTGAGTTGACACAAGAATGAACAAGCTGGTTGCTGGTTCTTGACTGTTAGATGGACACATGACTGAGGGGTAGTGCTGTATCTCCTCGGGGAGGAGAAAAAGGGGAGTTCAGGGATGTTCTGCTTCCTTCCTTGAGGAGGGATAAANCAATAACCCCTGTAGGTCTCCTCCAGCTGAGAGTCTGTGATGTACAGCCTTGGACCCAACATAGGGCAAGAAGGACAAGCATTAGAACTGGGTGCGTAGAGTGCTCAAGGCTGAGAGTGTGTCCAGAGGCAGTTTGTATACACAGTTCTGCAATTAGTGCATGTATGACATGCAGCTCCCAGAGATACAGAGCTCGCATCTGCCGACGTTCACCTCCAAGAACCTGCACAGGCTGTTCTAGCTCTTTCTCCCTCGCCTTTCTCTGACCCTCCCTGGAGAGTGTCCAGCAGTTTGTATTGCATTGCTGAACTCCCAGTCTTCTAGAACAGTCTATAGAGATTTTTATAGCCTCAATTCCCACAAACTAGAGATACATCTATGGGTAATTTTATGTATATTTATGCTGCTTTACAGTCAACATTTCAACAGACATTTCTTGAGTCTCCACTATTTTGAGTATTTAGAGGAATACTCAAAATTTAGAGTATTTAAAGTTATTTAAATAATTTATTTAATTAAAGTTATTTAAATAAAGTATTTAAAGAATTTAGAGTATTTTGTGAAGCCATCCACAGTTTCTATAAGCTTAACTGTCTGCACCTGACTCCTGATTCCAAGTTGAAGAAATGTTCTCCTCAGTTCATGCTGACTCCCCCAGTCCACACCAGCTCCTCCAGTAGCCACCATCATCTCAAGAAACAAAGAGCAGCACTGTCCTTCAAGATGCTCAAGCCAAGCTCAGACTTCTTGTCTACTTCTTCACCATACATGTTCCTGGATCAATTGCTGTAGAGTCTGGTAGAGTTTCCATTAGCTGTCGTCTGGACTATTCCAATGGTGTCCCAACTGGTTGCTTGCCTTTGTATCTTATGCCTTTTTTAAAGACAGAGCCTTGTGTGTCCCAAGTCCCAGGCTGACCTGGAACTCATTATGTAGCCAAGTATGAACTTGAACTTCTGATCCTTCTGCCTCCATCACCTAATTGGTGGAATTACAGANGTACTACCATGCCAAGTTTATCAAACCCAGGGCTTCCTACATGCCAAGCAAGTACTCTACCAACTGAGCTACGGGCTGAGATCCTCTTCTTTACTGTCAAGGGAACAGTCAGAATGTGCCTTCTAGAAGGTAAATCAGATAACATCATGCAGCTGGGCATTGGCNAGTGGTACCCATCTTACACAAAATAAAAACTCAAGTCCTCACAACATCCTACAGGGCTCTGCAAGTGGTGGCGTTCCCCAAGCCCCTTGGATCTCAATGGCCACTCTCTGCCTTGTTCCCACTGTGCTGCAGACACAATGGCCTCTTTGCTATTCCTGGAACACTCTCCCTCCTAGACATCCACAGGGCCAGACTCTGACTTCCTTCAAGCTTCTGGCACTTGTCAGCAAATCCCTCCTGGGCCACCATGCTTGATCCTTCCCATCCTGCACCTCATTTGTCAACAACACTTCTCTTCCCCCAACACAGGGCATTTCTGCATCTTTTCCTGTCTGTGTCCCTCCCCTATAACACTGTGTGACTTCACCAGGCCTGGGACCTTATTATAGTCACTGCTGTATCTCAGGAGCCAGAATAGAACTGAACCCAGCATATGGCAGACTTCCAACAGACAGTATTTAATGGTGGAAGAATACATTATGTCCTGAAGTTTGTAAGTTCTTCAGGAGACCACATCTGCCAAGGGTGCCCTTCCTCTCAGGAGGCTCAGTCAGGGCTGATCACAAAACATTTATGCAGAGTTCCTAAGAACCATTCCCAATTAGGCAGGAATTCACAGAAAGAATCCCGTTATCTAAAGCCTGCACATGCTGTTAGTGTAATAGTCCTGGCAAGAGCAAAGTATTCTAAAGAGAAACACTTGTGTCTTTCCCTTCAGCCATTGGGCTGTTGAGAAGACGGATCCCGGGAATCTCATGCTGGGGGAAGGGGAAGGATGAAGGCTTGATGTCAGCCACAGGAGGAACTTGCCTCCCAGGAAGAGATTCTACACAGTTCTATCAATTTACTAAACTACTTTGCAAAACAGACAGGATTTGAGACAAGATGGGTCAGTGACGGGCAGGACCATACCTTGACCAAGACTGCTAAACAGCGTATACGTCTTGCCTTCTATTTAACTGCCACCTTCATGTCTGTACCCCTGAAGACAGACTTGAGGGTCACTCGACCTCTTTGTTCCTCCTCCCAATGTGGCTATATCAAACAAATATCCTTTCTCTGCTTTGTGCTCTTACTTGTCTCTATAATTGGTGTATTAGGGACTAGTGGCCATGACTGGCTTGGTGGGGCTGCCAAACCCAAGACTTTGACCCTAAACACTTCAGTAACACTAGGAAAATCCAGGGCATTCTAAAATTGTGTTGGATAGAGTCCACCTTGATCAGTGCCAGCTCTCTAGAATCAAATCTGTCTTTTGTGGAAATTTGGTTCTTTTATGTTAGAGTTATGGGTTCAAGAGAAAGGCTGCACAGACTTCCAGGAATTTCTTATTTGATGGTNTATATNTTCTGAACTAACTTTTCAAATACTGCTATGTATATACATATATATCTCTATATGCATATATAAATAATTGTGGTAAAACTCAAATAATATAANATTTAGTATCTCAGCTCAGCAGTGAAGAGTACTTGCTGCTCTTTCAGAAGACTAGAGTTGGGTGCCAAAAGACACGCTGGGCAGCTTACAACTGCCTGTAACTCCAACTCCAGGGGAACTGACACCCTTTGCTAGCCTCCTCTGGCACATGCACTCAGGTGCACATACCCATACACATAATTTAAATTTAAAAAAATGAGTATTGTAACAATTTTCAATGCATAGTTCACTAAGTTTGTTTTCAATACCCTGCAACCAAACTCCAGAGCTCTTTTGCTCTGCAAAACCAAGACTGTATGCCCTTTAAACAATAATTCACATATTTTATCTCCTCCACCAGCCCTGNGAACTATTGACTTACTGTTTCATTGGATTTGNTGGCCGTAAATTTATCATATAAGTGGANCGATACAGTGTTTACCTTTGTAGAGATTGATTTACTCTCCATAATATAATCTTCCTAAGGTTTATGCATACTGGGGCCTGTATCAGGGCTTCAGTCCTTTTGAAGATTGGCCAATCCATTGTCTGCACACACTACACCCTGAATCTTCATTCTCTCTGGTATCTCATGGATACTTGAGCTTCTTGCATCTTTTGGGCATTGTGAATAACACTGTTATGAGTACAAATGCACAAACATCTCAAGACCTTGCTTTCAAGTCCTCTGGCTGTATATCCAGAAATGGGGGACCTAGATCATATGGTAACTCTGTTTCTACTACTTTGAAGAGCTGTTATTCTGTCATCTACAGCTGTAGGACCACTTAACTGTCCTGTCGATTTGGATTATCACCAACAGTGCACAAGAGAGAGTTTCCTGTCTTTTGGTAGAGAGGTTTTCTTCCCCTGTAGCCAGTGAGAACTGTCCAAAGATGTTTAATAGAACTAGACATTCCTGCTTCTTCCAGTGCATAGCAACAGGAAGCCCTTAGCTTCCACTATATGTGTGTGTGTGTGTGTGTGTGTGTGTGTGTGTGCGCGCGTGTGTGTGCTTTTAGCTTTCTCTTGTCATGTCTATTTTGCAAAGGCTTCCTCATTCTCAAATTAACATGCATGTGAGCAAACACACACGCATCTGCTTCACAGACTGGGGGCTGTGGGAGAGAACCAGCACTGTGTAAGGATGATAAAGACAGGGCAAACTCGTGTAATCCTCTCACAGAAAGATATTGTGGCTTCAATCTGCTTTCTTTGGAAGATGTTGTTTAAGATCCAGCACCACTGCTCCTTGGTAAACTGGGGCATCTCAGTGTGGGAAAGTGTAGGAGAAGACAGCTTGGAGTTGTGCCTGCACATCAGCCATTCATTACAAGTAGGTCCCCAGGACCTGTGAAGCCAGTGTCAAGGGGAGAGAGAATTCTCCACAGAGGAATAATCATGAAAAACTCGGAACCCCTCATTTGTGAAATCTTCTTTCAACTACTTTATTGCTGGGAAAATAGAGCACTGCTCCTCCTGTGTTCCTTGTCTTTCATGATATTGGCTTCTCTCCCCTCCCCCACCTAGGACAGTCTGTATTGAAGCACTCATTTTTATTTTTTTTTAAGTATCCTTTCAAGTGCTATTAAAAAGCAACACAATATGATGACACACATTCCCCTCTAAAAGAATATCAAATTAACCCCAGGGGATAAATCTCTCTCACAAGGGAATGTCATAGAGAGAAGACACAGACGTGAAACCAGTGCTACAGGAAAAGATACTTAAGAAACTCTCAGTGACCAAAAGAGACAAATGACTTGGAAGGGGCTGGAGGGACAGCTCAGCAGTTAAGAGGGCTTGCTGCTCTTGCAGAGGACCTGGGTTCAGTTCTCAGAACCCATTTTGGGTAGCTCACAACCATCTGTAACTCCAGTTTCAGGAAATCTAGCACCTTCTGGCCTCCGAGGGCACCTGCACACACAGTGCACATATAGACATCCAGGCACATATATGTAAATAAAAATAAGTATAAAAAGTGACTTGGAAGTTGATGGTCTACATAGACCAGGGATCAGCAGGCTTTTTCTCTATAGAGGAAGTTAGTAAATATTTTAGGCTTTGTGAGAGGAGAGGTTAAAAATGAGAAAANGATACAGAACATGCATGATAAAGAAAATAGCAATTCATATAGTTATGACTGACAAATTCAAAATGCAGTAGTAATTGAGAACCNGCTTTTTCTAGTAACAGCATTCTCCTAAGACAAGAGTAGAATTCTTTGGGATAACATTTTGNTCACTTGGGTTTGAGGCTGGTGACTCTTATCATCACATAAGCTACAGATGTCAGTCTGTGAAAGCCATTCCCTTCTTGCAGGCTGTGCAGAAGCAGGCAGTAGGCTGCCTTTGGCCTGAAGGATAGGACTTGTCAACCACTGCTCAGACCAAGGGCACTGCACAAAGCCCCTGACTCATTGTGAGTAGTTCTGAAACTCCCAAGGAGCCTGAAGCATACAGTCCTGTCTTCCAGTGCACCTCAGCAATGCTAGGAAGACTTACAGGTTTTCTCTCCATGTGTATGCTTCACATACAAGTACTTGCATGCGTGTGAATATATGCAGAGACCAGAGGTCTTATTTTTTTTAAGATAGAGTCTCTCACTCAACCTAGAACTCAGCAATTTGTCAATGCTGGCTGGCCAGTGAGCCTTAAGGACCCTGACCCCCACCCTGACTCCCCATTTCTGCCTCCCTAGTGTTGGGATTCTAAGCATGTATCACTGCACCTGGGCTTTCTACATGGGTTCTGGGGATCAAAACTCAGGTTGTGGTGTTTGCATGGTGAACACTAGAGCCATCTCCCCATCCCTCATGGACCTTTTCTCTGGGACATTGCAATTCACACTGTCTTTTCACACAAAGAGGATGACGCTCACCCCCTGCCATCAGCTGTCTTTGCAGGTAGAGGGAAGAACTGCATTGATCCATTTCTGGTCTATCGTGTGGTAGTGGGTGCCATTTCCGACCTTGCTGACCANTTATGTGTCCTGGGCAGAACTTTGTGGGTGATGCTTAGAAAATCTTTGTCAGTTAGTTCTCATCTAGAAGATGGGTACTAGCTTCTATCCACCAGCTCTATTGCCTCATGTGGCAGGTTGAGTGAGCAAGCCAGTGTTTGTCATCCTGAACATATTTACACATAAGTACATGAACACAGATTGTCAAGGGTTCCTCCAGGAGCTCTTAATATTGAAAACCTTTGTGAGTTAGTGGAAGTAAAGACAAAACCCAGAGGGAACAATGTAGAGCAGTGGTTCTCAACACGTGGGTCATGACCCCTTGGGGGGGTCAAATAACCCTTTCCTATGATATTTACATTACTATTCATAACAGTAGCAAAATTACAATTATGAAGTAGAAATGAAAATAATTTTATGGCTGGGGGTCACCACAATATAAATTACTGTATTGCACAAAGGGTTGCAGCATTAGAAAGGTTGAGAACCATTGCTATAGAGGTTTCATTGACAATCCTAATTGCTGTTCTAAAAATCTGTAACATTTATGTATACATATGTATATACATGTATGTTATCAATGTGCATTAACTTTATATCAGAGATGTTTTAACAAATACACGAAGTTTAGCCTTTCTCAAATTACTTTTGAAAAAGCACTGTGTTGAGTGGTGATGGGAGAGGCAGTCACTGTGATGTTTATCTGTTTACCCCAAGTATATATTTAGCAAGGTAATAGATCCAAATACTGTTAAAAATACTGTTAAAGATGGGATTCTCACTGCTGGCATTTCTGACGGGAGTAAGAGCCTGTCCTGCAGCACTGCTGTCATGGTGTGTATTGCTCTTGACAATGGAAGCATTTTCAAAGGGAGACCAGGTCAATGAAAGCAATAGAAAATAGAGAGGAAATCACAAACTTTTTCTGTGCTGATTTGGGGTTATTCCGAGCNCTTCTTTAGCCACGAGGTGGAGACCGGCTAGCAGCCAGGCTTGCAGCTTTTGAGCCAGAGGGCGCGCTGTATTCCCAGGAAGCTGATGAAGGGAGTGGTCTCAACAGGTCCACTCTAATCGGCCCATGTCCTTCAGTAAGCTCTTGCTGGTTTGTGACAAAGGCCAGGAGTGGAAGAGGAGACCAGAACAGACCCAGTAGTTGGGATAGCTGAGAAAATATCAGAGAGATAACGAGCAACTTCTAGGTAGGAAACCCTTAATGTTTTCAGTTATCCCATACATTCCTTCCTTTAACCTTGACAATTTCTTTGGGTGGAAAATCATCATCACAACCACTACCATCATCATCACCATCATTATTATCACTACCACCATAATCATTACTACTACCACTACCACCACTACGACCATCACTGTCATCAACACCTCCACCACCACCACCATCACCATCATGGCTACNGATATATCATCATGACTACCACCATCATCTCTCTCACCATCACCACTATCATCGTTACCATGACCACCATGATCNTTACCACTACCACATCATCATCACCATCACTACAACAACCATCACCACCTTCAATATAATCATCACTACCACCAACATCCTGTCTACCACTATCATCACCATGACTACCATATCACTACCATCACCACTATCACCATCATTACTACCATGATTACTAGTACCACCATTATCATCACCACTATTACCACTAAAACCCATACCACTTTCAACTTCCCTATCACTGTAATCACCACCAACAATCATTACCACCACTGTCACCAGCACCAACATCATGACTCCATTGTTNTCATGATTACCACTGCCACCATCACCATCATTACCATCACAATCACAACAGCCACCATCATCATCACCATCACTATCCCCACCAGTAATACCACTGTCCTCATCATTGCCATCACTATCATCCAATCATTGTCATTACCATTGGCATCAATATTATCATCATCCACACATGGAACAGCTTACTGCTGCCTTACCTGAGTTTTAAGCCTGAGTGCTAAAAAAGTCCACAATCTAAGAACAGCAGTGGCAGTGGCACTAGACTCTCGGTATGAACAGTAGTGGCACTAGATTCTCTGTATTCAAGGACCTTTCTGCAGCTCTGTGTCTGCAAAAGGTACTTNCTTTGGGAGTCATTTACTCATGAGCACATGAAGCCAGACACTCCCAGAATAGCAATGTTTTCTTAAAAGATAGTTTCGTGCTTTATGATTTTAAACATACTAGGCATAGTTAACTCAAGAAATCACACTGTTTAATAAATACGTGGACTTGAGTAAATGGCTTTTCTCAAAGAGGAAAGAGGGCTAGACTCAACATTTTGGTAATAATAACTACACCTCTCCCTCTTCTTTCCTTCCTTCCTTCCTTCCTTCCTTCCTTCCTTCCTTCCTTCCTTCCTTCCTTCCTTCCTTCCTTCCTTCCTTCCTTCCTTCCTTCCTTCCTTCCTTCCTTCCTTCCTTCCTTCCTTCCTTCTTTCCTCCGTCCCTCCGTCCCTCTTTCCCTTCCTTCCTTCCTTCTCCTTTGTTCTCTTTTTCTGGGTATGCACAGAAGTTTAGTTTTCAAGACAAGCTCTGCCCAAATATATATTCCAGTTTTCCTAAAATGTTCAGGCTTTTCTGGCTGTCACAAGATATTAAAATAAACATTTGGCATGCCTGACCTGTACTATCAAGCCCCTTTTTAGCTTCGGCGGATCTAAATAGGTTAGCGTGAGGTCACTGGAGGCCATAAATCAGAGGGGTGGACTGGTGACTGAGCTGGCCTGCATAGCTTTAGTTCGATGTGCTATTTTGGTTAGTGCCCCTGAAATGACACCATCTTGTTGGCACCAGCCAAAGAAAGCTTCCTAGACATCTATGGGAAGAGAATGTACAGTAATCCAAGGCTGAGGTCGCGCAGGAATGAATTACTGTGGGGAGGTCTGTGTCTGCTCCAGACCCTGTGAGAGAGCAGGACAAATGATTTCCATCCAAACTGTTTATCCAGGAACCCAGGCTGGAAATGGATCCAAACAGTCTTGGCAAACGGTAAAAGCAGAGAGTAACCAATTCTTCTCACTCTGTCAAACCAGGACAGCCTCTTCCTGCCGGCTTTCCAATTCCATGCAGGTTCACTTGAGAACCCCAGATATTTTTGAGAAATATTAAATACAGTTAAGTAACAATTATCGTATGTTTTGATATGATTGTAATGTAGAATAATCATAGAACACCCCCAACACTTTCTGCCAAGGATTATGTTTATATTCTATTTCCTTTGATTTTTCTGTGAAGTTCTAACTCAACTAGTTCGAGCTTCCTGCATTTATTGCTTTTATACATAACCTTAGTTTAATCTCCTTCCCCTTCCTTTTTTCCCTTCCTTCCTTCCTCCCTCCCTCCCTCCCTTCCTCCTACCATGTTTTAATTTTGGAAGGGGCAAGTGTAATTCATAACATAATATCAAAATATGCTAGATTACAACACATTGTGTAGTTTTTACTTGTTTTAAAAAACATCTTAGTTTTATACCCAGTCCACATAGAGAGGTAAAACTCAGGCCTGCATCCTATTTATAATTCTTTTGTTGATACATTTTGAGATCCTCTTGCTCTGAGGTGAAATTCCCATTGGAAGGGAAAGCATATAGACTGACTTTCGTGGGGAAATGTGAGAAATTGTGTTCAATTTGAGTGAATTTGTTCCAGACATCTGCTAGTCTCTTAAGTCTTAAGTGCTACAGGCAGCCAGTTCATCTCTATCTAGAAGCCTTCTTTGAGGGGACTGAAGCAAGTTCCTCCAGGATAGGAGAGGTGCACCCTGCTACCATGCACTCTACCAGCTCCGGGAACAGAAAGACTGGCAAAACCTTTGCAGTTAGATGTCTTAAAGGGAGATCTTAAGAGCTATGGGAATATAAGAGCTTTTGCACACATCCTGGGAACTCATGGTGTTTTACTGTTCTAATAAGCGCACTGGATTGCAGCGACTGAGCAGTTCTGAAAGTGGGAAGCAGCCAAGGCTGGAGTTTCTGAAAAAGGAGGTAATGCTGCTAAGGTGTAATTTTCATGCTAACAGACTGACTGACCACCACCTGAGAACCGATTCTTCTCACAGGTGATGGATTGTGGTTCTCTTCTCCCCAGCTGGGCGGGGCCTTCTTCANCNATAGTTGCCATCATGTACCAAGTTATCATTACCAAGATAATCCATACAGGGGTGTCCACCAATGTTCACCAGCCAGCTGTCAAGACTGCCTGGCAATAACATGGATGAATGCCTTTTAATTTCATCAGCATGAAACAACAGAAAGCGAATAGCCACTAGTGCCAATTACTGGCTTTTCAATACCTTAATAATCAAACCGCCCACTTTCCCAAGAAAGACCACATCTGTAGTTACTGCCTTCTAATGGCACAATAACGTCGTGGATGTCTAGAAAGCACACTTAAGGCTGTGTGTGATGGGGGTGGGGAGGGAGGGAAGGAGGGAGNGAGAGAGAGGGAGATAGAGACAGAGACAGAGAGTCAGAGAAAGAGAAATGCTGGGTGTTACATGTGGGTGAACAGTCTCTCTCTCTCTCTCTCTCTCTCTCTCTCTCTCTCTCTCCTTCTTGTAGAATAACAACAGAGTAGCACACCACTGCTTCTTAGTTCTGTGAACCTTAACATTTTCTAACCACAGAGAACAACAAACAGGATCTCAGAGAGTTGGTGAACGAATACCTTGTAAGGACTACTTGCTTTTANTTTCCCTTTCCAGATCTTTCTGCATCTGCACAAAACTTGTAGACCATATTTTTTTAGGGGGACAATGTTTCTTAAAAAACAAAGAAGCAGACAGACAGAAAACTGTGTGAGCTGTAAAGAAACACGGTTGCCCTAACAACAAGCTTCCTGAGTGGTTCCCTTCTGTGTGTTGGAAGGGACTCACTGTGTGGGGAGTGCTCTGCCTTCTTGGGTAGGTTAGGGAGCAGAAAGCCCAGGGAGACTTGGACTGGTCATTCACTCCAGGTAAAAATGTCATGAAGCAGAGGTTAGGTGGAAATCTGAGGCTTTTAGAAACGAGGTCTCAGCCAACACAGTTCAAGTGGGGGATGAAGAAGAGTGAAGGGCAAATATGAGCAGCGTACGATGATACATGTGTGTGTGAAAATGAAACCCGTTATTTTGAATTCTAGCTAAAATAATTTAGTAACAGAATAGAAATGAAACAAAACTGAGGTCTCAGAGAATGTATAACTTGTGTTTTCGATATAGAATGAGGCTCAAAGAGGATAAATGACCTGCCCATGTTCCCACACCTATACACGACAAGGAACAACAAAATCCCCATTCTATTACATGAGTGTATATTTGTAAACACAGTAGTAAGTACATTGCTGTTCACTAAGTACTATTCTAAGTACTTCTCTGGAATAGGATTTAATCTGCACACAGTTCTAGGAGGTTTGTGCTCCATTTCCCAAGTGAGTAAACTGGAGAACAAAGGGGTTAAACAATCTGTTTGAGGTCACAAATCAGATTAATGGGCAAAAGCCAGGCAGTGCCTGCACAGCACTTCTTCAAGTGAGACCCAATCTGGGCAGCTTCCACATGAACTAGCAGTGAGCCATGACTCTGAAAACCAATGAAAGCATACTGACTGGTATTCTCAAAGGATTCTCTCAGTCTCTAGGGAGTAAGTTAAACAACATGATCCACTGAAGAACACAACAAGTTGTTATGACCCCACGATGACGCTAATCTGTATAACCAAGTAGATGCTACAGCCTCATGTTACCATTGAGAAGAAAGAAGTTACATGGCAAACGTGGGGTGAGGCAGAACTGGAATTCAAGTCTAAACCTGGTGTGACACCCGGTCAATGAAGTTAAAATAATGACGTTGAGGGGATCAGTAGTTAAGAGCACTGGCTGCTCTTCTAGAGGGCTTGGATTTGATTCCCAGCACCTAATGACAGCTTACAAATGTCTGTAACTCCAGTTCCAAAGGAATCCTAGCCTATTCTCTCTTCTGGCCTCCACAGACATCAAGCATTTGGTGCACAGACATATAGGCAGGCAAACAACCCATACACATAAAATAATAATTAAAGCATTTTAAATGACCTTGACAGCTGTGAGTGCTCAGGAGAAAGATCTGCAGGTTCTTGGAGCCCTGCTTTGTCAAGGTCTTGCTAACCAAGCTTTCTTCCAGGTCAGGGCCATGCATGACCTAGGGTTGTGCACTAGCCTGTAGATGGTGCTCTTCAGCACCAGAGCTAGGTACAAAAGGAGAAGCATCCCTTTGGAGAGGAAAATGTGGACTGGGCATTTTAGAATGTCATCCCTGGATGGGAAGTGACNGAAAAACTATGAGATGATCCGATCTAGGTGATTCTTTCTAGTTGTAACTGTTAACCTGGCCTCTAAGTAGGTGACCACCAANCGGAGAAGGGAAAGTGGAAGAACAGAGCCTAAGGTCACACTTGAAAGCACTTGCAGCTCTCAGTGCCTGTCAGTCAAGCAAAGCAGCAGATGGGGACCTTGGTCACCAAGAGCAAAGCTCAGGAGGTATCCCTCACACCAATATAAATTGTGATAAAAACCCATAACATGATGTGATTTTATTTTTGTTTTAATTTTTTTTCTAACAGAGTTGCACTATGTAGCCCATACTGGCCTTGAATGCTTCATGTTCTCACAGGCTGAGATTAGAAGTGTGTACCAACATGCCTAGCCTACATTATTATTACACTACATTGTTTACATTTTCTTTTGAGACAATGTCTTGTGTAGCCCAGGCTGGCCTCAAATGCACTATGTAGCCGAGGATGCCCTTGACTCTGATCCTCCTGCCTCCACCTGGAAATACAAGCTTGTGTCACCATACCTGACCCATAAACTCTAAATTTAAATTCTGTGGCTGAAACAAAATAAATGTAGATAGCAAGCATCTCCTAAATGGCTAGNGCACAGGGCTTCTCCTCACACATACTTTAGTTTTACTTGGGTGAACTACAGGTTCATCCCATATGACATATGCTTAAAAGACAGGGTGCACACCCCCCACTGCTCCTTCGAGGACCCAACTTGAGAGACTTTATAAAAACTACAAGACATGGTGTTTTATGAAAAATAATCAAATTTCTGAGGTCCTTCTGTCCAAATTCTCATCCATTCATGTAATTCCAAATTCTAGAAAGGTTGTTGCCTATGGTCCATCTCATTGCAGCATTGGAATGAGGCATCTGGAGGTAACTGCCTACCCATTTAAACCACGAAAGCCTGACCGCACCGTTAATGGNAGAGCTGTGGATTGAGATGGAAAGCTAAGCAGTGCCAGTGGCATTAGGAACTCGCAGGTTTCAGCATCCTCCCAAAACGGAAAGAGGGATGGAGGGCTGGGGGACAACTAAGTGTGACAAAANGAAGAGAGAGGGATAGCCAAATAGGAGGGAGGGAGGGATGGGTGGGGAGGGTAGAAACCCTCCTGCCCCATTCATTCAGTTCCTACCCACAAAGCACTGTGGCAGGCTTCCCTTTGGATGTCACACAAGCAAACACAAATGAGGGACAAAGCAAAAACTTAGTTCTATTTTCTGGCCTAAAGCAAATCCTTATTTAGTTGTAATACTAGGGCCTGGAGAGATGGCCCAGCGTTAAGAGCACTGGTGCTCTTCCAGAGGACCCAGGTTCAATTCCCAGCACCCATATGGCACCTCACAACTAACTGTCTGTAGCACACTCTCACAAAGACATACATGCAGGCAAAACACCAATGCAGATAAAATAGATAAATATTTAGTTGTAATCCTTTAAAAATAAAATTTTTGGAGAATCACTCGACAGCAATGCCCCCTTCCTTGTCTTGTGCCTGTTATGACCATCTCACTCAGACTACGTCGTCTTCACCGTTTCAAAGCACTCCAAAGTTTCCCACATTGTCAAATCAAAGCAGAACAACCTGGCTCCTGCCAGAGAGATGTGTTTACCTTCACCAAAAATGTCATCCTCTTCATCCACCAGAAGCTCCTCAGAGTCAAGGAACTGCATTGTGGAAGGACAGATTGCTGGAGGCACTCAAAACCTAGGACACACCAGCAGCCACCGTTGCTCTGAGCAGCCACACTGCTTGGGAGGCAATTCACCCCCACCCCCACCCCTGTGGGTTGCCCAAGCCCTGGGGAAGGCAACTTCCGCATCTGCCCTGAAGAAAGCCACTTCATTCATACGAAAAGGCTTCTGCAATCTTTTGCAGAGTNAATTCCAGGTGAGGTAATTCTCACNACCGAGAANAAAGACTTGTTTGGAAGGGGNTGCAGATCTGGTTGGATCCAACAACAGATACCACTCAGGCTGAGTGCGATGAGCCCTACTTCAAAGCACCAACTTTCATATTTCTAAAGAGGACGGTGGGCTCTTAGCTTTCCTGCTTATGAGTCTCAACACAATGGGGAGTGTTGAGAGAGAGGGGCTCACATTTCTCATATCTTGCTTTTGCTTCAATGATGATTTATCTGAAAGTAAAGCAAGCCTTGTGCTACACCAAAGCCTGCATTTGGAAGACACGAGCTTTTGTNTCACTCAGCAATAGTTGTGGGTTTTCTTTTTCTTTTTCTTTTTTGTAAACCTCTTGCATTTGAGGGGAACTTTAGAGTTGAACCAACCATAGTTTTCACCTAGGCTGTCACTAGTTCCATTAAACCTACCATTAGTGAGCAGATAATCAGTCNGTGTCAAACAATGTCCATTGCATAATATTCGCTCGGCTTCATACTTAGGACTTTTATCAGTAAAGGAGAAAAAAGACAAAAACAATATAGCTTAAAAAAAAATAAAACCCAAAACAACAACAACAAAAAACTCCACAAAAAACCAGCAGTCCCTCCCAAAGGGAGGTAAAGCTCAACTTTCACGTGACCACTGGTGGTTTGCATCACCACCTAGAGCTACCCAACAGATTCTACCAGTGTGTGATACTACAGCCTCATCGGGGCTTTCCTAGAGCAGAAGATGCAAATGGNGGTGATGANTGANGAGCTATTGTTGATCTGAAGTGTTTATTTTTGGAGCCTTCTTTACTTGTGTTTTTGAAGACTCCCAGTGTCACCTTTCAAATTGAGAGTTCAAATTGTCCCTTCCTTCTGTAAATTCTTTGGAATGATGCCAGTTGTTCTCCAAGGGGAATCTTGATAGTAGGACTAGGCAAGTCAAGCAGTTAATCCAGGGGTCAAGANTCATCAAGTATGGTCTAGCAGCACTATAGAGGGCCCATCTATGAACTAGTGCCTATGGGGGTTCCCCAAAGGTAGGGGACATTCTGAGTNNTGCTGGGATCTCCATTCACCTCAACCATGACTGGAACTGACTGTNAGAGAGAGCTTGGAAATGCTCTGTGTGCTTGGGGTTGTGCAATGACTGAGGATAAATTATGGTACATGGTTGTCTTGCTTCTCAGGGCAGGAAACTTTCTGCAATGGGCAGGACAGTGGCAGGAGGAACTGTCCCCAAAGCCAATAGTGTTCCCTTGAAAAACAGCAAGAGGTAGAGACANCAGGGCTCTCCCTTGCCCTAGATCTCCTTTTTTTCTGGCCACAGACCTCCTTANCCCAATTCTGATGTGCATGATACTTCCAGTGAGTTAACAACATAAATTGAATTAATTAAAATAGATTCAAATACGAGAAATATGATTGTGGATCAGAGTTTCATCTTGTGTAGTTGAGACAAGAGAGATAGAGATAGAGACAGAGAGAGAGAGAGAAAGAGAGAGAGAGAGAGAGAGAGAGAGAGAGAGAGAGAGAGAGAGAGGACGGGTATTGATTCTGATCACGTATTCCCTTCCTCTGCCCTTGTCCTGTGTTCTTTGGTTATCACAGCCTCATGAGGCATGTACCACTAACCACCAGACACATCAGCAGTGAGGACTCTGAGGTCCTGAGAGGGCAAGTGGCAGACTCCAGAGATCATTCCATTGCCTCTTGAGTACAGNTTTATGGCATGCCACTGGATCTGAAGAAATTCTACTACCTCCCACCTCAGAACCACTAAGTTAACATATTGCTATGGTCATTCTTAACTTGATAGGATTTACAATTACTTAGAAGACACAATTCTGGTTCTGTCTGTGAGGGCATTTCCAGAGAGGCTTAACTGAGGAGAGAAGTCCAATCGACCCTTNAAGTGGGAAGCACCATCCAATAGGCTGGGGTTTGGGGCTTANACAAAGGAAAAAGTGAGTTGTACAGCAGCATTCAGCTCTCTGCTTCCTGATTGCAGACACAATGAGACCAGCTGCCTCACAGTTCCACCACCATGTTTTCTAGCCATGATGGACTAGATCCTAAAGCCCTTTACCAAAATAACCCTTCTTCCCTTAAGCTGCTTTCTGTCAGGTGTTTGCTCACAGTCATCTGTGTCAACTAGTCAACAAAACCTTCCTAGGTCTACTTCCCTACCTCTCAATAAGTGAAACTGCGTCCTTCCAAAACCAGGTATTAGGGTCCTCATGTGACCTTATTTGGGAATAGGGCTTGTTATGAATATAACTGGTGAAGATGAGGCCATTGTCGTAATGGAGTAGGGGGTCTTTAATCCAATATGAGTAGGTCTCTTATAAAATGAGGAGATTTAAAGAAAGACACACATAGGAAGAAGTGAAGACCACATGAAGACAAAGGTAGAGGTCTACAAAGCAACACCAAAGACTACCAATAAACTANAAGAAATTAGGGAAGAGGCCTGGGTGTGCTTTCTCTTCCATCCNTTAGAAGGAANCATCTCTGANGACACCTTGACCTCAGGTTTTTAGTCTAGAACAATGCAGTAGNGGGTCACTGTTGTAACCCATCTAGTTTGTGGTATTCTGTTATGACAGGCCAGGCAAACAAATGTGCTCATTTATTGGGCTTGTTTTGAGGATTAAANGGGATAATTCAAACAAATCAAAACCACACACAGTGCACANTAAGTTCCTGTTNTAATCATCCAACATAAACTCCTCACAGGGTATCTTAGAGCACTTCTCTAGTCCAAGTCCCAATGGAGATGCAGAAGGCACCTTCACCATGCTGCAGTGGCTTGGATATGAATGGCCCCCATAAGCTTATATGTTTGAATGCTTAGGGAATAGCACTTTGAAAGGATTAGGAGGTACGACCTTGTTGGAGTAGATGTGGCCTTGTTGGAGGAAGTGTGTCACTGGGGGTGGGCTTTGAGGTTTCAAAAGCCTATGCCGGGCCTAGCGTCTCTCTCTTCTTGNTGCCTGCAGATCCAGATGTAGAACCCTCAGCCACCTCTCCAGCACCATGTCTGTCTNCATTCTTCCATGCTTNCTGCCATGACAATAATGNACTAAACCTCTGAAACTGTAGCAAGCCCCAATGAAATGCTTTCTTTTACAAGAGTTGCCATGGTCATTGTGTCTCTTCACAGAAATAGAATGCTGAGTAAGACTCTTGCCCTATATGAAATTTCAGGAACCCTCAGTACTTGAATCAGTT
>LZPO01034771.1:388162-401437 GCA_001675575.1 Neotoma lepida
ACTTCCTAAAAATCTCACAACCCCCCACAACAATACTCCAGTTGGGGAACAAGTATTTAAGCATGTGAGCCCATGGGGGATAGTTCACATCCTAAACAAGAATCTTTNCTCTAGTCTCTGCTTCAATTGAGATGTCTTAAAAACAGCTCACAAGNTCAGGGCAGATGCTATGACNGCTCCCTTGAACACAGAGATATAGAAAACATGGTAACATGTAAGAAAANTTTGCTNTTCAGATTTCACAATCACTCAAGAGAAGCTGTGTGTGGTTGATGGTTTGCTAAGGGGGAAAGTTAATGAACTCCAGATGAATGCTTTTATATGTATGGATTTNACAGAATATCATATAAACTTAAAAAAAACCTCATAAAACACAAACAGTATGATTGAATTTATATAAATGTCCCCAAGTGGACAAAATGGAAAAAGTACACGTGTAAATAATAGCTAACATAGATACAATGCTGGTTATAGTTCTTAATGCCTTGGTTTACTGAGTTCTTAGCTATGTACATGCATAATTATTGTCTGTACTTCAGTTTAAGGTCCAAAAAGTAAAATGGCTTGCCCCAATCATGAGTCTGGTAGAAAAAGCTGTGACTTGACCCAGGCCCCAGAGCCCACACCCTTAAATGCCACACCCTGCTATCTCGAATATCTGTGGGGAATGAGGGTGCATGGAACCATTTTCAGCTCTGCAAACATTTCGAGTCTTTGCTCACATGGCTCCCTCTACCCAGAAGGCTCCTCTTCTCTTGTCTGGTCTTCCAACTTGGGAAATTTCTATTCATCNTTGGGACTTAGTTTAAGAGCTATCTCTTTCATGACCCTGAATTACTTACTTTTTTTCATTGTTGTAACCAAACACCAGATAAAAAGCAATGTTAGAGAGGAGAGNTGTATTCCAGTTCATGGTTTGTGAGGCTATAGTTCATCATGGCATGGAGGGTATGGTGATCNCTGGCTCCATGACAGCAGGAGTATGCAGAAGCTGCTTGCTCAATCTCAGTGAACCAGGAAGCAGAGAGGGAGGGAGAGGGAAAGGGAGNGAGGGAAGGGGGGAGGGAGAGAGGGGGAGACTGAGACTACAGGTAGGGCTGGGCTACAGTCCTCAAGGCCCACTGTCCAGTGACCCATTTCCTCCACTAGGCCCCGCCTTCCAAAAGTTCCATGACTTTTCCAAACAGCACCACCAGCCAGAGACTAAGTGTTTAAACACATGAGCTGTGGGGAGCATTAACCTCCAAATCCCAGCAGGACTTTTCCTGACATCTTCAAGTAGAAATGCTTGCCTCCTTCCCTTGAGCCGTTTGTTTACATATCTGTTTTGCTCCTGCCCCTCACTCNAGGGTAGAGTCCATTTCTTCCTAAAATTTGATTCTCTAATACCTGAGTTTGCTCTCTGGTCTTATGTCAACTCGAAACACAAACTAGAGTTATCAGAAAGNAGGGAACATCGATTGAGAAAATGCCTAAGATCCAGCTGTAGGGCATTTTCTTAATTAGTGATTGATGGGGGAAGGCCTGTCTCTTATACACATCTAGATGTGTATAAGAGACAGACGCAGGCCTGTAGTGCATTTTCTTAATTAGTGATAGTGAAGGCCCAAACCATTGTGGGTGGTTCCATCCCTGGACTGGTGGTCCTGGATCCTACAATAAAGCAGACTNACTAAGCCATGATGAACAAGTCAGTAAGCAGCACTCCTCCATGGCCTCTACATCAGGTTCCTGCCTCTAGGATCCTGCCTGTTTGAGTTCCTGTCTGACTTCCTTCAATGATGAACAGTAATGTGGAAATACAAGCCAAATAAACTCTTTCCTCCCTGACTTGCTTGTTGGTCATGGTGTTTCATCACAACAATAGAAACCCTAACTAAGACACTGAGTGTAATTCCAGGCAGAAAGTCTTTGGTCTGTACAAGGACATAATAGCCATGGAAGCTACAGTAGCATTGGATATTAGAGAATACACATTCTTACTTAGAAATTAGGCTTAGACTCTGTTGATGTTTGTAACTGGGGCCTCAGATGAAATTGACAAAAGATGTGCTAACAGGAAAAAAAAGCATTCACATTTTANCGACATTTCTGTGTGCAGAGGGTCTTCAAAGGAAAGAAGTGAAAACTCCAAAGAAGAGGTTAAGTTTGGGAGCTTATATATCATTTTGACAAAGGGCAATAAATTGTGAAGAAGTCACTCTATAAAGCAGGTGGNGAGGGTAGAAAGTGGAAGTCTGGCCAGGAAATGAGTGACAGGTAAGGGCTGGGTGTAGACTCATGTCAATGCCTTCTCTAGTGATCCAGCCCTTCTCTTGCAGGAGAGGGAGGGAGGAGCCCTTCACAAAAGCGGCATTTATACTTTGCTTGTAGGCCCAAGTGGTGAGGGCAGAGTATTCTTCCCACAGCTGCTGTTTCTCAGCTGCCATCAGCTCAAAATAGTCCTCATGCTAAAGTGATCAATTTTGCAGGGCATATGCTGACCTTCCTCATGTCCTGACGGGACAAGGAGACCTAAATCTAGGGAAACAGTGCTTAGTGAAGGGACGGGTGCTTAGTGAAGGGACAGGTGCTTAGTGAAGGGACGGGTGCTTAGTGAAGGGACGAGCTGCAGAGCGGTCTGCTGTTGTGGTACAGGGTAAACCTGTCTCGTGCTTGTTTCTGTTGAACACGTGACAAAAGTAATTTTAAGGAAGGGTTACTAAGCACGCAGGCTATCGTTTCTGGGCATCAAATCTGGACCTCACCACCACAGTGAAGAGAGAGAGAATGAGAAGCATTTGCTCAGGCTTCTCTCTACCAGTACACAGTGCAGAACCCCAAACCAAGGAATAGATGGTGGGCCTTCCCACCTAAATTAANCCAATTAGGAAGAACCCTTACATGCCTATGGACCACCCTGATCAAGATAGGCCTTCATTGAGGCTCTGTTCCCNGGCTGATTCTAGATTGTGGTAAGTTGAGGACCAAAACTGACATTACTTATTTTTATGTTTTATGTTTTTTGCCTTTTGCTGTGTCTCTCTGTGGTGTGTGTGTATGTGTGTGTGTGTGTGTGTATACATGTTTGGAAACCTGAAGTTAATGGTAGAAATCTTCCTCAATTGATCTTCCACTTTTTCTTTCAAGGCAGGGTCTCTCAGTCAAACCTAGAGCACACTGATATAGCTCGTCTTTCTAGCCCCCTTGCTCTGGGTATCCCATGCCTTTGCCTTGCCAGGCTGGAATTAAAGGGCCATCCACATTTATGTGGGTTTGGGATCTGTACTCTGGTCCTCATGTTTGAGACGTAAGCATTTTAGCTGCTGAGCCATATCTCCAGCCTCTAGTGCTAATTATTCTCATTTTACACTATAGCTTTGATTCTATTTGACATAATGCAATTATGTACTTTACNGAGGACACCGTGACATTTAAATACATGTATCCAACGTGCAGTGATCAGATCGGGGTAATTGCCATCTTTCATCTCAGACATTCGTCATTTCTTTGTGCAGCAGGAGCTGTGACTAAGAAGGAAGGGATAAATCTGAAACAAAAGCAGAGGCCCAGGATTCTCAATGAGGCAAACAGTAGCAAAATCAGTTTAGGAAGAGAACAAGGGAGAGAGGAATCAATGTGAGGATGCACCTCAGTCACTTGGATCAAAGGCTCATTGGTCACACCTTGCCTTAGCCTAACTGTGACCATCACAAGGTCATAAGCACAGGGATGGGCAACATTTGGGTGCTCCAAACCCTGGCTGCCCCCTTTGTGTTACAGTAAGTCTGACGGCAAATGTACAAGGCCTGCCTCTTGCTTTGAGAAACTGCTTCCTTCCTNCNTTCNTTCATTCATTTATTTGGAAAATAATAATAATGATATATATACACCAGATCTTAGGTGCAGTGGGAAGCGCTGAGGTAAAAATATCCATGCTTGGTACATCTGTGTGTGACACAGGAATATTAACAAAAGATTATTATTTTTTGGTATGATGAATTAGGTTGCAATAATCCCAGTCTGTAATTTATTTGTATTTTGTGTGTATGTGTGTGCACATGCATTTTGCCTGCATTATGTATGAGTACCAGGTATGTGCCTGGTACCTAGGGGTTAGAAGATGGCATCAGATTCCCTGGAACTGAAGTTATGGGTGGTTATAAGCCCCCAAGTGGCTGCTGGGAACCAAACCNAGGTCTTCTAGGAGAGCAGCCAGTGCTCTTAACTGCTGAGCTGTCTCTCCAGCCCCTTTAACAATTTCTCCNCCTAGATTNACGAACTTATGAGCTGGGGAAAGAAGCTGAACCTAGTAGATGTGAAATATCCAGAAGCAGAAAGACGAACAAAGTAGGAGAGAGGAACTGAAACTGTGGAGTANCTGGANTCAAGGGGGAAAGTGAAAAGATTGCAAAGCCAGAAATAACCTTCTNTCTGGGTAACATTGCNAGTAAAGATGCATGTAAAATGTGTCTAATTGCAAAATGCTGTGACCCAAAGATCATGGCCTCCAACAGTATGGCTGTTCCAGTGATGTAAGGAGTGGATACTGGCCCCTGGGATAACGACCTTCCCCAGGCCTTCGTGCTTCATGCTCATTGTTCCAACTTCAGGGCATCTGAAACTTTTCCAAGATTAACTGATTAGAACTTCAATTATTGTGGAGAGTTTGGAATGTTGTAAGTCCGGAGTCAAATTATCTTGGGCCATCTTTAGTCCTCTTAATAGCCATTTATTGGCTTGGTGAGCACTAAGGGGAATCATTCAGAATGTACACACAAAGCACTAGTTTTCCTTAGGAATGTATTCACCGAACAGATCACTGGCTTCTACCAACCCCAAAGCTAAGAGTCATCAGATGGCATCTGAAGCCTGAAGCTGAGACTTGGCCACTTGGCTGTAACCCACCTTTCTGAGGTGTTCCCACCAACAGATATGAAGCGTCTTAATTTATGACTTTCTTTATTCTGTTATTATAAACACTTCATGTTGCTTCCAAATTGTACATGAAATTTGGGGTGGCCTAAATTTCTGTTCCCAGGCCATGATAACTCATATTTTTCTCTAGAATAAACTATCTCTTATACCCTTTGAGGTGAAAGTTGTGGGTTTTATTTGTTTGCTTGTTTGTTTATTTTATTGTCACAAATAGGTTTTCTTCTGTGAGACTGCAGGGTGGTTCTTTACTGAACAAATCCACTTTTTCCCCAGGATGGAGAAGAACTCATAAAAGCCCCCTTGTAAAGACTGACATTGGGTGTGGTTAGTGAGGTCAGATTTGATTGAGGTCCCAGTTGATTGCTGGGAATGGTTAGAGTCAACTAGTGGCACTTAATGATATAGTAAAATGGGACTAGTTCTGAGATTGGACAGGACAGGGTTTCAGTCCTGGCCTGGCTTCTGAATCTGACCCTAGAGTCTGTAAAATGGAATAATTATTAGTGGCTGAGCCAAGGGAGAATTCAACCCACTTCTAAGATATTGCACATGAAAACACTCTATCAATAGATTATGATGCGTATGCAAACATAGTGTCAAGATCCAATCTTGGCCTGCATGCTCTATCTCAACTAGAATATATTTCCAAAGGCTCTTCAGCAAAGGATCACACAACTGCTACTGATAATACAAGTGACCTTTTAAGAAAAAGATAAAGAACAAAGAAAAAAATGGTAGAGGAAGTCCTGCATATTGAACAAAAAGGACGCAGGACAATAACTCAAATATGAAAAAGGAGGAAACGATGAAGTAACTACATTATAAATCCAGAAGAAAGTGGGTGTGTTACCATTCCTAACTCTCTTCTCCCCATCACATCTAAAAGACAACTCACTAAACAATTTCNACTGTGTGGATAGATATGAGATATGTAAATATGCAAGTTCTATGACAACAGCAGCAGAAGGAGAAGGAAGGGGCTTGGAAAGGCTCAGAATGTGTATTTGCTACTGAAATAAAGGCAATACTAATCCAAACTGTTTTTAGCTAAGATATTGCAAGGCTCTGGACAATCATTTAAAAAAAAATAGAATTTTAGATTCTGTAAAAGAAAATTTAAAGTTGTAGAGAAAATATTTAACATAAAGAATTAGGTTTCAGTGATGGAGTGTTTACCAGACATAAACAAAGTCCTAGGCTCGATCCCCAGTACCACACACACAAAAGGTATTAGATGCTGGTGCTGGAGCGATGGCTCAGCATTTACAAATGCTGGCTGCTCTCTCAGAAGACCTGTGTTTGGTTCCCAGCACCCACATTATATTTATTGTAGCTGTCCCAGGAATCTCACAAGAAGTTTAAAACAATACTTGATCCATGTATCTGAGATGTTGTTACAAAAAAAAAAGTAAAAATTTGTGGGGAAAAATAGACAAGAAATACAGATTCCACAGGCAAAAGGAATCATAATGTACATTTCAACTCTTAGAGTGTGTGTATCTACTTTTTACACAAATGATGTGATATTTATATATAATACTACCCTATAAATTNTATCTTCTGTTACTATTAAAATTTAGGATGAGTTGTAGATATGGGGCCAGTGAGACAGCTCATCAGGTAAAGACACTTGCCACCAAGCCCAAGTTTGATCCTCAGAACCCCCACGGTGGAAGGCGAGCATCATCTCCCACAAGCTGTCCTCTGATCTCCATACATGCGCAATGGCATGTGCACCACCCCAACACACACACAATAAATACACACGTGATAAGGAGGAGAAGTTTTAGATATATAAAAAGNTTTTCAAAATTTGCTTTATGTTTAAAACCTAGACAGTTAAAGATATGACTGCAGAGCTTACACTGGGCAGGAGGGACACCAGCGGGCTCTGAAGGCCAGAAAATGACATCAGGGGCCCTGGGGAACGTGAGGACACNGGGGGTCATGAGCTGGGCATGGTCGTTGTTGGGTTTAGTAACTTCATTTCTGCCCACAGCTAAGCATCCATAATTGAAAATCACAGATCTGAAATCTTCCTTCTCCACTGAGAAGCAAGGAAACAAGATTCAGAATGAAGGACTTGAACATAACAATGTTTTTGAAAACTCTAAATTTTTTACATTTGTATATTTGTGTGTGTGGGGGGGGGTACCAAAGCACTTGCATGGAGGTCAGAGAACAACTTTCAGGAGTTGGTTCTCTCCTTCCACCATGTTGGTCCTGGCGATCAAACTCAGGTCTTCACTGTTGGCAGCAAGCACGTTTACCTTTTGAGCCCTTTCATCAGCCCAAGGAAACTCCTTCCTCGTGTGACCTTCTGAGGACAGAAAAATAACTTGAAGAAAAAAAAAAAAACTTTCAAAGAGTCCAAGGAAGGGACTGGAGACATGGCCCAGCAGTTAAGAGTGCATACTGCTTTTACAAGAGGACCCAGTTTGGTCCCTAGCATTCACACTGAGTGGCTCACCCTGTAACTCCAGCTCCAGGAGATCTGATGCATTTTGGCTTCCAAAAGCCAAAAGCCCTGTCTCTTATACACATCTAGATGTGTATAAGAGACAGCATTCACACTGAGGGCTCACCCTGATCTGATGCATTTTGGCTTCCAAAAGCCAAAAGCCCCCCCCCCCACACACACACCTGTCTCTTATACACATCTAGATGTGTATAAGAGACAGCTGCTGTAGGGTGGAGGTGGGCGCTGGAGACTAGGCCCCCCACTCTCACCACACTCAGCCGTCACCCTGGGCTCCAGGCTTTCCTTAGATGAGTCGCAAACCTGCTTCATCAGGCACCTTCTGCCAGCTGAGTGGGCGGAGTCATTTTGCAATGGAGACAGCGGAGCATTACAGACTGAGAAACCCCCATTCTCCCTTACTTTGCACACTGACAGACTAAAGAATGCAATGGTGAGGGCTGGGGGTGTGGCATGCGTGAAGCCCTGGATGGATCCCCAGCATACACAAACCAGACACTGAGGTATACCCTTGCAATCCCAGCACTCAGGAGGTGAAGGCAGGAAGAACAGAAGTACAAGAAATCCTCAGCTACATAACAGTGTTCTAGGCTAGCCTGGAATATATGCGACCAGCTCGAAAAAGCCAAAACCAAATAAAAAGGATGCAGTAGTTAAAAACCAAACACCAATCTAAACGCAAAGAGAACGTCCCGACATTATGGAAGTCNTGCCATGAGGAAAAGGGGCCCCATGGCCCTTGACCCTGGCCTCTTAATTCCCTGCCTTTCCTTAGCAAGATTTCAGCTTCTACGAACCAGAGCAGCTGGTTCCCTCCCAGGAAACAGTGTCAGCACCCATCCCTCCAGGCTGGTGGGTGCACAGTTGCTCTGCTCTGCTCTTCCTGCACCAGCTGGCAACCTCNGAGCTTCAGCAAAGGAAGGAGCTGCTTTATTTTCCCTTTAAAAGACATTAAAAGAAAAACTAACCAAAGGAGGAGGAGGAGGGAGAGGAAATAAAAGGGAAGAGAGAGAGAGGAAGGGAGGAAGAGAAAGGAACGCAAGGACACAGTGCCATCCCGATCAGAACTTCCGTGCTGGGCCTTGGAGAAAGCCTTCAGGCTGGAGCTCTCTGAGGGCAGCCTCCTCTCCTTCCTGCCCTCTCTGCCCTCAGAAGGTTAGACATAGAAGGGAGTCTATTTTCAGTCACCCCACCTATTTAGAAGAAAATTCCCCTTTTAAATATGAGCTCAGGTTGCCACAGAAAAACTTTGTTATGATGGAACCTTGGCTATGTGGCTGCTGCCCTGGCCCCAACCCTAGCCCCGTGCTCCCTCTGTGGCTGTTCTCTGATTTCTCATCAGCTGAGAGGAATCAACACAACTAATGGTTTTTTCATCTCTGCACAGCCGGGCAGCTTTCCCTCTGCAAAACAAGCTCTCTNTTTCCTAGAAGTGTATCTGGTGTGATAGACTGAGAGGTGCCGCCCATCCTCNGTGAGGCCACAAACAGCCGAATGCACTGAACCCAGGTTCATAAACAAGGGTGTAAACCCGAGAATGTGCTGGGGCNNGGACAGGAGAGAGAGAGCAAGAAGGAAAAAGTACTGCGTTTTCAAGTGGGAGGGGGCCGAAAGCCATAGAAACCAAGACTGCAAAATCAAAACTACAACTAACAAAACTATCACAAGGTGGGAAGTCTTTCAGTCATTGTTACTGCAGACTTTGTTTTTTCTTATTTTTTGTGATGTGATCTCATTCCTAGGGTGGCTTGNAATTCATTATGTAGATTAGGAAGGCATGGAATCCTCCTGCCTCAGCTTTCCAAGCACTGGGACCACAAATGTAAGCCAACATATCCATATGGATTACTATAGAGTTCAGAATTCTCCTGCCACTCCAAGGTCCTGAGGGTTTTAAACCTGGCTATAAACCCAAATCCTTACAATGCAAGGGATGGAGGGTGCTGTCTCTGCAAGGTGTGAGCTATTTCTCCATATCTCTGCTTGGGAGGGCCTCAGTGCTTTTCAGGAAACCTTAGAGTGAAGTTTGTTGGAATAGATTGGGCCAGCTTTCTGAGGACTAGATTCTGCCAAGAAATAAACANGGGAACTAGGAGAAGATGGAGCTGGCACACATGCAGAAGTGGTGNTGTGTTCCAGTGGGGACTTGTCAGACACCAACTGTGCACNTTCTAGCACCATAGAGATGTGTGGCAGTGATGATGAACAGAGGGTCACAAAGCATCCTGAGGCGAAGGAGAGGGGCCTGGCAGAGACTAGACACTACTTAGCAAGNGTTCCGAAGCTCTGGGGCTCTTGGGTGTCAAGCTCAGGAGGTGGCACTCCACAGCCTGGATGAGTGGCTACTGGAGACAAGTTAGAATGCAAGGAACATTTTCTGTGGTTACCTAGAGAGAGTTATAAAGTGCAAAAAAGGAGAGGGCTCAAGGATCGTGGATGATGAGGTGAGGGTAGCAGCTGGGGCAGATGNACAGCTATTCTTTGTACTCGCTGCTGCACACCCTAGATAGGACCCAATGTCAGTGCCAAACAGCCTGCTTCCGGTGGCATGCTGTGTCTCGAGAGTCGTTATTTATAGACTGGCATAACTGCCCTGATATTAGAACCAGGGTGCCGAGTGCCCATTGTTCTTGGAATGGCACTGGAAGCTTGTCCCTCATTGGGTGGTGTCTGATAAAGACATTGTGCTAAAGTAACTTGCGGAGACTTCGAAGATTTAATCTGATAACAGTCCTGGTAAATTCTTGTTCCGATCAGGTGACTGTGAGGGGAGAGCATTGGCAAGGCATGCCTTAGAAGGGAAATTCTTTCTGGTTGGTTTTGTTATGTTTTTAAATACAGGATCCCACTTTGCAGTTCGGGCTGGACTAGTATTGGCTGTGTAGATCAGGTTAGCCTTGAATTTACAGCAATCTTCTTGCCTCAGCCTCCTAAGTGCTGAGGTTGTAGGTGTGTGCCACCATGCTAGCTCAAATAATTTGTTTGGGGTTTTGTTTGTTTTTTGTTGTGGTCAGTATTGACCCAGGGCCTCATGCATGCAAGGCAAACACCTTCCTACTGACCTCTATCTCCAGGTCCTGAACTCATTCCTCTGCTGCTGCCTTTCTCTTGGGAAAATATGGGTCTTGTATTTAATGGTGCATTCCTGGGTCCGGTGGTATTTTATAATGATAATATTAAAGCTGATGAAGGGGCATGCTTTCCTAAGAATGCAGGGATTTGTACTACTTGCTTTTCTGGCTTCTTTTGAGGTAAGGACGGATGCTCACTTTACTGAGAGGACACTAAGGGCAAGAAAACTGGGTGACAGGGCAGCAGGGCACATGTCATGTAGCAGGGTCATGGAAATAAGCCAGCAAGCACATTTTCAAGGGCTANTGAGTGAAAACTGTAGAGNCTTCCATAGACATGACTGAACCACTCCATCTACATGTAAGTAAAAAAATTCAGGAGCAAAGCCCAAAGGGCAGGCCTTTCACATCCGAGCAGGCATAGCTGGGTGCAGGCCTTGCTGCTCGGTTCTNGGTTCTCAAATCTCCTTNTCCCTTTGCTGATTCCTGCCAGTNTTGAGGCTANGTCTCATAGCATAACCAGGACACTAGATCCACAGCCCCAGGTCTCATCTCTCAGGTCTTAAGGCAGTCTGNCCCACACTAGTGTGAGGCTTATAAGACAAAGGCTATGCAAGACCCTCACTAGAGGCCTGATGCCAGCCTTCTTCACAGACATTTTGGACATTTTCCATTAATTCCCAGACATTCTCTGGGGATCAGCAGACACTTTAGAAGGGTCACATCAAGGTAGGATGACATTTGAGAGATCAGTGGCCACCAGGCCATAAGTATCAGAATGGTTGGGAACATTCTTACCTAGAGTAAACTTTGTCCCACTGTCCAATCCGACGTGGAAGGACCATTGTCATACAGGAAGGCCTGACCCAGAGTCCCAGTGCAAAGATATACTTTTTCTAATCAGTCATCNTATGTGTCCTCAGGAACTAGATCCTGGATCCTCCTGGATACCTGAACCCATGGGTNCTCATGTGTCATCTATATATTAATTGCATGTAACCAACACAATTTTTTTCTACAATGTAAACCATTTCTAAGTCACTCATAATACTTAATAATGAAAATATTACATGAATAGCTGTATGCTGTATTGTTCGGAGAATACTAACAAGAAAAGACATGTTCAGTGCAGATGCAATTTGCATTTCAAGTCTTTTTCTTTCTCCAGCTTGTGTGTGTTATGTATGTATATGTGTATATGTGTGTTAGCATGTGGTGGGGTGGACCATGTGTNTGGATCTGTGTGTGTGTGCATGTGGAGAGCAGAGGTTGGTGTAGGGAATCATTCTTGTAGGCTCTTCTACAATAGTTTTTAGGGAAGGGTCTTGCAATCAAACCCAGATTCTCAACAAAACCCAGAGCTTATGAATATGTCGACTCTTGATAGGCAGCTTGTCCTGAGGCTCTCCTGTCTCTACCTTCTGAGGCTGAAATTATAGGCAGGCCACCACACCCATGTGCCATTTACATGGGTTCCTGGGGATCTGAACTCCCATCCTCACACAGAACTTGCTGACAAGTGTTTAACCATGGAGACATTTCTCCAGTNTCTCATTTATTTATTTAGTGTCTAAGAATCAGAACATAAAGGACACAAGTTCCCACCACCCCAGGTCCTGGTAGGAAAGGGCTGAACAGACATTTCTTCATGCTAATCAATCATCCAATTAATGAGTTTATATGGTTTTGTCTGCCAAATAAGGGACTAAGAACCTTCAAAGTTTAGTGACAAGATATGACTTCCATGTAAGGACCCCTTTGAAAGCAGCTGACTAAAGAATTCTAAACATGTTTGTAGTGATGATATACTCTTCTCTGCCATTTTCTTTCCAGTCTTTGTTATTGTTTTGGGATTCTGCCTCATTGCCCATTTTCCTAGTTATTCCCCCATTTTGATATAACAAAAGAAAAGGAAACCAAATGTGGTGGCACAAGCCTATAATTCCAGCATCTGGGAGACTGAAGCAGGGGATCTTGTATTTGAGGCTGCCCTGGGCTGCACAGTCAGACCCTGTTTCAAAAATCTATTTTAGCTGTACATAGTGGCTCATGTCTATAATCCCAACACTCAGGAGGCTGAGGCAGGAGGATCACCATGTGTTCAAGGACAGCCCAAGGTACACAGTAAGTGTGAGGCCAGCCTGGGATACAAAACAAAACCTCTTTTATGAAAAGAAAAAAAACAACAAGAATGAAAACTGTTTAATATTCATATATGCATATATGTACATACATGTATATCCGTTTTCTCTATATATACTTATATATATGTACATATACTTATTTTTTTAATGCTGGGAATTAAAACTAAGGTTTCATGCATGTTAAGTGAGTGTTCTACCACTGAGCCACATTCCCAGCCCTGAAAACTGTGCAATACTTAATAGACACATACATTACAAATGTCTTAAGGAAATACTGCTCATAAGTATTCATACAACATTTTGGCAGGAACAATTATTTCCAGATTCAGTTTTGGCAGTTTCTGGGTATAATTTCCATTGGTCCTCTGTGCACGATAGCCCCCTTGGAGGGCACAATCTAGTTCCCTTTTCTACACGGCACTGGAAAGAGGGCGCATGGGAACGGAACTTGTGGTGAAAGCGACCTTGCCACAAAGTGACCCCGCCCTGCCTACCTTCCTCAGGATCTAGTGGTAAATATGTCATGTATGGTAAATACAAATGCTGCAGTGGGCATTGCCACACCGTTATCTCTAATGGAATGAACTGGATTGTAAAACACACACCTCTTTTGAAATGTGATGAAGCAACAGAGTTCAGAAATAGGAAGCCCACATTTGCTGGA
>LZPO01034771.1:448054-461290 GCA_001675575.1 Neotoma lepida
TACACAGCATGCATGTAGAAGTTGGAGGACAACTTTCAGGGGCCTCCTTTCACCATGTGAGTCCCAGGATTGGGTACTTGGGGCTCAGGTGATAAGGTTTGGAGGCAAGCACCTTTACCTATTGAGCCATCTTGCCAGCCCTCTAGAGTGTGTTCTTATTGAAAACTACAGGAATATACAAACCTTATAGGTAAGAATATAGATACAAATTATACCCATAAAACATAGGCAAACAGAAGCTGGAGAGGGTAGGAGCACCTGCTGCTTTCACAGAGGACCTGGGTTCACAACCACATGTAGCTCCAGCTCCAGGGCATCCAACACCCCCTTTTGGCCTCTGTGGGCACTGCATACAGATGGTACCCATGCAGAGAAGCACGCGCGCACACACACACACACACACACACACATGAATGAAAAACAAGAAGAAGTACAAGCACCTGTCAGAAAAGGATTTACCCAAATACTATATATTCTTCATTCCCACCCATGAGAATTATACTAATGTTTAAAACGGTCAAGGAAATAGGTTCACTAGAAACCACAGCTCTGAGGAAATAAATATGTTTTGGCTTTTTGGACTTTTCTAGGATAAAAAATGAAATCTGGAGTCAGTATGCAGCTCTGTGGTAGGGCACTGGCCTAGTACTTGTGAGGTCCTAGATTTCATCACCTGTTGCTCAAAATANACAAAAGAAACAGCCCCCCAAAACAATCCCTAGCTCATGTTTTCTGCTCATAAAAGAACCCAGAGAAGCCATGGTGTTCTTTGAAAACAATCTTTTGAACACATGANGTTTTGTTCTTTTCTGAATAACATTCAACTTCCTGTCACAAAACTCCTTGAAAAGAATGAGAACATGATGGGGACCTGCACTGCCTCACATGATGTCAGTCAGGAATAATGTGTATGGCAGCCATGGAGACCTGCCTGTGAGTGTCACTGCTGGAACGGCCCAAGCACTGTTAAAGCTGAGGATGATTAAATGCCAGACCTGTGAGGTTTAGCCACAGTGGCCGCCAGCACACCTCCTGTGGTTTGCAGGAGATTCTAGTACAGAAGTGGCTTACGGCCATCTCACGTGGTTGTAGCTCCCGTGGATTCCTCATGGGGAAANGGTGAGAGTACTGAGGAAGAGGTGGAACCTGTGGGAGGTGACTGGGGCACCTTCCTCATGAGGGATAAACGCTGGTCTCATGAATGAGTGAGTTCTCTTGAGAATGGGCTGTAAAAANGTGAGGCCACTCCATATCCCTGGATTGTCTGATGCCTGATGCCCATAGCCCATCTTCACCATGGTGACAATGAGGAAGTCCTTACTGGGATGCCAGTGTCATGCCCTGCAATCTCCAGAGCTGTGATCTAAATAAACTATTTGTAATGTAGCACCCAGATCCAGGTAATTTGTTAGAGCAACAGAAAANGGACTAACAGACTGCTATCCAAATCATAAGCCGCGTCTCTGGATGGACACAGACAACCCTCCANTGCTTTGTACTCTCCATCCCATGAACCTCAGTGGTGGCATTCACTAGAGAGTTCTTCCACTCAAGCCAGGGCTCACAGCTTTGCAGCAGAGGCCTTCTCTGCTGTTTCCCTCTCAAGTGGGACTGGGAGTGTCTACTCCTGCAGCAAGTCTTTCACCCTATGCTGGTCCAGAGGTTGAAGGAGGCCCTCAGACTGTACTCTCCCAAAGCTGAATCTCATTGGGTTGTCCCTAGACTCAGACCAGGTCCCATATTAGTTAATAGAGACACAGTTCAAATCATTTCTCCATCAGATGGCAAATCAACTAAGACTTGCCACTCACCTGTAAGTATCAGAACCCCTGCAAAGATGCTACAGGCTCTGGGCTCTGATTTTCTTGCCTTCATATTTGTTATTTGAAAGAAGCATGAGAAACCTGTATCTTTGCCCAGGTATTGTTGTGCATGCCTGAAATCCCAGTACCTGGAAGGTTGTGGTAGGGGATGATGCATCTAGGCCAGACAAGCTTGAGCTGTGTATAAAGATATTGTGGAGAGAAAAAGAAGGAGGGGGGAGAGGGAGGGGAAGAAAAAGAGAAGATGCTCTTAGTTAGTCATTGAAAGATAATTATGCTAAGTCGCTGTGTTAGTCACTTTTCTCAGTGCACCGACAATATCTGACAGAGCAGTTATTATGACTCACAGTTACAAGCTACAGTCATCATGGTGAGGAAGCCACATTAGGAATGTGAAGGACTGGTCACATCATATTCACAGCNTGGAAGCAGCATGGAAGCAGAGGGAGATGGATGCTGGCCCTCTGGTCACTTCCTCCTTTGGATTCAGTCCCTGACCCCAACCCATGGGATGGTGCTGCCTGGAGTGTCTATCTTTCCTCCTCGGTTTAATCTCTCTGGAAATGCCTTCACACACTGCCCAGAGACTCAGCTTCTAGGTANTCTGAAGGCTAGTCAGGTAACCGATCAAACTGAACCATCACTGCCACAGAGCCAATATCAATAGGCTCTCTGAAGAAGAAATTTGCAGAGCTCATCTAACATCTGGTGACATGAGTGGTATTACCAAGGGAGANTTTAAAAATGAAATCACTGTGGACATATCTGTTCACCAATTAAGAATTCTTCCACAGGTGCTGGAGAGATGGCTCAGTGGTTAAGAGTATTGGCTGCTCTTCCAGAAGTCCTGAGTTCAATTCCCAGCAACCACATGGTGGCTCACAACCATCTATAATGCGATCTGGTGCCCTCCTCTGGCCTGCGGAGATTCATGCAGACAGAACACTGTATACATAATAAATAAATAAATTTAAAAAAAAAAAGAATTCTACCATAATGGAAGTCTTTGACATCTTCTCCCTTTTAACTTGGCCTTCTCTTCATCCTAACATGACAGATGTAACTAATGTGCTCATTTCAATGTTTTCAGACGTAGCAAACCGTAGAGTATTCAGTAAAAAAAATAAAACTTTAACTTCATGACCAGCAAAATATTGTCATAAATAAAGCCCTTATGGGCTTTCAAGATTTTGGACCCTCACACAAAAATATTTGTTAAATAAATGTGAGAAAACTTGTAGAAAAATGAAAGAATAACAGGAAATATAAGGCAAGCAGTTAAAACAACCCTTAAATCACCACACTGAGATAAGCATTGTTGGCATGTAAATCCAGTTTTTTTTTTCTATTTCCATGTACCTATATGTTTTTAAAAGAATTTACTTCACAGCAGTACACACTTGTAATCATGCACTTGAGGTGTGGAGGCAGGAGGATCAGAAGGTCAAGGACAGTCTCAGCTACACAGCAAATTCAAGGTCAGCCAGGGCTACATGAAATCCTGTCTCAAGAAGGTGTGTGCGTGCGTGCGTGCGCGCGCGTGTGTGTGTGTGTGTGTGTGTGTGTGTGTATCTGGAATTTACTTCTCAGGATTCTGCATTTGTTATTATTATCCATTCATTCACTTGCCAAATAAACATCATTGAAAACCTACAAGACAGCCCTATCAATACCGTGCTGAGGTAGCAGCCATGTTATAGTGTGGTCTAGCCTCCTCATGGGGCTCACAATGTTGGCTGATTAAAAGAAAAGATTTTATCAAGCATTTGGTCACAACAGGGACGGTAGCTAAGATGTTCAAAAAGGATTGTCATATTTGAGGGACCTGCTGTGGAGCAGACACAATTACTAATTTTTCTTTGCAAAGTACATTGCATTTTTCTCTTTACTCCTAAGGTTTCAAATTGTCTTTCAAATATGACCCACTAACTTACCCCCACAAATTCAAATCAGTCTCTATTTTTTTTTAAAGATTTAGTTATTTATTATATATACAGTGTTCTGGAATGTATGCCCACATGCCAGAAGAGGACACCAAATCTCATTATAGACAGTTGTGAGCCACCATGTGGTTGTTGTGAATTGAACTCAGGACCTCTGGAAGAACAGTCAGTGCTTGTAACCTCTGAGCCATCTCTCCAGCCCTCAGTCTCTACTTTAAAAAAAAATTAAAGATCCATTTATTTTTACTTTTATGCATATGAATGTTTAGCCTACATGCATATATGTGTACCATGAGTGTGCCTGTTGGATCTCCTGGAACAGGGATTACATACAGATGGTTGTGAACCACCATGTGGGTGCTGGGAATTGAACCTGGGTCCTTTGCAAGTTCAACACATGCTCTTGACCACTGAGTCATCTCTCCAGCCCATCCCCCTTAAAATTGATAAGCTTTTGTTACAGATTCAAGTGAGAGGTGGCCTGGTACTTTCTGTTCCTGAGGTAGCAGGTCTTTTGCCCATTCCTCAGAGGAAGNCACCATTNGTCAGGCTTCCTTTTCCCTGTAGGTTGAAGAAGGTACTGCACCCTAAGGCTGGTTTTCATCCTCAGCACTGACTCAGTGTCTGCTCCGCAGCAGGACTTCAAGTCTGACAATCTTTTTTGGACATCTTAGTTACTGTCCCTGTTGTGACCAAGTACTTGATAANAAGCAACTTAAAGGAGAAAGAGTAGATTTTGTTTATCCAAAACAGAGGCTACAGCCTGTCATGGGATTTGGGGGATACATGGAGGCGGCAGCGTGAGATGACTCTTGTTGTGTCTGTAGTGGGGAAGCAGAGAGAGGACAGAATATGGGTTACAATAAGGACCCTCAAGGACCACTTCCAGTGATCCACTCTCTCCAATTAGGCCCCACATAGGCCTGCCCCACTTGGGGACCGAGTGTTCAAACACAGGAGCCTGTGGAGGATTTGCATTCAAACCATGGTGCTGTACACATTGTGACTGTGACCTGTGGAAACATTAGCCATAAACGGAGCGAGTAAGATTCTCCCCTGCACACAAGAAGCAGATGCACAGGAAGTTCTTGTTCTATGGTAATTTCATCTATCTCTTGATTCTCTACAAGTCCTCTGCATTCCAGTTGTCTTCACACCTTTGAGCCATGGCCTCTTCCTTCTTGGCCAGACCCTCTCCCCTCTTTGTGGTCTTAGGCAACTCATGCCTTCAACTGCATCTTCTTCCACTGACTCTAAAGTCTATACCCACACCCAGGTTTTGCTCCCAGACTCCTGACCTGTTCTTCCAACTGCCTTGTATTCCTTCTGAGTCAGAATGACTGCCGTAAAGAAAACAGATAACAACAAATGCTAATGGGGATAGAAGGTTGAAAAGGATCCCTTATCCACAGAGGGTGGGAATGTAAACTTGGTGCCACCACTATGGAAATCAGTATGGAGGTTCATCTGAATACTAGAAAAAGAAATGACACAAAACCCAGCTATATCACTCCTGGGCTTATACCCAAAGGGCCCCAAGTCATCATACCACAGATACACTCGCAGTCCATATTCATTGCTGCATTATTCCAGTAGCCAGGGAGTAGAACCAGCCTAGATATTCATCAACATATGAGTGGATAATGAAAATGGGGTACATAGACACAGTTAGAACAAAGAATGAAATAATATCATTTGTAGTTAAGTAGATGGAACTGCAGGTCTATATTTTGAGCAAAATAAACCAGACTCAAAAAGATCAACTTTCCATTTCCCCCACCATGTAAGAAACACACANAGAAATGACAGGAAGTGGGAGTGGGGTTATGTGAAAAGAGAAGGGTCTGAAGAAAGGGGGAGAACAGAAGAAGATAATAGAGGAAGGGAGACAAAGAATTTCATGTTTTATCTCATATGCAGAATCTAGATTTTATATACATTATCATCTATCTATCTGTCATCTATCTATCTATCATCTATTTACCATCTATCTGTCATCTATCATCTATCTATCATCTATTTATCTATCATCTCTATATCTATCATCCATCTATCAGTCATCTATTATCTATTATCTATTTATCATCTGTCTATCATCTATCTGTCTATCATCTATCTATCTATCTATCTATCTATCTATCTATCTATCTATCTATCTATCATCTATTATCTATCTATCTGTCTACCACCTATCTATCTATATGCATATATGTGTATGTATCACAAAACCAGAAGGTGAACTATTTTGGACGAGGAAGGGACCAGCGGTATGCTAGTGGGGCAAATATACAATGATAGATACATGTGAAAATATCATAGTGGAGCCCATTATTTTGTATGCCAAGTAGAAATACTATTCTTTATTTATTTACTTGTTTNATTTTGTTTTTGAGATAGTGTCTTACTATGTAGCTCTGACTGTCCTGGAACTCACTATGTAGACCAGGCTGGCCTTGAACTCAGAGTTCACCTGCCTCTGCCTCCTGAGCAGTGCTGGAATTAAAGGCCTGCACCACCACTGACTAGCTCAGGTTTTATTTATTTATTTATTTATTTATTTATTTATTTATTTATTTACTTTATTTTACTTTTTAAATGAAACTCAACTCAGAAACTAATACAGCAAATTTTCAAAGTAAACATTCTAGCACAATAAATCCAAAAATATACTAATTTGGTACATGTTGAGGAATGACAATGGGAAACTATTAAAAGTCTTCGTTTTCTATAATGAAACCATTCTGTTTCTATAAGAGCAGAGANCTTCACATGCACAGAAAAATGCTGCACTCATAACATACAACAGTCTCAAATCTGGGCCCAGATGTTTTAGGCAGCAGTTATTGGTGTGTGTTCTGTGGTGTGACCATGCTTGCAGAGCAAAGTGTAGGCATGTTGTGTTCAGAACCAGGCATGCAGTCAAGTCACATGACGCCAGGTTGGGAACCCTGCCATAAACACCTCAGATTCATTACATGTTTGACTTGGAGTTAATTCTGGGTCATGCATTCAGAAGCTTTTACTCTTGCCAAACCTTGCACACAACCCCTGCATTGAGCTCCATCACGGCCAGTGGGGTTGCAAACCTCAGTTAAAGGAGCAGTGGACTATTCCAGAGCACTGGTCACTTTAACTTCTGAGGGAAGCCTGTCTTTCTAATGAACAGTAGACTTGCCTCAGGGCTGTTAGGAAATTTATAAGGCCCCATACTTTTAGGGAAAGAGAAGAGCCCCTCACCCTACTNACCAATAAGAGAGAAAGTGAAGGTGCATTTGAATACCGGCCACCCCTCTTTTTGGCTTCATCTTTGGATGTGGTACCAGGTGTCCCTGTCCTCATTGTCTTGCTTCAGTCTCACTGCAGTGGCTGCTGAAGCTCCCTCAACACTCAGGTGTTGATCACATTGTCCTGGCATCTCCCATTCCTCAGGCTAAGGAATGCGGTTTCAGCTACTCAGTGTAACACTAAGGGTCTTTCACAGTCCCAGGCTCTGTGGCTCACACCCCACTCCCTGTGCTCTGGCCACCTGGACCATTGCTGCTTGCTGAACATGTCATCCACCCTGGTTTCTTTGCTGTCTCTACTGCCAGGTCCCCTGCCCTGTGCCACACACCCCTATGCCCTAGCATGCCTTGTCCTTTGTTGAAGTCCTTCTGTTGTCCTTCTAAGGCCCAGTGGAAGTATCATTTCTTCTGTGGCCTGACTGGTCTTCAAGGGCAGGTCTGATCTCCCCCTCTTCCTCCTTTGAGACCTGCTGATGTATTCATGCCCAGTGCTGTGTATTGTGTTGTTGGCCTGAGGACCCTTGGAACGCTCAGTCTATCTAGGCTTGTACAAGCAGACAGACATTTTACTTCACACAGAGGCAGCCATGGGCAGCCGGGGGGACAACGACCTAAGTCATGATAGACTTTCACAATACACACTTAAAGGATAGCAGAGCACACACATTGTATGGTGAGCTGCTGGTCTGGAAAATTCTGATGACAAAGGTCAGGATTAGTCCCTGATCTGAGGACTAAATGTGAAATGTCCCCACAAGCTCCTATGATTGAATGCTTGGTCCCCAGGAGGTGGTGCTGTCTGGAGAGACTGTGAAAGCTTTGGGATGAAGGATGTGGTTGGCAGACAATGGTCACAAGGCCTTTGAGGGCTATAGCCCAATCCTGGTTCCTGGCCTCTCTCTGCTTCCTTATTCACTAGTATATGAAAAGTCACTCTACAACTTCCCATTGCCAGACAATGGCTACAGCCACCATATCGAAACATCCACCCCTACCCCTGACAGGCAGGGACTCCAGCCACCATGCTGCAAACCCCCACTGACAGACACCATGCCTTCCCACCAGAATGGACTGCTGCTGTGAGCTTTTTTTTTTTTTGGTCACAGCAAGATGAAAAGAAATAAATGGTCTCCTTCACCTCCTCTAGGATAGTTCATCACACATAGTAGGTACTTTATGAGGTTCAGTTTGACAGACAATTTCATCTTTAATTTGCGCTGTGATTTACAGGTGTCAAACCACTTCCTGTACGCCTGTCTCATCTATCACTCTGGGACAGTGGCTCTCAAGTTTGTTTGTTTCAATTTCATTTAGAAGTTTTTCCTTTTTTTTTTTTTTAATGTGTATAGGATTTTGCCTGCATGTATGTCTGTCTNTGCACCATGTGTGTGCAGTGNACATGGAGGTGAGAAGAGTGTTGGCTAGCCTGGGACTGGAGTTACAGACAGTTGTGAGATGTCATGTGGGTATGGGAAATTGAACTCCTCTCCTCTGGAAAAGCAGCCGGTGCTCTTAACTGCAGAGCCATCACTCCTGCCAGCCCCAGGCGTGGCTGCCCAGTTCTGAGGTTCACAAAATACCAGTGATTTGATAGGAAGTGTTTCCTGAGTTTTCAGGAACTAAAGTTCCAATCCATGACCTTGGAAGACTTCGTTGCAGCTTCTAAATAAGTAGAACCCCAAAAGTTGATTTGCAAATTGACTATTTGGAACTCATGGTGGATGTTCCCACCAAAGCCATGCTTTATACAGTGATGAAGCTGTCAAGACACTCAGAGAGTCTGCCTAACACATGCCATAACAAGGAACGTTAACACAGTGGAGAATTCCAGAAATCCTCAGAGAGTATTTTCTGGGAGTAAAGCAAAGGAAGGAAAGACTGTAGTTCCTGGGAGTGGGTCCAGCCATCGCCAAGCAATAGAGGCACAGAGGTAGCTGGACTTTGCTGCCCATAGGCTGGACCGAGCTTGGGGGATTTCAAGGGAGAGATGGGGTAAGGAGTTTAGCCCACTACTCAAGAGGCTGAGACAGGAGGCTCCAGAGTTTGTGGCCAGAGTGAGACCTTGTCTCAAATTAAAACAAAACAAACAAAATCCAAAACATTTCAAATCGCAACCGAGCAAGAAGCAAGCAGGCACGTTTTGCGGATGTTGTGGTNGGTTATGAGTCTAGTCTCAGTATTTTTCAAGAGGTAAATGGAGGTTGGAATTATTTTTAAGTTATTTTTGTTACTGCAGCTTTTGGTTTTCGAGGAGAGTTTTATTTTTTACTTTGTTTTTTAGTAGAACTCAATACTGGGTCTGGGCCATGTGAGCACCAGGATGTATTTGGACTTCACGAGTTTAATGCTATGTCCTAGACTATGGAAGGAAGAGACTATTATTCAGGCAAAATGAGAAAGAAAGAGAATAAAACAAAAGATTTCTTTCTATTTTTGCTCTATATACATTTATTGGACCAGCATTTTGGGAATGCTTGCCCAGTCTCTAGTGCTAAGAGAACCATGGATGGGATGAGGAGCATGGGTCAGAGCAAAGACACTGACACCAACAAAATTACGACTGTCCACACAGGGGCAGGTGTGCTATGATGGGTATGTGCACACGACACACAGGAACACAGGTAAGGAATGGGTGTTTCTGCTGGCTGGGTAGGAGCTGGGGTAGATCTGTCTAGAGTCAGGGTCTTGCTAGCAATGCCTTCAGGTATCGGGGGAAACCACCTCCACTTGTTCCAGTCCTTGTTTTCTCAACTCTGGCCTGGTGTAGTGATGTCTTTACTGCCAGCACTCAGATGGCAGAGGCAGGCAGATCTCTGAGTTCAAGGCCAGCCTGGTCTGCAGAACGAGTTTCAGGACAGACAGAACTACACAGAGAAACCCTGTCTTGAAAAAAGTGAGCGAGCAAGAGAGAGACAGAGACAGAGACAGACAGAGACAGAGTTTCCCAGTTGGCTAGAGAAGGCCTGCTTGGGAGGAAAGAGGTTGACTCAATGGTTAAAAGGACCCGGGTTCAATTCCCAGGCCATCCAGTGTCCGATTGTGCCAGAATTAAAAAAAAAAAGAGAGAAGGCCTGCTTGAAGTATTACCAATAGAAATGACATTCACACAAATATGTGTGTGATGTGGGTGTAAGCCCCCACGCACATGCAGAAGCTCCATATCTCTAACACAGTTTAATATTTTGTAAATTAAGAATTGAGTGTATATACACAAACATATACACACACGTGTGTATCTTCTGCTATTCGAACATGTCTCCCAAATTTGATANGTTGGAAATTTGGCCCCCAAAGCAGGGGTGGCCAGAGCTGCACATCACTACTATAGAANTGCATTTCGACCCATATCTGCTGTGCTGCAAAGTTGTTCATCAGAAGGTGGTTGGGTCTGCATCACACCATGGGGAAGAAGTTGTGTGCTTTGTCTGTTTTAACTGAACATTCAACATAGCTTCTTGTTTCCTGAGACTGGATCTATATGAACATTACACTTTATGTATTTGTGTTTTTATATAAAATAAAATAAGTTTGAAAAAAAGTTTCACACACTATATAGACGAACTCACAATGGACTCAACATGGACCTGACTATCAAAACTGAGGTAGGAAACCTTAAGGAGAAAACACACAAATAGATCTTTGTGACCTGAGGGTGGGTCACTGTTTCTTGAAGATGAGACCAAAACATCTGACAAATAAAAATAAACAAATAAATGTCAACAAAGTAAAACTGCTTGCACTTCAAGGGACACTATTTAGAAATGAGAAAGCAGCTCACAGAATGAAAGAAACTATTTACAAATCATGTGTCTGACAGAGAACTCTATAACTATCAATAAAACACAACCCAATTTTAACATGAACACGGAGTTTGAAGAGATATCTCCTTGNAGAAGACAAAAATAGTGAAAACCCAATGAAGAAGATGCTTAATTGATATCAAAGTCAACAGGAAAATGTGGTAAGATACTGGTCAACACCCAGCACACGGCTAAACTGAAACAGATAATAACAAGTGTCCGCAGGTGTGGGAAACTGAAACAGCCATACATTGCTAGAAGGGATATGAAAGGGCACAGCCACCAANGGAACCAATTTTANCTTTCCTCAAAAAGCAGAATTNCCAGGTGAATCACAGTAGGATCCAGCAATTCCTCCCTTACAGGTAGCCAAGAGAAGCAAAAACCTAGGCTCACTCCAAGACTGAAACACAAAGGTTTGTAATAGCTGTCCCTCAAATGGAAACAATCCAAAAGTCAATCAAGTGAAAAATGGATAAACATAATGTCTANTGGGTACAATAGGGCATTAGTTGGCAACAAAAAAGCTAGAATCACCGACACATTATGACATAGAACTCATGAAATATTATGCAAAATGAAAGAAACCAGGCACAAAAGGTCACTTATTGAAATGTATGATTTCATTTATATGAGATAATAAAAATACGCAAGTTCATAGAAACAGAAAATAGATTAGTGATTGTTTACAGTTGGGTTGAGGGGGAGGAAAAATGGAGGGGGGCTCCTAATGGGGATGTGGCTTCTTTTAGTTTGGGATGATGAACATATTTGGCAGTCAAGTAATTCTGAGAGCCACATTGATATGAGGCATGCTTAAATCACTGAATTGTAGGTTTTTAAAGGCAAACTTTATGGTGTGTGAAATTCATTTTTCAGATTTTTATTTTTATTTGTGTGTGTGCGTCTGTCTGTCTGTCTGTGTCTGTGTGTGCATTTGAGTGCAGGTGCCTCTGAAGGCCAGAAGAGGGTGTTAGATTCACTAGAGCTTGAGTTTTGGGGAGTTATGAGTGGCCCAAGGCNGTTGCTGGGTCGTCTGCCAGAGCAGGAAGTGCTCTCAACTGATGCGCTGTCTTTCCAGCCCCCGAATTATATTTTAATAAAGCTGTTTTGTTTTTTTTTAAAATTCCATATCCTGTACCCACAGAGAGGACTTTCCAAGACAGCCAGCTGCTCATGTATCCGGGGGTGATCCAATTAAGTAGCAGTTTATTGTCAATCACTGGGAACTTTTGATTTTTTCTTTTCTTTTCCTCCCCAGAGGTGAGCAGCTGGGGTTTGTTCTCCGGCTCTGGTGAGGTGTTCATTAGACCAGGAAAAGAAAATAGCATCCCACTTACTGCCAGCAACACTCACATTACTTTCTTCTTTTCTTTTTTTAACAAAAGAATTGCTAAATAAATACAGACATCCGGAAGGAAGCCGGAACTTCTGATTGGCCAACACTGGAAGTTAGTGCTCTCTTTCTCAGGCACTTCCTTGGTGGTCTGAAGACAGTGGGTGGTCTTGGGNAAGCCAGTAGGTTGCATGACTGTTACTCTACTGTGCACAGCATGAGTGAGGGACAAATGAAGTAGCAGGAGGCTAAAGACTGGGTGGGCAGCACCTGTCTTGCCACAAGGGCTGTACCTCCAGCAGCAGGGCACTGTGACCACCTAAGGCCAGCTGTTCCCATTTGGCTTTTACTCTTTTTGAGAGTCTNACACTATAGCTTAGGCTAACCTATAATTAATTTTAGCCNAGACTGGCTTCAAACTCACATCAATCCTCCTGCCTCAGACTCCCTATTGCCAGGGCTACAGGGATGACAACAATACTTAGCCAGTCTTCCCCAGTGTTAGACATAGAAGCTGGACACCTGCTGTTTGTGAGAAACTTCATTTAAAAAGATACTGGCAGCCCAACTTAAAAATACTAAAATCACGTACGTGGGCCAAACAAAACCTCTGTGGGCCGAGTTCCCACCATAGACAGCAATGTGAGTGTGAGGAGTGAGCTATAGGTGTTCTCTGCCCNGGATCTTCTGCACAATTCACATCCAAATTCCAGCTGCTTTTGAGACNGTGCTTGGAATTCATCTAGTTTAGCCTCCCACACTGAGCTGACTTGCCTTCTGCTACACACAGACAGATATTCTGAATTTAAGGAAGTTAATAATTCAGACCAGAAACGTGCTGTTTCTTTGTCTGCATTAAACAAACAAACAAAAAACAAGCAACTATGGGCTGAGAATCCAGAACAGGAGATGGGGTGAGGCACGCCCAGGCTCCTATGATATGGAACAGGGTGAGGTGGTCAAGGAAGTGTGCCTAGGATACGAACCAAGAAGAGCTTCCATGTTGACTCTGTTGTTTGATTGCTCTGAAGTGATGCTCTCTTATGGCTA
>LZPO01034771.1:462306-477718 GCA_001675575.1 Neotoma lepida
GCCTCCCTCAAGGGAGTGGAACTTCTCAGCCCTAGCCATCTTATGAGCCAAATACTAATTTCCTCCTATGACTCCTCTAAATGAAGTTAGAAACCGTCTAAGTCTTTTGTGTGAATCCAGGGGTGGTGGAGAACAGTCTGGCAAATTCTGACAAGCATCACTTCAAGAGTGCATTTGTGCTTTGGCTAAGAAGCCTGAGCCAAAGGCTGCTGGGTTGTCATGGCAACACACACACACACACACACACACACACACACACACACACACACCACTGACATACCAGTTTCTGAAATGACACAATCTTTCCAACAGGATGTGCTGTTGTGGAGGGTAAAGCTGGTTCATCCATGTGCTCAGAAGGGATGGTGCTTGCGACCCCAGTGCGGCTCCACAGGGCATGACACCCCTGGGCTAAGCCATGTTCCTAGATCTGTGGGACAGTCATAGCCTCCTCCCTAAAGCAATTTGGTTAGTCACTCTCACCAGTGCTCTCATACATTGGAGGGAACATGGAGGAGTCAGAAGGAAGCCCACCAGGAAGTGAGGTTGAGCATGACTAGGAGGCCTTCCTTGGAACATCCAGGTCTAAAATTGAGCAGTCAATCATCATGGGTTCCTGAGGAACACAGTATCAGCAATAGGATGGAATTCATATGTGGAAAACAAAAAAANCCCACACAAGTGAGGAATTTACACGGAATGGAAGCTGGATTCCTGAAGGTGAATCTCAGCAAGTTGCAGAAGTGGGGAGGGCTGGAGCATGTCCCTTGCATTAGGCTTGACGTGAAACCACAGGGATCCTATTCATGAGAAGCAAAATTAGCCTTGTGTTCAATTTTCTCGACATTTGCTGCGGCGGTGAATATTCCACAGCAAGACTTAATTGCCACTCAAACACTTGAGAGGAGAAAAGGCACATAAAGCACCTGATTGTTAAATGACAAGGTCTTCCTGAAGCTGGGAACATTCAGTAACTTGAGATGGAACCAGCAACACAAGTAGGCCGCAAGTCAAAGTCCCATTTCTGATGACAACAGTGGGTTCACCCCATTTTTTTCCCTCTCTAGACCATGAATATTTAAGTCTAAATATTCCCAGCTCCTCAATTCTGTTTCTGCCTTGTGATTAGCCAAGATTTTTAATTACAATTTTAATTTTGGATGTTGTGGTAGTTTGAATGTAATTGGCCCCCATAAACCCACAGAGAGTGGCACTGTTAGGAGGTGTGGCCTTGTTGGAGGAAGTGTGTCACTGTGGGGGTGGGCTTTGGGGTCTCCTATGCTCAAACTATACTCAATGACAAAGTTCACTTCCTGTTGACTGTGGATCAAGATATAGAATTCTCAGCTCCTTCTCCAGCACCATGTCTGCCTGCAACTGCCATGTCCTGCCATGATGATAATGGACTGAGCCTCTGAACTGTAAGCCAGCCCCAATTAAATGTTTTCTTTTATATGAGTTGCTGTGGTCATGGTGTCTCTTTACAGCAATAGAAACCCAAACTAAGACAGTTGTCTACAAGAAGTTTTAAAATCTAAGGAGAAAGATATTCTCATTAGTATGCCTGGGTGTTGTGCTTTGATCTGGTAAACCTATACATTGCAGGAAAAGAACTAATTAATGTGCCTGCTTCAGGAAGAGATGGAAAAGAAATCAAACCAACTAGTGGGCTTGGGAGCAGACATAGAGGCTGGCATGGTGCTAGAAGAAAAGACATACACCCTTTCCAGGCAGGGCAAAAGCTCTGAGATTTACTTCACTTTCCCATTCTTTACTGTATCACATTTACACTGCTCAGTTCATTGTTTTGTTTTTGAGACAGAATCTTAATGTAGTTCAGGCTATCCTTAAACTTGCTTTGTAGCCAAGGATGACCTTGAATTTCTAATCTTCCTGTTTTCACCTCTGGAATGCTGGAACTGCAGGTTATGACACCATACCCAGTCTTATTCTGTGGTGGGGATCACATGGAAGGCCTCTGCTATGCTAGGTAAGCAATCTACCAACAGCCTCAGTCTGCTGCCTGTTCAAGTACTAGATTTGAGATGCTCACAGCTTTCTCCTTGGTAACTACCAAGTCCTTTCTTAAGAGGTCGTCAGATGCCTTGAATTTCTAATCTTCCTGTTTTCACCTCTGGAATGCTGGAACTGCAGGTTATGACACCATACCCAGTCTTATTCTGTGGTGGGGATCACATNACGCTGTGCCCCCTGGGCATGACTTCCCTTTCAGCCCTTATTCATTCTCCAGGGTTCTTCCACTGTGAATAGTAACCACTCCTGAGAGCTGGGATCTGCTGAAACGGACACCGCTGTAGGAGCTCAGAGGCTCCGTTCAGCCGCCGATGGNCACGTAAAGCACCCNNTGAAAACCTCACAGTTCTGTAAACTTTAGAGCCCTTCTTTGTGAGGCTTGGGAGTCATATTTTGGTTNTTCATAGAATCTCCAGAACTTATANTTCTGCTTCAACATGGAAGTATGAAAGTNANTGGAAAGCAGAAGCCTGTGCATTGAGTTCAAACGGCACNGGGGNAACCATTAGATTGCATTCATATATTTGGGGATGACATCAATTNCCCATNACTGCTGAGACTTCTGCTTTTTTAAGTCTGAAGTAGATAGGTTTGTGAAATGCTATAGTGGTGCCACCTTGTGGTAACTACCCACAAAAAAGAACTTTGCACTTTTCAGTNACAAAAGTCTTGGCTCCTCAGAAGACTCATCAATGGTTTTAACATTAAAGGAACAATATGAAATATAGTCTTGGAAAATCCAAAACCTAGAGGGAGCTTTTAAAATTTTTGGCTGAAGTAAGCCCAGTGGGGATTCATAATAGTGAGGATTCATAATAGTTACCATGAAAACAAAATTAGAGTTTGTATGTGACATTCATTGCTAGATTTCCTTCAACATCATTTGATTGCATTTCCACACTATTTATTTGTCAAACAGAATTGGCCATTTGTTTCTAAAAAGGTTCCCATACTCTNGATTATGCTAATTGTTTCTTCATGGGCTGTTTAACTTCTTTTNACTTGTATTTCTGATAGTTTTTAATTAGCAGTAAGATCTCCATGAGATTAGATCTTGATCAGGAAGAGGGAGGGATGGAGATGGGGTGGGGGTGTGCAGAAGTCATGAGTGACACAGCAACAAACAGGAAATGCCCTGTGCCTCCTGCCCATCCCCATTCACAGGTCCTGGTGTTCCAGTGGGTGGTGGGAGTTCGGAGAATGATTAAGATATGGTCAAGCACAAGGGGATTTAAAAACTTCTACTTATTTAGNTTTAGGATTATTCTAGACAAAGAAATTGAAAGAAATGTCCTTGACATTGAAATTTTCTCCTACTTGGAGATAATACTTTAGATTTCTATAGGAACTCTGTATTGAACAAGAACACTCTGGAAAAGTCAGGAGGAGCTTTGTGAGTTCGAGGCTAGCTTGGTCTACAGAGAGAGTGCCAGGACAGCCAGGGTGGTTACACAGAAAAACCCTGGCTCGGAAAACAAAATACAAAACAACAACAACAACAACAACAACAAAAAACAACAAAAGAATGCTCTGGAAATTTGGAGGCGGGGCAATAAGGATACTGACAGTGAGGCCTTTTTAGGGTTAGGGAAAAAAAAGCAACAGAGCCTTTACAAATGTCAAAACAAGCCTGGCAAGGTGGTGCGTGTCTGTCATCCTAGAACTTGAGAGGCAGAGGCAAAAGGTCAGGAGTTGAAGGTCATCTGTGCCTCATTGCCTCAGAGCATCAAAAGCAACAAAAGGAGAGAACAGACAGGAAGTTCATCCTCCTGAACAGCTCCCCACCCCCTAAGGAAGGTCACAGCAAAAGATCTGTATGTCTTGAACTAAACTTCNGAGCTAGAAAGCAATGTTTCACTATTTTCAAAATAAATTAAAGCAAAGTTTGNACACTGGACTTAAGACCGTGCAAATTAAACTAATGGAAATGTACACGGAAGGCTTCAGAGGACAGCCTGTGAGGTGATGATCCTGGCGTCCCTCCCAGCTTTGACTTTCTGCCATCTCCGCTTCCCTTGGACCTTTGGTAAGTTTGGGCAAGTGGGAGGTTGTGTTTCTTAGGAGTCAAAAGTCAGACTTGTAGGAGACAGAAGCAGGGGGCGGTTTTGAAGTGAAAGTGACTCACNNGTGGGCCTCCAANTGATGCTGTACTTGTCCTCCATGCCAGTGTTCTGGAAACAAATCGCTAAGTGTACTCATCTTTCACTTGGGTGGGATTAAATGCCACATGGATAGTTGGTTTTTCGGAATAACAAGAGAGCTGGTTTTTGTTTTGGGGATTTTTGTTTCATGTAACCAGGGATTCATGTAACCTTGAATTTTCTATATAGCTGAGGATAACATCCAACCTCTGATCTTTACTTCATTTCCTGTGTATGCTAGAAATGTACCAACCAACACACCCAGTTTATAAAGTGCTGGGGATTGAACCCAGGGCCTTACACATGCTTGACTAACACTCTACCAACTAAACTAGTTACATCCACTTTTGCCTGCATATAGGTCTGTGTACCATGTGGATGTAGGGCCCTTGGAGGCCAGGNGTGGGCATCAGATCTCCTGGAACTGGAGTTACAGATGGTTTGAGCCACCATGTAGGTGCTGGGAGTCAAATCCTGGTCTTGGAAGAGCAGCCATCTCTTCACAGCTGAGTGGTCNCTCCAGCCCCAAGGGAGCCACTTTTGAAAACACGGTGCTCAGCAAGATGGTTCTACAAATGATTGTTCCTTATGAGTTAAAGACTGAACAAAACCACTCAGAACTCCATAAAAACTTGNACTCTCAGGCCTACGTGAGCACTCAGGCTACTGTGTGCATGAGGTGGGGGAGGGGCGTTGTTTTTGCTTCCGGTTGTTGCAGTGGTGGTGGGGATCATTTTGTTGGATGTTTCCATAGCTACACATTTTTCAGTCTGCAGGGAAGAGGGTTTTAGGTTGTCTGCACTAGGCTTATGGTAATGCACACGGGCTGATCCAGAGCATACTGTGCTAAGCAGATGAAGGCAGGAGACAGGGCAAGTTGTGGAAGGTCCGTGTGTGATACTAGCACCCAGGAGGCTGAAGCAAGAGGACTATCGTAAGTTTTAGACCAACCTGAGCTGCATAGTGAGTTCCAGGTCAGCCAAGGCTACAGAGTGAGACCTGTCTCATAAAAACAAAAGAAAATGAAATGAATGAGAAAANGGAGGGACTGAGGACAGATTGCAGACAGTAGTGTTCTGAAGGACTTTGAAAACCCAGNATAGAGACCAGAGACACTTACTATAAATGCTTGTTTTTCCTTCAAGAAGAGAACCTCAAAGATCTTTCAAATACTCATAATTCTATGCTAGTTGCTNTACATTTGTGATTTTTTTTGCTCTATATTTTTAATGTTTAAAAAATTGCATACTTCTCAAAAGCTCATTTGTATGAATTCCAGGATATGAATTGTCTCACGGTGATTTTGAGTTGGTGACCATTCCCAGTGACCCTGGTCTTAAACACAAAACCTGTACAATTCAAATAGAAAAAAAAATGTACAGGAAAATCTTAAGGATATGATACAAGATTGCCTCGGAAATGAAGATGGGGGAAGCCAAGAGGCTGGAGACTGGGGACTGGGGGCTGCAGTCTGGGGCTGGAGGCTGCAAGCTAGGGACTAGAGGGTGGAGTCTAGGGGTTAGAGGCTGGGGGCTGGAGGCTCCTGGTTGGAACCTAGAGGTTGGGGCTAAAGGTTGGTGGTGGGAGGCTGGCGGCTAGGGGCTGGGTCTAGATGCCTACCCTCAGANAATGGAAGCTTGAAGCTAGGGGTTGGAGGCTGGAGGCAATAAAGATAAGAGTCTCCAGGAGACCAGAGCTGAGGAAGGCAGGCCTGTGTGTCCCCAGATCCTAGTGAGTGAAAGGACCCTTTCAGTCAGAGTGCAGTTTCTGCTTGCCTCCTAAGCAGGTGCTCAAATTTTCAAATATCAAAACAAAAAAAACTCATTAAACATCTCTTCATACATTTTTCTATCAGCTTGCGTGCGTGTGTGCGTGCATGTGTGCATCCATGTGTGTGTGTGTGTGCGTCACTGTGCACGGATGAAGGTTAGAGGACAACTAGCAGGAGTTAATTCTCTCTGCCTCAGGGGCAGGAGTCTTGATTAGGTTCATTTCCTCTGCCAGATAAAGAATTCAAAGGCAGGGAAAATCTCGGGGGTCACAGGCAGCAGCGGAGACATCTCAGACCACGCAGACAGTAGCAGACAGATTTAGCGCTGAGGAAAGGTGTTTAATAAAGACAGGGTGGCTGAGAGGCCCACAGCTTCAGAGGCCATAAACATCTGACAAGGAACTTGTCTGACCAGTCCTTAGGCAGGTCCACCCTACTGGCTGGAGAAAAAGCCTGCTAGGCCTTTGTTTTAAGCTGCCAGACTTTTGTCTCAGGTCAGAAGGGCAAGGCAGAAGCTGGCCATCTTGGAAGTTGGCCATNCTTTTTACCTATATTAGTCATGGCTCCTCTCCCAGTCTGTCTGCCTATCAGGCATCTAACTCCTAGAGTATGGTGGTTTGAATGAGGATGGCCCCATAGGCCCACATGTCTGAATGCTTAGTCTCCAGTTAATGGAAATGTTTGGTCAGAATTAGGAGGTATGGCCTTGCTGGAGCAAGGTGTGGCCTTGCTGGGGTGGACTTTGAGGTTTCAAAAACCCAAGCCAGGTCCAGTGTCACTCTCTTTTTGCCTTCTGTTTGCTGATCAAGGTGTAAGTTCTTAGCTACTGCTCTGGCACCATGCCTACCTGGCTGCCTGCTTGCTGCCATGCTCCCCGCCATGATGACCATGGACTAACTTTCTGAAACTATAAGTAAGCCCCCAATAAAATACTTTCTTCTATATGTTGCCTTGGTCATGGTGTTATATCTCAGCAATAGTAACCCTAACTAAGACATGTCCCTCAGAGCCCAGGGTTCGAACTCCAATTGTCAAGCATGCCAGCAAGCGCCTTTAACCACTGACTCACTTGCCAGGCCACATTTGCCTTTGAAGTAGTAAGTCCATAGCAAGTTTAAAAAGAATTTGAATAGCACTTACAAAATATTTCCTTGTGCCTTGTCTTCATGCAAGGACTTACTTGTTGGGTAGATTCCATGTGCCTGGCTCTGCTGACAAAGCAGGAGAAGCCCAGAGAAGTGACAGGAAGTGTCAGGACCAGAACTGTGCAGCCCCCAGCCTGCTCTGGGTCTTAAAGGGGAGGAGTTCAAGGATGAAGGGCAAACACTCCCAAGATCAGAAAGGAAGGTTTTCCTGGGGAGAGCTGGGGCCCAAGACCTAAGTAAGTGTAGACAGCTGTGTCCCACCATCTGTTGTGAGGGAAGTAGGCTAGCACATCCTACTTGGTTAAGCTACAAAAAGGACATTAGGTATGGACCTTTGTGTATGGAGGACCCATGAGCTCACATGCAGTGGTGGACCCTGAGCTGGGGCCCTGCTCTGATGGGCTTGTGCCTGGGCAGATCTTGGGAGGGGTGGTTTCTTAGGGCAAGAGTGGCTTAGCCAGAGACCTTGGTAAACTGGCTCCACAGAGGCTCAGCCTTCCTGCCTGCTCCAGGCTCATAAGGACAGCTTAGAATACAGGCAGAGCTCTGCAGAAAGTCAGGGAACCTAAAACCAGCAACGGCTGAGCGGAGCCCGAGGAGCTGAGTGCCCAGGCTTCTTCCTCAGTGGACCCAAGCCTTCTTANTAAAGTAGAAGAGAATTCCCAGTCTCAGAGCAGATATTCTGAGATGACTTCAACGGTGGCCAGTGTCTTCCTGGGCTGTTCACTCAGCTGCCTGAGTATTTCCTTGCTGCAGACAATACTACCCAGTCCTCTCTTGCTCTCAGTCTCATCCTCTGCGTGTGCCCCACCCCTCCCCTCCAGCTCTCTGACACTCCCTTCTTAGAGGAGGTCTTTTTTTTTTTCACATGAGGAAAAGTGAGGCACTGTGCAGCCAACCAAGACTTCCGACTTTGTAATCTGTGAGCTCACATAATGCAAAATAAGGATAGCAAATTTTAATTTTATTTTTTTCTGGTTGACACATTAGGTCACATCATTTGGTCCACACCAGCATCAGGAAGTAGAGGAAGAGCAGGGCTGATCCCATGCAGAAGGAAGGAAGGAAAGGCTGTGACNTTGGGGTGTCCAGGACTGAGAGGAGATGAATTAACATGAGAGCGAGCAAGTGCTGGAAGAGGAAAGGGACCAACAAAAAAATGGAAAGTGTTTTAGTTCCGTGATTGCCGTGTGATAAAATACCTGGTCAAAGGCAGCTGCAGAGAACAGGGATTCCATTTTAGCTCACAGTTCCAGGTTCCAGCCCATCCTAGTGGGGAAGTCCCCGAGGCAGGAGCCTAAAAACCAGTCATATCAGTTAAGAGCAGAGACCTCAGGCACGGTTAGGCCTTTTCTCTACTCTTACACTGTGGGGTCTGAACCCAGGGAATGGTGCTGACCACTTTCAGGGTAGGTCTTTCAGCATCTATTAAGATAGTCAAGACCCCCCTCCCACACACAAACCCGTGTGCCAACCAACCAACCAACCAACCAACCAACCTGATCTAGGGAACTCCCTTCCAGGTGATTCTAGACCATGTCAGTAAGAAAATTAAAATTAGCCATCCAGCATGGTTCTTGCTGTAGCCACAGCTAGGAGAGCATGTGTTGGCTGTGTAGAGCGAGGCACCTGGCTGATGTCCCACAAAGGCCTGGAGTCAGAGAGGGAAGTGAGTCCAGGCTCTGAACAGGGTGCTCACAGGCTTTTCCTCGCTTCCTCGTGCAATGCCAACGCAGGCCAGGCGCTGCTATGGGAAGANGGGGAAAGAGAAATGCGTATTTCATCCTGAAGATTGTGTCTCTCACCTTAAAAACAGACAACTTCGTTTTCATAGCAGGGGGCAAATAGAGATGGCCTTTGGGCATTTCTAACAATGCTAGGCTGCTCACTTGAACACTGGATTAGAAGTAAAGATTGCCTTAGCTACACACTTTCCACAAAAAAATCATGGTGTTCTTGTACTCTTTTATTCTGGGCGTAAGATGTTACTGTTTACGGTGAGAACACTGGATCTTAGCAGGAGTTAAGGAGAGAAAATGGAGGGGGAAGACGCTCNGCAGCCCAGCTGTGTCCGCGATGCTCAGGGCTAGGATGCCTCTTCCTGCTTTGCATCCCACAGCCTCAGCTTCCTCTTCCTGCTGCTGCACTGTCAGCCCTGCTCCAGGCCACTCACTGTCTCCTGCATTTTTCTGTAACTGCATCATGTCAAAGGTGAAAAAGGCTGGTGGAAACAGGTCCAGTATATTCTGAACCACAGTCNTTTGCTGCTAATTGACGGAACCNTCTCCGAAATGTGTCTCACTGGTGGCCTCACAATACCCATGAAGGGTAGTGGGACTCCAGAGATGTTCAGTCCTTGACCTGCTCACAGCTCCCCCTAGAGGGGACCGGAACCGGAAGTAAAATGGAGGTGGCCAGATGTCGGGGATGTTCACTATGATAGTTGCCGATTAGCTGTGCTTTTTGGATTACAGATTTTACTACCTGCAAAAATATATTTTATATTTATATTTTATTAAATATGTCCACTCTATCTAATACACCCAATATAAAATATATCTATTATATTCATTCTATCTAATAAGATATATCTAAAAAATACAGCCAATAATAATCCAACCATGAAACACTACTCAGTAACCAAGAGGAACAGTGAACAGCACCATGGATGGAACAAACATGCTCTGGTGAGCAAAAGAAAGTGGACTCCAGAGGCAGCACACTCCAAGATTCCAGGAATGAAATGTTCTGGGAAAGGCAGAACTATCACACAGGAAACAGACCACTGATTTGTGATCTTTAGCAAGACAGGTTCACTGAAGGGCACAGGAGAGGATGTAGGGCAGGGAAAGAACCCAGATCTTGCCTGTTGTGGTTATGTGACCACAGATGCTTNGTCAGCTCTCAGGCCTGCATCTCAGAAGTGGATTTNGCTCCATGTAACAATGCCTCGTAGACAGGACTAAAAAACTAGAAACCTATTAGCAAAGGTTGAATGACACGTAGAGAAGTGTTAAAGTGTGCAAGCACCCACATCTTTGAAGGAATTAAAAACAGGTTTTGTCAGCATATAAAGAAACACTGCATGCCCAGGTTATCACACCACAGCTCAAAATAGCCAAATTATGGACTCAGCTTAATCAACAGATAAAAGGATGAATAAAAGGGGTGTATTGTAATATTATTCAGCCACAGAGAAAAATGAGATCCTGTCATATGCTACAAAATGCAGAGGGCTAGAAGTCATTAAGTAAAACAAGCCAGACCCAGAAATACAAGTACTGCACGTCCTCTCCCATCTGTGGATGCTACAAAAGTCTACCTGGAAGTAGAATATTGATTACTTGAGACTGGGAGGGTGGGGTGGGGTGGAAAAGGGTGGGGGCTTTGATCAGTACACACTGCATGCACATGTGGAATATCATGCCAAGCCACATTAATATATACAATTAATACCTGCTAATGGAAAAATTCAAATATAATAAAATTTGGGCCTATGAGACAGCTCAGCAAGTAAAAGCACTTGCTGCTAAGCCTCAAGACCTGAGTTTGATCCCCCAGACTCACACGGTAGAAGACGAGAACTTCCCTAAGTTGTTTTTTAACCTCTACATTGGCATCATGGTATGCTCCCTGACACACAAAGTAAACAAATGTCATTAAAAAAATAAAATCAATTAATGAGTAGACTGTTACAAATGTACATGGATACATCAAGTATAGTAAAATGTTAGTGCAGAGCCATTAATAATGATGTGTTGGAAAACATTTTAAAAGGCATCTAATTATCTCTTTTCCTATCTATACCACTCAAAAAACTGACCCCAGGCTCAAGCTATTGCTCTCATAGCCTGATAACTTCAAAAGAACATCACATCCTTTTTTTCCTTTGAGATCATCACTGTGGAGGACCAAGAGCTCTTGGGGCACTTTGCTGACTTGCACACATGCACAGATGCCCTCTCTGTGGTACGGTATTAGTCTGAGTCTTGATGTTTTTCAGTTGCTTGATAATTTAAGACTTGGACTGATGTGACAATAAATCTCTAACAAGCTCAGCACAAACCTTAGGCAGCAGCAGCAACTTAAGAATTAGCAGACACTTTGGTTTCTCTTTTCCTTGCCCTGGATGGCTCTTCCGAAAAGCTGAGGTCTTAGCTGCTCTAGTTTGGGTTGTGAGTGTTTCCCAAAGGTCCTTGGTTTAACTGTTTGGTACTTTGGGTTGATAGTGCAGGGAGATGGTAGAACCCAGAGGAGGAGCCTGGTGGGAGGTCTTTACATGGTTGGGGGCAAGTCCTAGAAGAGGATTATAGGACTGCAGCTACCCCTGATTTTTTTAAGAACAGGGTGTCATGTAGCCCAGGCTGGTCCCAGACTCATTATATTGCTCTACATGACTTTAAACTCCTGATCCTTAGCCTCTACTTCCCAAGTGACTAGGATTATGGCACTCACCACCATGCCCAGCTTCCCCAGCTCCTTCTCACACCTCCTTTGGACCCTGGCCATGAAGGGAGTATTCCTTCTCCATCATGCTCTCCCAGGGTGAGAAATGGGGAGCCAATCGCTTCCTGCTGGGGGTCATACCCTGGGTCTGCTACATGCTAGTCAAATGACCACCACTAAGATATACTCATAGTCTCAACTCATATTTTTTGTATTGTTTAATTTGTACACAGTCACAAAGATACTAGCTTTGTGTCTGATCAAAATCAAGGGGTTTTGCAACTACTTAGTGCAACTACTCTACTACTCTAGTTNACACCTTTAACAACCTTGTCTGTGTTTGTTTGTGTGCCTATAGTTAGCATATTCTTAGGCCATGAGATGATTCCTTAGATGCTGACATTTCAGAGGAAAACTGGTACAGTATGGCATGAAGCGAGGCTGACAGATTTCAAGACTGACTTTCCTATGCTNCCCCTCANTCCNNGCTTCCTACACTAGCTTTGTGCCTCCAAGAAAGATTACAGCTCAGGTGACCTTTTGCTTCTAACCAGGGACCACGCTGTCATTCTGGTGACTAGCTTTTTGATTCNTCAANCCCTTTGATGGTTNAGTGGTTCATCTTTATCATCAGNTTGATTGGANTTGGAATCACTTAGGAGACACACCTCTGGGCATGTCTGTGACAGTGTTTCCAGTGAGATTTAATGAAGGAAGACCCACCGTGAATGTGAGAGTCACCATGACATGGGGCTGGGAAGTCCCANACCAAGCAAAGGAGCTGAGCACAAATATTTATCTACCTCTTCCCTGACCTGGGGACACAATGGGACCAGCTGCTTCACTGTCCGGATGTCAGGACCTTCTTGCCATGATGGACTGTATCCCNTTAGTATGTTAGCCAAAATAAACCCTTCCTCCTGAAGCCGCTGCTTATNAAGTGTCTAACCAGAGTGCCAAGAAAAGTAACTAATGCACCCAATTACCGGCAGACTACCTGAGCGTGGACAGCTCTGGGATCCAGGCAAGCACTGTCCTCTGACCTCTACTGAATTTGCTTTCTTTTCTCAACCTGTTTGCTATTCACTTGCTGCCTTGTACCTTCCCTCTCTTTCCCTCCANACCCTCCATTNTGTCTGGCCTTGGCTGGAGACAGCTAAAATATCTGTGCAGATCAATGTTCACACAAAGAGCCCTGTCTCACCAGCAGGCCCCTTGAATTATTCAAGGTACCTTCCCTCTCTCAAGTTTCCCATTGTTTTTGTTTGCTTGGTTTGTTTTTGTTTTCCTTGGCAGTTGAAGCTGACACTGGACATGAGGCAACTGCACAAGTCAATCTTCAATTGCTCACGTGGGGTGGGGGTGGGGGAGCTTGTCTGGAAGATTAGTATTATTATTCTGGAATTATTATGGAAGATGATAATGGGAAAATAGGGAGTCTGAACGAGCATGAGTTCTTACTTACCCAGTGTGAATCACTGGGGCCCCAAACAACAAACTCAGAGTCTACATTAGGCAGAGCCGTTGGCAAACTAGATGCAGAACTAGGCAGAGATGGAAGTCTGGAGGCCCAGCTGTCTACAGTCNGCACAAAGGCTGCTGATGAACAATTGAGCAGGTGTTTGGACTGGAACACAGGAAACTAAGGGTTCCATGGCTCTGAGAGGCCCCCTNTTCGCCAACCTGAAGCCGGAACCTGCAGCCCAAGATACACCAGCCACATCACCTCTCAGTCAGAACCCAGCAAGACATGAGAGCAGCAGCAGGGAGTCAGCCATGCAGCTCCNGCTGTGCTCTGGTATTTGTGTGACTTTGCTTCCATGTTGAAAAGCTAAATCCACAGCTGTAGCTGTCCCCGTGTCCCATGAAGTCTTATAGAGGAGGAGCCGGGGGAGGGAAACTTGAGTGGGACTGAAGCACTGCGTCTGCCTGCCAGTCTTGCCAAGGAGCAGGTCAGAGGACAGAGAGCCAAGAGTAAGTCGGGTTGCTCTGTAAGTTGATGCTGTGTCGCCCAGCAAGCAGGACCATCTGGCACAGGAGTGGACCTGGGTTCAGAGGCTGCTGGAAGAGTCACTAGCTCAAGGCAATTCCTCCTGCCCAGGCCGCTTTATCTCCTGGAGGCCTGCTCAGCACTGAAGATAGATGGAGTTACTGGAGATTTTATGGCTTTCTGCTGTGCCCTGTGTTGGGTGGGAATAGCAAAGTGTGTTCTTACCTTCTTCTACAGAGCAGGCAGCCACAGACNGGAGACGCCTGTCACAGTCACACCTGCACACCAACCACAGTACAGAGGATGGTCTATGGAATTCAGACCTCCATCTGGTGAGGTCCCCTTCTATTCCAGTCACACTAAGAACACTGCCACCTTGGGCTGGGGGGTGTGTGGCTCAGTGTGTAAAGTACTTGCCACACAAGCATAAGTGCCTGTGTTTGGATCTCTAGTGCCCACATAAAGTCAGGCACAGCAGGGTGCACCTGTAATCTCCATTCTGGGGTGAAGGGAAAGAGACAAGTGTATTATCCCTGGGGTTTACCAGCCTGCTGGTCTACCTGAAATGGCCAGGTTCATGGAGAGACCTCATCTCAAATCTTAAGGTGGAGAGCGATGTAGGAAGACACTCAGCATCGGCCTCTGGCTTCCACATGTGCATGCAGGAGTGAACATACACCCTTGACACCCACACATACATGTACATACATACTCATGGGGAATAAAAAATCCTTCCCACAAAAGAAAACTACCACCATGCTGAGGCAGGAGAATGGCCAATGAGTGAAGCAAAGCAAGTCAGTTGAGCCACAGTAACTGTCACTGAGGTAGTTGCATTCGTCACCTCAGTGCAGAGCAGTTTTGTTACTNTTATCTTTTGGAGGAACACATGGAACTCATTCCCCTTCATTTGACTAGGTCCTCAGAGGCCACCACCCTGGGGTCTGCTCCATNCAAATTCTGCCTTTCGAGGAAGGGAAGGCAGGTTTCTCTGTGGGCTCCAGTGCCTGCTTGCATTCATGTGCATGAGAAACTAGCACTCTAGTGTGATGGCTGACACTCATTCCATTTCCCAGAAGAGGTGGCATATCCTGAGAGGCCGGGAGTTCCTTTTCCATGACATGCCCATGATGCCTCCAGCCTGGTACTGTGTAATTTATCTGATGTTGGGGGAGAGTGCAAAGCTGAGGAAGGAAGGTGCCACCACCAGCATGACATTCCCCTGCAATGGCAGCCCCTACTATTGTCCTAAGTCCGCTGTCACCCATCTTAGGATCCCTTTACTCAATAGCAACACTGCCATATGCCTGACACCGTGCTTGATGCTTGACATACCTCATGACTTTTAATTCCCACAAAATACTGTGAGGTTGGTGTTGTTACAATAACAGTTTTACAGTTCAGGCCGAACAGTGCATTGCAGAGAAGGATTTGATGCCACATCTTGTTTTCAAACTTAAGATAGAAGTTTTCTTTTCTTTTAACCTCTCCTGAGTGGCAGATTGAAGAAAAAAAAATGGCTACAGAGTACCCGACCATCAGTGCTCAACTCTCATACTCAAGCCCTGCCCAACATCAGTGTCATCACTTACAAAGTCCAGACACAAACTGTAACCCCAGCACTCAGGAGGCTGAGGCAAAATGCTCGCTGAGAGTTTGAAGACAGCCTGTGCTATATAATNAGTTCCAGGCCAGCCTGGGCTATGGGTGGAGACCCTGACTCCAGAAAAGGTGCAGGTGCACCCTTGATATTGCTCTGCAGACTCATCTTCCCCTGGGAGGTCAGAGTTCAGTGGCTCAGTCTGGGTCACAGGACACAGATGAGCCCTTTCTCCAATATCTGCCCAGTGTCACATGTTTGGGTCTTTGAAGAGCCCAGGCTTTT
>LZPO01034771.1:585531-598726 GCA_001675575.1 Neotoma lepida
GATAGAGTCTCTATGTAGCTACGGCTGGACTTCAACTTGCCATGTAGACCAGGATGGCCTGGCACTCACAGAGATCTGCCTGCCTCTGCCTCCTACGTGTTGGGATTAAAGGTGTGCACCACCATGCTAGGCTGTGCTACCTTTTAAAGATATGCTGTCACTATGTTTCCCTTCTGAGTCAGTCTCTAGAGTCCTGGCTTCCCAGATGTACCCCACAGCAACACAGAAGCCAGCTTTGTTTGTTTGTTTGTTTGTTTTGTGGTGCTGTGGCTCAAATCTTTGTACTTAGAAATACTAGGCAAGTATTCCCCTGTGAGCTACATGTTTTTTTGATGATTAATTATGACCTAAACTATGAACTAGCTATAGTTCATCTTCGTAAGCAGTCCATGTATCTCATCTGGGCTGTCTGCTAGAAATTCCCCATCTTAAGAGAACAGCAAATTAACTTAAGAAGCCTTTAGGAGCAGTAAAGTTCCTAGGGCTGTGCACCTAGAACCGTGGATGGAAGGGCAGAGGGTCCTAGCCCTAAGCTCCACTGCAAGCCTGGATGGGAACCATGGCTCCATGCATACACCATATCTGATGGGCAGAGATTGCTCCGTGNGGGTACCACCATGCCTAGCCCAGTCAGAAACCTCCTGACTGCTGCTCTGCTNCCTGCAGGAAGGGCTCAGACAAGGTAGAGCAGATGCCTGAGAAGTCAAGGATGCACCACAAACCCTGGCACCTGATAAGCAAGACCCTCAGGTGCAGCTGCAGCCACAGCTCTCCATCCAGTCACACCCTGACTGAGAGGAGCCAAGTGACAGCAGCAGTGGTTGTAGGTCTCAGCTGAAGCCTTCTGGCCACCTTAGAACAGGACCTGGACAGCAGAGGGATCACCTAAGTTGCTGTATATCANGATAATGACAAGGGAAAGCTGAGCAAGAAGGTATCAGCACACACACCTCAGGATTCATCCATGTGAGAGTTCCTCAAATTACATATCCAAGAGGAGATTGGAAAGTGTCAGAGTGCAGATGGCTCAAGTTTAAAAGAGGCCTTTGCTTGTAGGGAAAAGGATAAGGATGGGTGCTTTCTTGCCTCTGAGCCTGATAGGAGACTCACCATGGAATATTAAGCTATTTGAAACATGAACCCCTTTGAATTCTTGTCATTTCCACAGTGAATCACATGGCCAAGGAGCCCTAAGTGCCCTATTTCCCTATCACTGGAGTAATGATGAAAGTGAAAATCACCTAATAAAGGTTAACAGGCACACAGGGTGTTGGTGAATGAGGTTAGGAGGCAGGGGACAAGGGGATTGTCGCACATTCAAGACCAGCCTGGGCTACAAAGCAAGACCCTGTCTCAGAAACAAACAAAACACCTGGACGAACTGGCTGTGTTAATTAGTGGTTAGTACANGCCCCCCTTTCTTTAATCATTAGCAATATTTTTGTGTATAAATGAATAAGGTAAATTATGCAAATGTTTTGAAAAAATTACTGCATTAGTTATCATAGTAAAGTGTCCATTTTAACATAGACAATGTTATAGATTTACTACTTCCAAGATCTGTANCAAGTTAAATGTGATGATTCACTTCTGTTATCTCAGTACTGAGAAGGCTGAGGCANAAAGATCATGAGTTCAAGGCTTCTAGCTCAGGGTTGAAGGTTGAGGGAGAGACAGGGATAAGAATATCGGTGAAGCTGTGCCCAGTAGAACAGAAGGCCGTAATCAATGCACTGCTCATAAACCAAGTAATCCTCCAGGGGCTGTACTCAGAGAAGGGAATGGAGGGGAAAGAATTGGCAATTTATAGGTCCATGTTGCTATACATGACTTTTCAAATTTATTCTTTCATAATTTTATAATGTCTGTGATCACAGCTCCAACCTCCATTATCCTCTCTTATCCTTTACTTCTCCTACCAAACCTCTCTTTCTCCCCAAGCCCATCTCCTACACTTGTATCTTTTTCTTTTTTGTGGCCCACTATATTGTGAGCTTGAATAGAGGGTTATTTACTTGAGCAAAGGCTATGCCACTGAGGAAAATGATTTCCCATGCCCCAGTAAGCATTAACTGCCTATTGTCAGGTCCAAAGGAAAGTCTCCCCAAATCTGGCACCCATTCCCCTCTACCAAAGGAGCCATTTCCTTATCAGTGTCAGAAGGGGCAAATGGCTATCTGTGGTGCCTATTTGCATACCAAAGCCCATGCTGGCCTCACTGAGTGTAAGTACCAGTGGCTCTTCAGCTCTTCTCACTCAGCCCCCTACCCTGAACTTCCCAGCTCATGGGCTCCGCTCCCTCAGCTTCTCATTTCCTTATAGCCCTGCTATTTCGGCTATGCACAATGTTGGCCCCTTCTCTCTTGCCCTCTCTCTTGGTCTCCTTTGCCTGCACTCTCTTTATCTTCCTCTATTGCTCCCCATCCTCTCCTCCCCACCCCCTGTTCCCCTCCCCTCCCTACCCCACCCCACATCACATGGACTGGTCCAGTCTGCTGGCCATGTTCAGTGTATCACTTTCTTTCTCTGCTCTGGACTCTTCCAGATGACTCTGGCTATACTTTTTCTCATATCTACAGTAAAAACCTACCCCTCAACCATGAAATAGTCATGTCCTCATCTGGTGCTGAAACCTCCAAGTGGGGCATAAATGGACCCCTTTCCAGGGGCCCAGCCTCTCCTAACTGAACCAAGCTGCTGGTTTGGCTCTCCTAAGGTAGGTATGGGTCATTTGTTCTGCTGGCTTTGGCACCCACCATACTTGAGTCCAAACTCTAGAGTCAGCCTCTTCAGCCGCTTCTTCCCTCTACCTGGTATGTTTCTCCACTGTGATTCCTGGCGCTTCTCGGTCTCTTTGGCTCCCAGAGTCTGCAATGCCCTCCTGGGCACCCGTCACATGCAAAGGCTTTGTTTCTCCCTCGACGTGCTGGCTCCTCGTCTACTTAGTAAAGGTCATCTCAGAACTGCCTGTTTTATCTCTGTTGCCTCGCTGGAGCCTACTATTACGATAAAAGCCACACTGGTGNGCCGGGAAGCTCCTCTTGCCCTATTGGGCTCCCATCACATGGAAGGTACACCTCTCCTTTATGATTTGGGACATTTCTCTCTGATAAGTCTTTATGGGACTTAGGGACGCCCCACCTCCGGCATGAAATTCTTGTCATCAGGACACTTACCCTTCTTGTTCCCACCCTTTTCTCCCTCCCCACATGTTCTCAGCTCCCTCCTGGAACTTTCTCACCTCCACCTAGGAGCTGCCCTTATCTGTGTCTTTGCCGGTTGTCCTTTGTCACCGGAGCCTTCTGTTTAAGTCCCGCAGCTCCCTTATGCCCTTCTGGGCCTCTACAATATTGGGATCCTCCCTTGGATAAAGTTCCCATTTTGTGACCCTTTCCCTCCTTATCTAATTTTTTTTAACCTAATCTCTTTTCCTCGTCTGACTCAGAGATTTCATCAAAGCTTTGCTGTCTTTCTGCAAATGTGTTGGCCTTAGTACAGATCAACCGCTAAAACACGACACAAATTCTTGCAGATTGCAACAACTTCTGCCACTGCACAAATGATCCTCGAACCTCTTCTATCTAAACTTTCTCCACTCCACACCCTCAAAAATGTCTTATATCTAAACTTTTTCTTCTTTACACTCTTGAAAATCTGTTATCGCTATGCTTTCTTTGCTCTTTGCTCTCAAAAAAAAAATTTCTTAAGACTATGCTGTAAACTCTATCACAGGATTTGTAAGTTCATTGGATATGGTTAAAAATTTAAAATCTGGACTTAAGATACTGGCTGTTCTTCCAGAGGTCCTGAGTTCAATTCCCAGCAACCATATGGTGGCTCACAACCATCTATTATGAGATCTGGTGCCTTCTTCTGTCGTNCAGGCATACATGCAGACAGAAAGAACATTGTATACATATTAAATAAATAAATCTTTGAAAAAAATCTATAAAATCTATAACAAAAAAACAGCTTAAAACTTGTAACAAAAGGCTAATGATTAAAAAAATCTATACATAGATAATTTACTACAGTATACCTGTCTCTTATACACATCTAGATGTGTATAAGAGACAGTTTTTAAATAGCAAACATGAGCCGGGCGGTGGTGGCGCACGCCTTTAATCCCAGCACTTGGGAGGCAGAGGCAGGCGGATCTCTGTGAGTTCGAGGCCAGCCTGGGCTACCAAGTGAGTTCCAGGAAAGGCACCAAAGCTACACAGAGAAACCCTGTCTTGAAAAACCAATAAATAAATAAATAAATAAATAAATAAATAAATAAACAAACAAACAAACAGAGAAACCCTGTCTTGAAAAACCAATAAATAAATAAATAAATAAATAAATAAATAAATAAATAAGCAAACATGTAGCTTGTCTTCATCTTGGCTGATGACCTCATCAGGATGGAAGCAACCATGTGGCTGGCAGCCGTCTTTACTAAGGCTAAAGAGAGTACATGTCATGTAACTCCACCACCATCTTGATTAAGATGACCACATGGTATAAACCAACTAAGGCAGCACCCATACAACTTCGTAGTTCTACTGATTCCTCTGCTTATCATTGTATCTCCTTATAGACTGAGGAGGTAACAGCAGGTCTCCAAGATGTTTTGTACTGAGAGTAAAAATTTTAGATTAAAAAAAACAACATATATTTGATAAATAAAGTATGTTTGATTAAGGTTTATAAATTCCTAAGGTTCTAAAAGTTTACTCAGGCTAAAACAGAAACTGACTTAGAGATATACGTCTAACTACTTATGTCTTTGCTAACTGTGTTCAACACCAGGNTTCTAAAAAATGTAGATAAGTAACAAAACATGTTTGATAAATAAGGCTTAAAAATTCCTAAGTTCTACTCAGGTTAACAGTAACTGACTTGAGGTATGTGTCTAGCCTCTTTGTCTTTGCTAAGTTTGTTAGGCTTTAGCTATACGCATTGTCAACATTCACACTTGGAGCAAAGGAAGGCTTTGCCATCCCTCTGAGCATGACCCAGAGGCTGTGTGGTGCCACCTTTTGGTTGGTGATGCGGAATCAACCCAAATGTCCATTGGTGGATGAGTGGATTAAGAAAATGTGGTATATTTTGGTTGTGAGCCTAGCCTTTAATAGCTGAGCCATAGGACTCCTAGCAATGGGGGATATGGTACCTGAACTAGCCATCTCCTATAACTAGGCAAGACTTCTAGCAGAAGGACTGGGACACCAACAGAACCACAAAACCTTCAATTTAACAATTTGTCCTGCCTATAAGATATGTTGGGGTAAAGGTGGGAGTGGTCAACCAATGACTGATGAGTCTAGCTTGAGACCCATACTACAAGAGGGAGCCCACCCCTGACACTGCCTGGAGGGCCAAGACCCAGAGGCCAGATATCCCAGAGACCTAGGATAGAACCAAACATAACTGTCAAAAAAAAAAAAGTAAATGAAATGATTCCTAATATTTTGCTATACTCATTAGGTGAAACTTGGGGAATCCTACGGAAGAGGAGGAGGAAGGATTGTAGGAGCCGCCAGAGGGTCAAGGACACCACAAGAAAACCCACAGATCAACTAACCTGGGCTCATAGGGGCTCACAGAAACTGAACCAACAAGGGAACCTGCATGGAACTGACCCAGGTCCTCTGCATATATGTTGCAGTTGTGTAGTTTGGCCTTCTTGTGGGACACCTAACAGTGGGAGCAGGGGCTGTCTCTAACTCTTTTGCCTGCTTTTGGGACCCTTTCCCTCCTACTGGGTTGCCTTGTCCAGCCTTAATAAAAGGGGCAGGGGTGAGGGGTGTGTGGTGTGTGCCTAGTCTTACTGAAACTTGATATCCATGGGAGACCTTCCCTCTTCTGGAGAGAAACAGAGTAAGAATGGATGGAGAGGAGGGGAAGGGGAGATGGGGGAGGGACTGGGAGGAGAGGAGGGAGGGGAAACTGCAGTTGGGATGTAAAAAAATAATAATAAAAAGAAAAAGAAAATGTGGTATATATACAAGCACAGTAGAATATTAGCTCCAGTTAAAAAAAAAATGTTCTGTCATTATTCTGATGAGCTTGGAGGGCAATATGTTAAGTGAAATGAGCTAGCACAGAAGTATAGATACTGCATGATCTCACCTGTGTGTAGAAGCTAAAAATGCTGGCGTCATAGAAATACAGAGNAGAACAATAGCTGGCAGAGGCTGAGAGTGGTAAGGAAAGGAGGTAACAGAAGTTGGGCAGTGGGTACAATACATAGTCAGGTGGGATACATGTGTCCTAGTGTTCTACAACACAGCAGGGTGACTTGTTAACAATAACATGTACACTTCAAAGTAGTTAGAAGGCTTGAATGCAGCACCACAAAGAAATAATAAATATTGGCGGGTAAAATAACTACACCAATTTGCTCATGTTATATACATGTATAGAAATATCTCTCTGTATCCCATAAATATGTACCATTATTGTGTTTTAAGTGATTAAAAATATAATAACTAAAAAGTGAAAGAATTAGACTTCAGGAGAGTCAGAAAGAAACTCAACTAGAAGATGATCAAAGACCCTTGCAGATAGAAAAACAGCCCATACCAAGGGATGTGGGCAACCCAAAGCTGAAGAAGACCAGGAAATGACTCTTTTGATGAGCTCCTGTAAGATAAGAAGCCAATGTTGTCCTAAAGAGTCTGTAAGAGGAAAGAAAGAGAGAAATGGAAGCGAGGAAAAAGGACAGGAAGGAGGGAGGGAAGCAGGCAGGCTGGCAAAGAGGCAGGGATGTAGGGAGGCAGGGAAACAGGGAGGCATGGAAGGAGACAGGGATGGAAGGAGGGAGGAAGGGAGGGAAGCAGGAAGAGAGGGAGGGAGGGAAGCAGGAAAGCAGGCAGCAAGTAGGCAGCAGGCCATGAACTGGCTCAGCAGGGAAAGAGCTTGCTGCACAAGCCTGAAAACTGAGTTTCATCCACAGAACCCACATAACAGTAGAAGGAGAGAATCTTCTTCACAAAGTTGTTCTCTGGCCTTCACAAGTGCACTGTGACGCATGCCCCTTCCCCATCTCACACACACAACAATAATAAATAATAAATAAATAAAAATTAGCGAATGAAAGATCATAAAAAATCATTATATTTTTACATAGATATCTTATGGCAAAATGATATGCAGTTCAAAAGACATTAATCTACTACTAGAATTCCATTCAGTCATTAATAATAAGCTCACTCTATCATTATACTGTAGGAATATATCTCCAAGATGAGAACACTCAGGCTCCCATGCTCTCATTCAATTTGTTGGGCTCCTGTAGCAAAAGTAGTCATGGTCCACAAATCTTCCCTTCTGGGATCCTGTTAGAACTGTGCTAAGTTCTAATAATGCTAAATATTCTCTTCCTCTGAGCTTCTCTCAAGTTATTTATAGAATGTTGGATTTCCTCGGCTACATAACCCATTTATTCATCCTTTCTCCTCAGCTANAGTTCTTGGTTCTCTTNATTTATACTCAGCCTTTGCCCGCTTTGGGAGGACGTTGGGTTTAATCCCCCATCCTAGTTTACTCTGTCCCTGCTTCTCAGTCCTATTCATGTCTGCGGTGAAGGTACACAGGCACAGAAACTAACGGGCTATTTTTATACCGGGCACATGTACATTTACACTTGACTCTGGTAGTGCCAGGTGGGACAGTGGCACCGTCGGCCACTTACGAATTCCGGCATAAGGTCTAAAACTACAGTTACAGATTCATGCTTTGGAACCTTCCCTACAGACAACAGGACTCGGTCCTGTGTCCGCTGCGTCAGGTGTGGAAGGAAGATTGAGATGATGAACAGAAGGAAGGGAGGGGAGGGGAAGAAAAGGAAAGGAAAGAGAAGAGAAGAGAAGAGAAGAGAAGAGAAGAGAAGAGAAGAGAAGAGAAGAGAAGAGAAGAGAAGAAGAGAAGAGAAGAGAAGAGAAGAAGAGAAGAGAAGAAGAGAAGAGGATGGAGGGAGGAAGGAAAGTCTGTTACTTGTCACATAAGCTTTCTATCCCGGATCCTTATTCCCAGATTATTGCAGAATATGTATACACTGTGAGAAGATGTGTTGCTGTGATTGGTGTAATAAAAAACTGAACGGCCAATAGCTAGGCAGGAGAGGATAGGCAGGATTTCTGGGGAGAGAGAGGAAGTAGGAGAAGGAATCTAGTTGCCCGGAGTCTCCAGCTAGACTCAGAGGAAGCAGGATGGGCAGTACAGAGATGAGGTAACGAGCCACGTGACAGAAGAGAGATTTTTAAAATATGGGTTAATTTAAGTTATAAGAACTAGTTAGGAACAAGCCTAAACTAAGGCTGAGCTTTCATAAATAGTAAGTCTCTATGTCATTATTTGTGAGCTGGCGGCCCAAAGAAAAATCCAACTACGCCAGGTCTATCAGAGGACAGAAGAATATCCAGTAGAAATACCCGGTCAGTCCCTCCCATGCCATCCCTCTGTCTTTTAGACAACCAAATCTTTTTTTTTTTTTCTGTATTCCACATTTAAAATTTTTTTACCATTTTTTATTAAAATTTTTTCATTCATTTTACATACCGACCACAGTTTCCCCTCCCTCCTCTCCTCCCATCCCTTCCTCCACCTCCCTTCTACCCCTCTCCCCATCCACTCCTCCTCAGGTTCCCTTCAGAAAGGGGCAGGCTTCCCATGGAAATCCACAAAGCACGGCACATCAAGATGAGGCAGGACCAAGCTCCTCCCCCTGCATCAAGGTTGGGCGGGGCAATCCAGCAGGGGGAATGGGTTCCCAAAAGCCAGCTCAAGTGCCAGGGGCAGGTCCTGATCCCGCTTCTAGGAGCCCCACAAACAGACCAAGCTACACCGCTGTCACATACATGCAGAGGGTCTAGGTTGGTCCCATGCAGGCTTCCTAGCTACCAGTCCAGAGTCGGTGAGTTCCCATGAGCTCAGGTCAGCTGTCTCTGTGGGTTCCGTTGTTGATGTGAGCAGACTTAGAATCACCTAGGAACATACCTTGGACACGTCTCTGAGAAGGTTTCTAAGGTGGTGTAACTGAAGAGGGAAGATACTCTGAATATACCCCATGGTTTGGATCCCAAAGCATCAGATTTTCCCACTGCTCACTCTGCAGCAAGCAGTACAGCCACCAACTGGTTTGGCCCAACTTTTCAACCACAAGACATCCTCTCCACAGGGTGCTGCCCATTGACTCTGAAATTGTAATTCACAAACCTCCAAAGCCTCAAGTGACCAGTTCAATGCTTTTCACAGGGCTCTGGCCAAATGTCNTTAGAAACAAATAGTGTCTCAAACAGTTTCAGCGACAGTCACCAGGGAAGAGAGGCTGTTTGTCAGGGTCTTCACTTTGTACCTCTCACATAAATAATCTTGTACAAATCATTCAGGTTTTCTTTCCTTTTTTTTTTTGCAGGAGTGGTTGGGTTTCAAGACAGGGTTTCCCTGTGTAGCCTTGGTTGTCCTGGAACTCGCTCTATAGACCAGGCTGGCCTCGAACTCATAGAGATCTGCCTGCCTCTGCCTCCCGAGTGCTGGGATCAAAGGCGTGCCATCAGCAGCTGACTCATTCAGGTTTTCTAATCCAGAGTGCCAGCGANCACCACTGGGAGGCTGTNGAAGTGTCTGGGCATCCCCAGAAAGGATGCTCTGTTCGTAAATATGGGCTTCTGCTAACCTAACTCCAGATGGGAACAGAATGTGTCCAGGAGCCCCTTGCAGTGCCGGAAACTCACCCCAAGGGAAAAATCCTTCCTGAGGCTTGTCATTGGGTTTCGGGATGGATTTTGAAGATGCTCCAAGACTTCTACTCAGAAATCTCTCCTAAATTGATGGGCAATGCTAGACCTTGAATTAGCAAACAATATTGATGACAGAGTACCCGAGGACTAGGTGGATTATAACAGCATACAATGGCTAGCTAGCTACAAGGGAGTTTGCATCTAGAAGGAGAAGCTAATCACAGATGCCTAACAAGAAAAATCCTCAGGTGAGGTCTAAGAGATTGGACAAATTCTCTATCTTGGTTGTCAGCAAAAGGACTCACTTAAATCAGTCATCGAAATATAATTTTTATTTAATTTTTTTTGCTTTTTTTGAGAATTTTATATATGAGTAGTGTATTTACATAATTTCTACCCTCCCATTGCCCCTTCCAAGTCCTTCTTTACGTCACATTACTCCTCAAATTCATGACCCTTCTCTCTTANTGTTACATACACAGATATAGATATACACACAATTTACTGAGTCCATTTGGTGTTGCTCATATGTTCATGTGTTTAGGGCTGACCACTTCANATTGGATAACTTAGCAGGGGGGCTCATCCCTGGAGAAAACAGACGCTTCCTCAGCAGCCATTCATTGCCTGTAGCTCTTCTTCCAGGGGTGAAGCCTTGTGAAATTTCCCCTATCTGTGCCGACATGTCACCTGGTATTGTCATTATGCAAGTCTTGGTTAGGCAACCATATTGATGAGATTTCATGGGTACCACTTCTCCATCTTGTCTGGAAGACACTATCTTGCAGCAGGTCTCCTAGACCTCTAGCCATTGCGGTCTTTCTGCTCCTTCCATGATACTCCCTAAACCGTAGATGGAGGGTTTGCATTGTAGATGCACAGATTGGGATGGACATCCTATCGTCACTCTCTGCATTTTGACAAGAGGTTTAAGTCCCCTGAGGCTTTGGAGAGAAAGTGGGTATTGAGCCTGGATTGTATATTTGGTGGGATTTTGTTGTTGAATGATGGTGGGGGGGTGTTTGGCTATAGAGGGGTTTTAGGTGTCCTGTACCTGGGGATCTACTTGAGAGGCCAGTAAGGGAAAATGTGAGTCAGATTGTGTGGTTTGGAGAAGGAGGAGGGCAACAGCTGGCAAGCCTGGTGTCAAGTGGAGGGGGAAGAACAAAAGAAATAGAGGCTCCTACTTTGGCTGGGAGGTCCCTTCCCAGCAAGGGGATGCCCTCTCAGCAAGGGGATAGGACAGGTTGGTACCACTAGGAAGGAGTGGGTGAAGGGAATACCCCTAAAGATACAGCTAAGTGGTCGGGTTTGGTGAACCTGGTAAGGTTGTCCCCTTACTCTGACAATAGAGGAACAAGAAGGAGAGATGAGTCCCCAGAACTTCACCAGGACTGAAAAAGTGGCCTCAGGGTCCAGAAAGAAGGAGATGAATCGCCCTGATACTGTAATGATTACCTGAGTCTTCCTGTTGGAGATGGCAATGGTCAGGCAAAGGGAGCCCAGGCCCCCTCAGCTGTTCATGGCCAGACGAAGGAGGTTGGTTGAAGGGCAATCTGGGCTTGATGTCCTTATGCCATGACAGACATGGGGGCAATCAACACCCCAATGCCCTTCTTGGTGGCACCTTGGACATACAACAATTCAAACAGTCACAGGCCCAGTGACCCTTCTGACTACATTTGAAACAGAGATATGGAAGTTCTCATGCTTTAGGAGACCAGGGAGCCTGGGCTTTTCCTTTGGCCAGCTGAGAGGCCTCAGCCATCATCATGTATTTTTGTTTTGGGGCTTTTTCATCGTCCCATGGTACACCTGGAAGGCCACAGTTAAGACTTCTGCCTGTGGAGTCAGGAGTCCTCTCTCTAGACATTTAAGTTTGGTCCTAATATCAGGGAAAGTTTGGGAGAAGAAGTAGGTCATAAGGAGCTGTTTTCNATCTGGGGTCTTGGGATCCAGATAGATATATTGTAAGAGGGCCTTTGTGAGGAGGTCTAGGAATTAGGACAGGTTTTCATGCCTTTCCTGGATGGCCCCTTTTCATAATTTACTACCTTAAGGGCAGTTTTGCAGATACCAGCCAGGAGGNAAGTTAAAAACCATTTCCTAGCTAGGATGCCCCCGGGGATATTAGAATTCCATTTAGGGTCCTGGTTAAGGACTACCTCAGCCCTGACTGGATGGGCAGCCCANTGCTGAGGAGGGAGAAAAGGAAACCAGAGNGGCTGGAGAGGAAGAGAAGGGACTGTGTGCTGAGACTGATAAGGGGGAGGCTTGTTAGTGTAATCGAAAATAATGGAGGAATCATNTNCCTTGGGCTTCATAGCTAGGAGTTGTTTCCTCCCTGGTTGGTTTATCCTAAAATGGCATCACGTCACATGGTTCCTTTAAGATTACCTATGTGCAGATTTTTAACTATCAACCCAGTGTTACAGATGTTTCAGATTTTTAACCTTACCGATGCACTTACAAATCTTGAGGTAATATTTATACCTTAGCAAAAGTTTTAGAGAGTTAGAACAAAATCAAAGGAGTATGAGAGGAGCAGCAATAGTCTCCATCAGAAATTGTCCCTTATTTTGTTTTGCTTTCTTTTCTCTGTCACATAACAGGTGACTCACCTGATATGGGGCAGAGATTTTGAAGGAAACCTTTTAAACAAGCATGCTTCAGTCTAGAGGAGGGGGGAGCCATACCTCAACTCCAGAGGAAGCTTTCAATTGAAGTGGGACAACATAAAACAACAGTCTAATGCTTCTCATACCTAAAAGACACCTGAATCCTTGTAAAACTGGATCTAGTACACTGAGAACAAAGAAGGCTTAGAGATAAGAAATTTTTGAGCCCTAGTCAAAGACAGAAGACACTGCAGGAAAGAGCTGAGAGATGCACCAGCCAGGGAGTGGCATGTGCCGCGTGCATGCTGCAGCTGGCCTACTCCTTTGCTTTCTGTCCCTCCTGCTAGGTCTGGCTTCCCCCAGACCTCACTTCACAACAAACTTACAGATCCATCAACAGTAACTTAAAAAAAATTGGACATTGACACAGTGTGTGTATAAGGGATGTTGAACTGAGGGCTTTGTGCATGGTAGGCAAGTATTCTACCATCCTTCTTTTTTACTTTTAATGTTGACACAGAATCTCAGGAAGTTGCTCAAGCTCTCCTGGAGCTAATAATTCCCTTTGTGCGGCTGCCTGAATAGCTGGGATCAAAAGATTGCAACACCATACCCAGAAAGAAAGCTTTTCATGACTTCCATATGATAGAACAAGATTTTATCCTCATGTAAAATTACTAAAATGGATAGGATAGTGTGGTAATAATTTATCTGTGTTTTCTAATAAAATTTATCTGAGGGTCAGAGGAAAAATGGGGCCGCCAGCCACCTGTAGTAAACAATAGCCATGCAAGTTAGCACACGCCCTTAATCCATTTGGTTCTCTGTGACTCCAAGGTCACATGGGGA
>LZPO01034771.1:601397-615233 GCA_001675575.1 Neotoma lepida
GTGGTGGCTTGCTCCTAATTCCTCTGATCTCTGTCAGATTTTCACCCTTATTTCTTGTTCCGCGTGTTTATTAATAAGACTGGTTAGAAGTTCATCTTACAGGATAGAACTATAAGATTGAGCAAATTAAAGGAAAGCTATAAAGGATGCTAATGANATGGCTCTGAGAAGCTACTCTGGGTCTCAGAGTGTTCCTGGTGTCTACAGAAGACTGTTAAATGCTGCTGCAGATTCAGATACCAAGCTTTCTTGATAGAAATGCTTTTCACTGTTTTCAACAACAGAAGGGTGGCTGAAGAGGATAAGAGGATAAAAAAAAAAATAGGACAGCAAACAGTCTTGCTGAAAGTCACCCTGTAGTCCTCTTCAGGGAATTCAATAGGAAGAAGCCACTTCAAGCATGACTTTCTGGGTTCATCATACCATATAAAGAGGGCATAAAACACAAAAGACATTCTCTCTCTCTCTCTCTCTCTCTCTCTCTCTCTCTCTCTCTCTGTGTGTGTGTGTGTGTGTGTGTGTGTGTGTGTGCGCGCTAAAGCAGAAAGGGGATCATGTGAGGGAAGGAAGAGATCTCAAGGGAAGGGAAAAGAGAGGGAAACATAAGTTCAACTTTGCTCTTAGCTTCTTAGACTCTATAAAAAAGACAACATATATTTGTGCNTGTTAACAAACACATGATTTGAAAGCAGAAGAGGACTCTGGGGAGAAGGAAGGTAGCCATCAGAAGGAAGAAGTGGGTCCCAGGGTGGGGACAGTGTGTCAAGAAAGCAAACAAGAACAAGCTATGTATATGAAAATGCCAGAAGGAAACCCATTACTTTGTATGCCAAAATTTGTTTTGTTTAAAAAATAGACTCAAGAGAGTCTAATAATATCTAGCCCTATAATCAGGGACCAAAATTCACATGAAAACAAGAGTAAAATATTAAGTAGTGCCAAGCAGCCGATTGGTTTGTTTACATGGTTTTAATCTTATGACTGATTCTGTTCTTTGTTGTTACAGCCTAAAATCACATTTGTATCAGATTGTATCAGAAGACACAAAAATGAATTTCCATTTTGCTTTATCTTCTCAATCTACCTGTTTGCCTATGTTGGAACACAGTCAAATGAATGACGTGCAGTGAACAATGCCTTGGAAAACTATGAGAGACACTCCAGAAAAAAGGCAGAGGGCCTTTTACCTCAGATGCATTTTGTTCCCTGGATTGTTCTTGGACATGATTTCATGCTTCCTGTAACAAATATTTACATTCAATTTATAGGACATGTTTATTCTTGTTGGATGTCAGAATGTAGCCATAGAACCCAATCTGGTCAGTGTACCCTGGGTCTGAATATGGCCTTCTGCCTTGCTTTTGTGCTTTCCTAGATATAATTTATATTACCATGCCAGGCAATTGCTCTGTCCTGAGAAAGTTCCGGGAAAGGGCTGCTCTGTTAATATCTAGTATGTGATTGCTGTTTACTAACATGCTTTTCTGGTTGTGTTTTTCTGAACTCAAACAACCATCTTTGGATCATTGCTTTCTTTGTTACATATGTGTATAAAAGTACACTGAAACTGAAGTAAAGTTGTCTAAAATATTAGACTGTAGTCTGCCCCATTCTTTCAGGTCTGCAGATCCCAGTTACAGCTGACAAGAACTGCACAGGCTGATGAAAGTTGACAGCCTAACTATTCTTTGAATTGAATTGCCCCAGAACATTAAGTACATATTCTCTGGATTATTTAAATTAGGAATTTGATNTGCTTTAAACTACTGTGCTAAAGCAATTATAGAAGGAACTCAGGCTATGGACTCAGTTGTGGTATTAAGATTTATCTCACTTTAGCAGCAGGGGAGTATTACTCTAAGGAGGACAACAAAATATCCATCTACTCAGAAGTATTCTAGGAAGATTAATCTCCATCCCCTTAACTTCTCAAGAATGAGGAGTGAGGGTTGGAGAGGCNTTTTAGTGGTTAAGAGAGCTTACTGCACAATCATAAGGACTGGAGTTCAGATCCCATCACTCAACTAACCAACTGAGAATCCCATATATACAGTTAACTTCAGCTCTGAGTGTGGCAGAGACAGGAGGGTTGCTGAGACTTACTGATTTCCAGCTGTGCCAAGAAGACAGAAGCCCTAGATTCAAGGAGAGACCCTGCCTCAAAGGAATAGTCTGAGACCATAGAGGAAAATACCTGATGCCCTCTTCTGGCCTTTGAGAGTGTACATACCTGCACACTTTACATAAAGACACACATTATAGAATAGAATAGAATAGAATAGAATAGAATAGAATAGAATAGAAACAGAACAGAATAGATGGATGATTGATAGATAAATAGATAGATAGACAGATACATACATACATATATAAAGATGGATAGATGGATAGATAGATAGATAGATAGATAGATAGATAGATAGATAGATAGATAGAAGCTTCACAGCTTCTGTTTCCTTCTGACCTCCCCCAGCCATCCTGTTTGTCCATCTCCTCCACAGACCAGCTATTGGACTCCTGATGCCTCTTCTTCAGGTAGGCCACAGAAACCTGAGCCCATTTCCCCAAGCAAACCACAAAGTACAAAATAGCACTCAAATCTTCCCCTACTTTTCTGTCTTAGAGCTAGCCATAAAGACATTTGTTAGCTGGGTAGTGGTGGTGCACACCTTTAATCCTAGCACTCAAGAGACAGAGGCAGTTAGATCTGAGTTTGAGGACAGCCTGGTCTACAGAGTGAGTTTCAGGATGATCAGGACAACACAGAGAAACCCTGTCTTTAAAAAGCCAAAAAAAAAAAGACATTTGTTGACTTTTGTGGTGATATTTTATCTGTGTCCCCCAATAAAATTTATCTGAGGGTCAGAGGAAGAAGGTCAGCCGCTAGTAGTAAAAACAAAAGTCATGCAATGTTAGCACACACCCTTAATCTGTCTGGTTCTCTGTGAGTTCAAGGTCACACTAGGGAACAGAGCCAGGCGGTGATGGCACAGGCCTTTAATCCCAGCATCAACCATAGAGGTCTGGAGGTCTGTACTGACAAATAGGAAGTGATGTAGCTGGGCTGAGAGAGCCAATTAGAGAACAGAACAGAACAGAACAGAACAGAACAGGCACAAAAGGCTATTTAGACAGGAAGTTGCTCTCCTTGGAAGCAGCAGCATTGGTGAGGTGAGGTAGCTGGCCACTCTTCCTAATTCCTCTGATCTTTGTCAGATTTTTCACCCCTATTTCTTGCTCCGTGTTTTTATTAATAAGACTGTTAGGAAATTCCTCTTACATTTGATGCTCCAAAGTGGCAAGAATTTTAAAAAGACATTGGTGGCCTCACAGGCCCCCCTGCTAGGCCAGAGCTACAAATGGTTGCCGCTACACATGACCTGAGCTACAAGCAGTCCAGGCTACATGCAGTTGGAGCTGCTTGCATCCAGATCTTCAATTCACAAGGCTGGAGTCTTTTTGGCTTTCTTTTGCTCCTGGTGGGTGGTGGGCTCTTGTTCTCTCTGGATTTCCATCTTAGACTACCACCACAATAGGTAGCTGCTTTGAAATTCCCTCGGACTTCTACTGTTCTATTCAGACTTGGTAAGTCATTTAAAATATCTTAAAGAGAGAAACTAGTTAAAAGAGAACCTTTTCCCACATGAAAAAGTGGGAAATATTTTTACAATGGAAGGCATTTAGTCTCTATTTGATAACACATAAGGCAGTCTAAAAATGGAACAATTAAATGAGAGGATAATTAATGTTGATGGGATGAACATAACATCAATTATGAACATTATTTGTTTAATCATTTTTACTTTAGCATTAAGAAGGTTGGTCAATTTGAGCGCTAAGATAAAAGCTTTAGAAAAACCTGTTAAAAGGAATTATAGAGAAATTCAGACTCAGACAGAAGAATTTAAAGGTGAACTTAGATCAGGATTGAATTATACGGTTACAGGGACATAGCCTCAGGTTATAAGACAGCAGAATTTAATCTTCCCAGTAACCTTACAGCAACTATCAAATGCTCAAGGGCATGTCCAAGCTAACTGGGCTCCAGTGGAAATGCTAGATTTAAGGAGATTTAAAGAAGCTATAGTATCATATGGCATGCATTCTCCATTTGTAAAGCAGATGTTAAACTCATGGTCAAGTTGTAATAGAATTATCCCTCAGGACTGGAAAGAATTAGTGGCAGCGGTGCTAGAACTCAGTCCACACGTACAGTGGAAAACATGGTTTAAAGAGGAAGCTAAAACTATGGAATAGAGATGTAGGACTAGGGGTATAGAAATTTCCCAGAATCAGCTTCCTGGAGAAGATGAAACAGACAATGTTTATATGATAACCAAACCTTAATTCTATGCTGCATGGCAGCCATAAATGCATTGGACAGAATTGAGGAAGCAGGAAAGAAAATTGAATCATTTACAAAGTTATCCAGGGCCCCAGAGAATCCTTCACGGATTTCTTACAAAGGCTGTCTTCAGCAGTAAATAGAATGATACCAAATTCAGAAGCTAGACAGATAATTGAATCTTTGGCCTTTGAGAATGCAAATACAGCATGAAAAAGAATAATCAGGCCATTAAAGACATGATCAGCACCCTTGGAGGATTGGATCAAGGGCACAATTAATATTGAGTCTCATGATCATGATGATATGTGGATAGGAGAGGTTATATCAAGAGGTTTGAGGAAAAATAATAATGTCAGATGTTTTAATTGTGGTAAACCAGGACATCTGAAAAGGGAGTGTAATAGGGCATTTCTAGAAACAATGTTTCTTCAAGGAACAATGGCAACAGAATGCCCCTCCCTTCTGGATTATGCAGAAGGTGTGGTAAAGGTAAACACTGGACCAACAAATGTAGATCAACAAGGGACAGACAAGGTAATCCTCTACCATCGGGAGACTCCTTGAGGGGTCTCATGCAGGCCCCCATAGCAAATTCAGTTCAGACTTTTCTGCCATCATAGAGGAAACNGCTTCTCAGAGCAGTTAAATAACCAAATGCCTATTGGAAAAAACCATACTGCTCGGGGTGATAGGACAGCTATAGCAGAGAGAAAAGGAAATTCAGGAGAAACCATAAAGCAAATTTTTTGGCAAACANATAAATTAACAAAGACAAAAATTAAAAATACAAATAAATGACATTCTCTTGGAAGGTCTAGTGGACACTGGTGCTGATGTCACAATAATTGCACCAGAATTTTGACATCCAAATTGGTCTCTTCAGGAGATAAATGTCAGAATTTTGACATCCAAATTGGTCTCTTCAGGAGATAAATGTTCAGCTATTAGGGATTGGAACATTATCTCAAGTGAAACAGAGCACAAGATGGGTAGAATGTATAGGGCCAGAAGGACAGAGAAGAAAATTAAAGCTATATGTGGCTAATATAGCTATGAATTTATGGGGTTGTGATNTATTACAACAATGGAATACTCAGATTAACATTCCTCCAACCTCAGAAATAAACCATAAACTAACACATGTTTCTGACAGAAATATTTTGAAGCATTATTATAAAGAGCAGTCACCGGCCATCCAGATTGTACAAGAACAGGGAACAACAACTGCTGTTCTTTCAAAGACACCAACAGCTCTACCTTTAAAATGGTTAACAGACAAGCTTGTATGGGTTCAGCAATGGCCTTTAACAACAGAGAAACTGTAGGCTTTAGAAGAGCTGGTACAAGAGTAGTTAAATGCTCAACATATTGAAGAATCAACCAGCCCTTGGGATTCTCCTGTATTTGTTATTAAAAAGAAATCTGGTAAATGCAGAATGGTAACAGACCTAACCTAAGAGCAATTAACAAGGTAATTCAGCCAATGGGCTCTCTACAATCTGGAATTCCTTTGCCTAGTCTGTTACTTAAAGGATAGCCTCTTATAATTATTGATTTAAAAGACTGTTTCTTCTCAATACCCTTAGAAGAAAAAGACAGAGAAAGATTTGCCTTCACGGTGCCTACTATAATAATTCTTAGCCAGTTAAGAGATATCAATGAAGGAGTCTCCCACAGGGAATGTTAAATAGCCCTACACTGTGCCAATATTTTGTACAACAGCCATTGGAAGTAATACGTAAACAATTTCCTAAATCTATAATTTATCATTACATGGATGATATTTTACTAGCTGATTCAAATGCAGATACTTTAGACAGAATGTTTGAAGAGGTGAAGAAAATTTTGCCTTGTTGGGGATTATAAATTGCTCCTGAAAANATGCAAAGAGGAGATTCTATTAATTATTCAGGAAATAAAATAGGTCTACAAAAATTAGACCACAAAATGTGAAAATTAAGAGAGATTGATTACAGACTGCTAATGACTTTCAAAGATTTTTGGGAAATATTTCCCATCTACGAACTGTTGTTGGGGTAAAAAATCATGACCTGAGTAATTTCTTTGAAACCTTAAAAAGTGACAAGGACTTAAATAGTCCAAGAGAATTATCAGCTGAAGCTGAGAGAGAATAGGCCTTAGTGGAAAAAAAAGTACAGGAAGGACATGTGGATGGAGTGGATCCAAAGCTTGATTGTATTTTGGTTATTTTACCCTCTAAGCATTCTCCTACAGGAATTTTAATGCAGAGGGAAGATATTAGATTGGAATGGATATTTCTACCAAATAAACAGAGTAAAAAATTAAAAACCTATGTGGAAAAGATCTCTGATTTGATTTTAAAAGGAAAATTGAGACTTTGCCAACTAACAGGAACAGACTCAGGAGAAATTGTCGTACCTTTAACTAAGGATGACATTGACAAATGATGGGCAGAAAGTAAACTTGGCAAAGAGTTTGCAGTAATTTTTTGGGAGAGATTAACAGCAAATATCCCAAAAGTGATAGAATTGAACTTATAAAGAGAGCTGATTGGATTTTGCCTCACATTGTATGGGAAACACCCATATCTGGAGTCCGTACATTTTATACAGATGCAAACAAACAAGGAAAGGCAGGTTACAAATCAGAAAATTTAAGTAAAGTGGTTCAAAGTCCTTATAATTTGGTTCAAAAATTGGAATTGTATGCTATTCTATTGGTATTAATGGATTTTTCAGAACCTCTCAACATAGTTACTGACTCTCAGTATGCTGAAAGAGTGGTCTTACATATTGAGACTGCAGAATTTATCCCTGATGAGTCAGAATTAACTTTGTTATTTATTCAGTTACAAGATACAATCAGGAATAGGAAGCATCCCTTATATATAACTCACATCTGATCCCATACGGGTCGGCCAGGCCCTCTAGTACAAAGTAATGATTAAATTGATAAATTATTGATAAGGAATGTGCTGGAGGCCTCAGAATTTCATTAAAATCATCATATCAATAGAAAAGGTTTAAAAAAGGATTTTTCCATAACCTGGCAACAAGCCAAGGAAATTGTAAGGAAATGTCCTATTTGCTCTTTTTAAATCAAACTCCATTGCCAGCAGGATGTAACCCAAAGGGTACCAGAGGATTAAAATCTGGCAGATGGATGTGTTTCACTTTACAGAATTTGGAAAACTGAAATTTGTACACCTCACCATTGATACCTATTCAGGATTTCAAAGGGCAACTGCTTTGAGTTCTGAAAAAGCTGATTCTGTAGTCATACATTTGCTAGAAGCTATGGCCATCATGGGTATACCTGCACAAATTAAAACTGACAATGCTCCAGCATATGTCTCTGCTAAAATGAAACAGTTTTTTGCTTATTACAATATAAAGCATATTATAGGTATACCACATAATCCTATAGGCCAAGCAGTCATAGAAAGATTAAATAGAACTCTAAAGGATATGTTAAATAAACAGAAAGGGGTAACAAAAACTCCCAGTAATAGATTACATAATGCTCTATTAACTTTGAATTTTCTCAATGCTAATGAGAAAGGAATAACAGCTGCAGAGAGACATTGGATAATAGAAAAAAAACACTGAATTAAATCAGCCTATATACTTTAAGGATGTGCTGACCTCAGAATGGAAACCAGGATATGTGTTACATTGGGGATGAGATTTTGCTTTTGTTTCTACAGGAGAAGAAAAGCTATGGATACCATCAAAATTGATAAAGGTTCGATTTGAACAAGAGAGACCTCTTAATTAGAAGAGGTGATAGTTCATCATCCAGCATGATCATCCAATTTAAAATTAACTTATACCACTAACAAATGCTTTTCATTTAATCAGATATAACTTGCCAAAAGGGAACCTCCCCAAAGTTAGGCCTGGGGAAGTGTTTTTGTTTTTATCTTTTAGGAGAATGAAGGCTAAGGAATCTGGAGAACACTGGACAAATGAGACATCTGAAGAAAAAAGACAAATTATCCAGAAAAAGTGTTCCAAGAAAAGGAGTAAATTGGCCTACTGGTATATCATATATAAAATTTTATAAGTCTTCCTAAATGTTTGTTTCTGCTCTTCTCTATAGACACTTAACACAAATAATCTTTATGTAGTCCCAGTACAATTAAAAATTAAAGCTGGCTTTGGAGTTGGAGAACAGCTCTCTCCTTCTCTAAACCCAAGCATATTTGTTAAAAGGAAAATGCAAAATCTCTGTATCATGTCAGAAGAGCCATCTCATATGGAACAGAAGAAAACCAAAAAATTAAGGGACTATTCTATTGCCACTAATTTCAACTCTTTGGTTCTATTTTGATTCTTTAAACTCTTCTTAAGGTATGAATTTTATATCACAATTTATAAGATTGATATATATATATATATTAACTTTTGTCATGATATTAATGGTCATATAGAGTACTAATTAATTCTAGAAAAAAGGCTTCAGTTAGCTGCCTATACATGTTTTTGTGTTCGAGTCTCTATCAGTTTTCTGCAGGGAATCATGACCAGGCCTGACAGTAAATTTGAAGTCTCCAGAAAGATGATGGGGCCCTACAATGATGATTCCACAAGGACCATAATAATACCACTAAGCTGACAAACATCACCCAAAGATCAGCTTTGGACTACAAACTGCTCAGGACAACATCCAGATGGCTAGCTGAGATGATCTAGTCTCACAGACTATTTGAGTGAGGACTTGAGATAAGCCCTGCACTTTTGTGTTATGCACAGACTGGACAACAAATGATACAGCTACCACTGCAAACTTGACAACTAACCCAAAAATTTTCTTTTCAGCATCCCCTAAGGATGTCTTTGACCACAAACAGTAGGAAGCAATTTTAAAAAATGATGCCCACATTCCCAAGAGGTGGGGCAGGTTGTTTTTGGTTTTTTAATGAGTTTTGTGTTTGGGATAATTTTCATTGTTTCGGATGTTTGGTTACAAGTTGTTATTGCTAATGGTCAGGAAAAAGGCTAAACAAAGGAAATTAGATTTAAGGTTCTTGTTTGAACAAAAAAAAGAGGATATAGATATGATACAGATAAAATGGTAGATTATTGAATCTACTTTGAAAAGACAATTACTAGTTTTAAATATTTTACACTGGATTGGATTTTTGTATATTGTATACAAATTATATATATTGCTACAAATTTGAGATTCATTTTGTTAGAAAATATTGTATGTATATTTCTAATCTTTTTCAAGGTATTGTACTTATATAGTTCACTAAACAATGTTATGCAATTTGCTAATTCTTGAAAGTTATTATTATCAACTATTAGGATATAAAGAAATGAGAGTTAGTAGTTAGTCATTATAATCAAACTTGTAGTCATATGAGGTGTTTTGAAGGTTAAGCAGAGATATATTTTAGATAGTCAGGTCATCTTCAAACCCTTCAGAGATCCGCAGAATATGGCATTTAAAATGTTTCAATAACTTAGATTTTTTTCTTTTTTATGATTATGAGACATGTCAGTTCCTGGCAGCACCAATCTACTACTGAGAAGATATGGGCATTGAAGAGACTGCATATGGAGTTAACTTTCATGTGGCAAAAGTTAGCCACTGGGCAAGAAAGTGCCCTCACATTGACTGCTGACAGTATGCTGTTCAAAATCGACAAGCAGGACACAAAACAAAGGACTACCAATATTTGCCAAGACCAGTGTGGTTGCAGCTTTGTCAACAGGAGTCCTCTGAGGCCANGACAATACGGCACCATCGCTGAAGTGGCTTTGCAATCCAGAAAAGGTACAGTGCCTCTTCCTTCNAAGGCAGCTGAACAGGCAGTGGACCTATGGCTCCTGGTGGACAGTGGAACAGCAGCTGGAACAGTTATTCTTGGAGGAATAACTAGGCTGACAGAGTCTGGCATGTCAATGATAGTCTAGCATTTAATAAAAGAGATGAAGCCACCCACAAGCCGAGAAAAATGGGAAGCCAAATTCCAAAAACACCAGCAATTTCCAGACACTGTCAGAATTCAAGTTTATCTGGTACATGGAATACTCGCACCAAATGTGGGATCAAGCTATAGACCTTGTGTACACCCTGCTTCACAAATGAGTCTGTCAGATACACTAAGCCTACGGGCTGAAGATGATGCCCCAACATTGNNGAGAAACCTCGGGTGACTGTCCAGGCAGCTGGCTGTTTCTGTCAACTCACATTTTTTGGAAGTCACTTGTTTGCACTTCCTGTTTTACTAGGTAATATTATTTCCTTCTCGGGTTTCTAAGGGAGTTGAAGATTAGATAGTTATAGTTATAGCTTTCCTTATTAAGAAATTTCNGGAAAGAAACTCACTAAGAGGTGTAAAGTGTATAGATTTGAAAGACATCATAAGATAGTTTTCTTTTAGTAATATAAGTTAGGAAAGAAAGGAATTAGGTATATTTTGGACTTACCAAAATAGGATAAATAATGGAATATTTTTGCATTGTCAAATGCAAATGGACTAGACATTACTGATGTATTTAGTGCTTGTATATATATATTGTATATATATTGTATATAGTTATTGTACTTATTGTATATAGTTTTTCTCTAATTTTTTATTTTTTATTAGACAGAAAGGGGAAATGTGGTGATATTTTATCTATGTCCCCCAGTAAAATTTATCTGAGGGTCAGAGGAAGAAGGTCAGCCGCTAGTAGTAAAAACAAAAGTCATGCAATATTAGCACACACCCTTAATCTGTCTGGTTCTCTGTGAATGCAAGGTCACACTAGAGAACAGAGCCAGGCGGTGATGGCACACACATGCCTTTAATCCCAGCATCAACCATAGAGGTCTGGAGGTCTATAGAGACAGACAGGAAGTGACACAGCTGTGCAAGTAGAGGAAGTGATGTAGCTGGGCTGGGAGNGCCAATTAGAGATTAGAACACACAAAAAGGCACAAAAAGGCTGTTTAGACAGGACGTCGCTCTCTTTGGAAGCAGCAGTGTTGGTGAGGTGAGGCAGCTGGCGGCTGTTCCTAACTCCTCTGATCTCTGTCAGATTTTTTCACCCCTATTTCTTACTCCGTGTTTTTATTAATAAGACCGTTTAGAAATTCCTCTTACAGACTTGCCTTGTCTGAGAGTAGATCCTAAGACCTGTATTTCACAAGGGATATTATACTAATGTCAGGAGAAAGAAATGTGTACAAACAGACCAAGACAGGCTTGTTGGGTTTTCTCTCTCAGTTTATTATCTAATTACATAATAAATCTTTTGTTATTGTGTTGTTCAAATGCATCAGACAGTGGTGTCCACACTTCAGTTGCACTTATACCATGAAGTCGCCATGAAAATTCTGATCACTTCCTCCATCTAATTTTTATTTTATTTCTCATTGTATTATTTATGTGTATGTGTGTGTGCATGTGTGCAAACGCATGCCATGACACACATGTGGAAGTCAAACAACAATTTTGACAATCAGCTCTCTCTTCTACCATGTGGATCAAACTCAAGTCACCAGGCTAGTCAGCAAGTACCTTTACCTGCTGGGCTACAGTACCTGTCTCTTCAGTTCATTTTAATCTACAGTCTAGCTCCTAATGACATCTAGTCTTCATCCATTTCCTCAAAGTCCAATCCTATACCTGGAATATTCTCTGGTCCCTTTGTACATATTTAGCTCCCTTACCTCCCAGCTCCCAGTCCATCATCATTAAGAAAGACTTCCAGAGAAGATAAAATCCGCTGCAGGCATGACACTCACAACACCATGGCCTTTTCCTTAGTGGGTCATAGCAAAAGTCATCATTTCGTTTTTAACTACGATGTTGATTAATTTCTCCATTCCCTAGAAAACTATCAGCCATATGTATACACGAGTCTGCGTGATACCTCCCCAAGCTGACACACAAAAGAATTTTAATAAACATTATTTGAAAGAATTGGTGACCATTTTGCCTAATAGTTCACAGAGGTGATTCCCACACAACCTTCTCAGGAACCTTCAATTTAAACCTAATGTCATTCCTCAGGGAATCTTCACAACAGTTGCATGCTTATTTGAAAACTAAAAGTTAACAAAATGTTACATTTGACTTTCTAGAATTCAAGAGTTTAACAGAAGCTACCCCAAATGCTGGCTAGGGAGCGGTCTAAAAGATTATTTGTGTTGTGTTTGATATTCCCCAACAGAAAGAGAAGGCAGGGGGTACATTGTTCTGACAAATCTTATCCTGTGAAGGATTCAACATTTTATTGACAGGTATTTTAAGATTGATTGCATTCTGTTGTTGTTTGTTTTGAGAACAGGAGTCTCAAACAGTAGCCAAAGCTGGCCAGGAACCCCCGACCCTCCTANCCTCTTTGAATTCAATTTACCTCCGAGGCCAGAACACTCTCAGGTCCAGACTGTGAGTTCTCTAAGCCTCGGAAGGAACCCTTGTTGTTCAGTATCTCTCTTGGCTGACACTTACTGTGCTCCTAAGCAAAGCACAGAGTATTAATACATCAGCAGAAGGAAATGTCTGGAGCCCTAAAGAGCAGATGGCAGCTGACTGAAAGTAAGAGAGGCGCCCAGAGAATGACTGGTGAGAGTAGATAGTGGAGAGCGTGTGGATTGCAGAGAGCAGGCTCTGTAAGACAGAGTAGCCAGAGCAAGCAAGGTGTGGACACGAGGCAGGCTCTTCCAGCAAGTGCCTTAGTTAGTTGTCTACCCACTGTTCCTAAAGTAGACACTGCTGTATCTTCAAAGATAATTTCNGTATCGTCAACTCTGCCACCAAGAACTTTCAGTTCTTCTCCCTAGTCACAGACTAACTACTAAGACAAACTACATGAATGTAAATCCTTCAACTTGATATGGTAATATGGACCAGTAATCCCAGAGTTGGGGAAATGCAGGCAGAAGGATCAGGAGTTCAAGATAATCCTTGGCTACATAGGGAGTTTAAGGCCAGCTTAGGCTACATGACAACCCATCTCAGTAAACAACTGCCTAATATATAGAGATATAGATATAGATAAAGATATAAATATAGATATAGATGGATAAATATATAGAGAGACATAGATAGATAAATAGATAGATAAAGATATAGATATCCTTAATTGAATAGAATAAAATGTGAAGCATACCTTTACTCCCTTCTGAGTAGAAAAGGGTCACAGCAACAGAGCAGCTGGTCAAGGAATGTCANTAGGACCAGGCCCAGAATTTCTTTTAAATGGTTTTTAGAACCAGCAGGGATGCAGCCTGGAAATCTTAATTTGCTTGGTTAGAAATTTGATTTGATTTTCTTGTGGCCGGAAAGTCTTTTCAAAAGCAATTACCAGAGTACAGGAGGGAAGTCTTAAGTGTCTCTGGAGACACAGAGGCTGAGCAGGCAGCTGTGACTGCTGTTCATCTGTGCATGTCTCCCAACGACACTGCTTCTCATCCAGCTCCACCAATTAGACACAAGCAAGGGGGTTAGGAACTTTAGATAAACTAGATCCTCTGCCAGGTCAGAGCTAGGGTGTGTGTGTGTG
>LZPO01034771.1:630587-647900 GCA_001675575.1 Neotoma lepida
AAGAAAGGACATGAGGAGGAAGGAGGGGAAAAGAAAAGAAAAAGGAAAGAAAGTGGAAGGAAAAAGCAGAAGCAAAAGGAGGAAAACAAGAGGAAAAAGAAAAGAGAGGAATGAGAGGGGAAAAGAAAAGAGAAAAGAAAGAAAGGGCAGAGGTGAGGAGATGATGGGAAGGGAGGGAGAAAAGAATGGAGGGGGAGCAGGGANAGGGAAGAAAAGGAAACAGGANCAGAACAGTGTTTTTAAAAGTAGACATATTTACAGAAACAGCTAGGCATTTGAAACGGCATGAAAGAACCATAGTATTCTTCGTGCTACAGAACCAACAGGATCCAGGATGTGCCCACATTCAATGACTGCTATCAGTGCAGGGTGCAGTCCCTACGGAGGACTGTTGTGGAATATTTGTTTGACTGTGCAAAGATGTGTTGTGTTTGTTTAATTNTGTAAAGATGTATTGCATTTGTTTAAATATGTAAAGATGTGTTGCTGCTTCACCTTGCCTGCCTAAGGCACCTGGTTGGTCTAATAAAAAGCTGAAGAGCCAGGAGCGAAGGAGGATGTATAGGTGGAACTTCTGGGCAGGAAGAGTAAGTAGGAGGAGAAATTTAGGCTGGGGGAGAAAAGAAAAAGAGACAACAGGGAGATGCAGGGGGGAAGGGCAGCCAGACACACAGGGAAAAAGTGGGAAATTAGGGCATACAGATGGAAGAAAGGTAAAAAGCCCCGAGGCAAAAATGTAGATGAATAGAAACAGGTTAAATTAAGTTAAAAGAGCTAGTGGGACAAGCTGAAGCTAAGGCTGAGCATGTATAATTAACATTAAGTCTCCATGTCTTTATTTGGGAGCTGATTGGCAGGCCAAAGAAAATTCCAACTACAGAGGACACATTTTCTGTAGTAGATAAATGCATTCTGCATAATTTTAGTTAAGTAAGAGTGTTTTCAGTAGGGACGGTGGCTTCTAGGATGAGACATTTAGGGTTAGCCTATTCACATAGCTAACATAGGACAGACCCAAAGTAATCAAGGTTTTACATGAATAAAAATGTAAATTAAAGATTTTTAAATTTTTTTTTTTTTTTGTTTTTCGAGACAGGGTTTCTCTGTGTAGCTTTGCGCCTTTCCTGGAACTCACTTGGTAGCCCAGGCTGGCCTCGAACTCACGAGATCCGCCTCCCTCTGCCTCCCAAATGCTGGGATTAAAGGCGTGTGCCACCACCACCCGGCAAATTTTTTTATTTATATGTATGTGTGTGTCTGTGTGTATGTACATGCACATATATGCTGTATTCTTGAAGGCTTGAAGAGAATGTTGAATCCCCTGGGGCTGGAGCTACAGTTGGTTGTGAGCCACCCAATTTGGATGCTGGGAAGTAAATTTGGGTCTTCTGAAAGAGCAGCAAGCACTCCTACTGGATAAACTNTCTGTCCATCCCCCAAAACTTAAAACAAACAAAACAAAACCAACAACAACAAAAACCAATCACAGGGCATTATGGCTCGTACCTGTAATCCCAGTACTTGAGAGGTTGAAACAGGAAGATTGCTGTGATTTTGGGATCTGCCTAGGCTACATCGTAAGTCTTGAACAGCCTGAACCACAGTACGAGATACTGTCTCATGAAAACCATTCCACAAAATATTTCGAACTACAGCAATCTAGAATATCATATTAATCATACTGACTCAGCCACACATCCTGTGTCCTCTCCCTTCCTGCTTTATACAATACAGAAAGCTGAAGCCAAGAAGTTGAGTCTTTTTTTCTGGGTAGAATTGTAGTAAATACCTTTTATGAACAAAATTTTAATTGAAAAGCCACAGTAAATGGAAAAGATAGAAAGGCTATTACTTGGTAAAATCCAGTGAACATCTACAGTAGTTTTACCACACATTTAAGCATTCTGGGACTTTATATCTTCGCCTGTCTTCCATGTCTTAGTTGTTCTTCACCAACTTGCCAGTTATGAAAATAGATTTCACTTCAAACCCAGTCTGGAGTCCCAGCTTTTATCTTGATACTACCATTTTAACGTCTAAAAAAGTTGTTTAGAATAAAATGCCCAACAAAATGGGGGATAAGAGTGACAAAACAAAACAAAAACCCAAGCAGCACTATAGAATTGTGTTTAATAGTCATTCATTATGTGTGAAGTGTGTTTAAGGATGGTATCTAGGAGGCACTTGCTCTGTGGGGTTCCTCAATAATTAAACTGACCTAAACTAGCACTACCAAAAATAAGAGTACCACATAAGGTACTTCTTGTGTTGTCCTTGAATTTCTTGCAGATAGAACATGGGCAGGTCACTTTAGATGAGATCTTGTTAGTTCAGGCTGGTATGGCCACAGACTATCAAATTGTCTTTAAATCACCTCCTCCAAATTCTGTCTTTTGATTGATGTAGTCAGACCTTTTTGTTTTGGTTTGGTTTGGTTTTTATTTTTGTGTGTGCGTGTGGTTTTTTGAGACAGGGTTTCTCTGTGTTACCCTGCCTGTCCTGGAACTCACTCTGTAGATCAGGCTGGCCTCAAACTCAGAGAGCCACCTGCCTCTGCCTTCAGGAATGAGAATGCTGGGATTAAAGGCATGTGCCAACACCACCCAACTTCAGACTGTTTATTTTCAAGGTGTTTGTTTGCTTGAGACAGGATCTCACAATGTAGCACAGGCTGACTTAGAACTCACTATGTAGTTCAGATTGGCTTCACACTTATGGCAATCCTCTTGCCTCAGACTCCCAGCTCCTGGGACTACAGGTGTGTGCCACCTCACCCTACAAGGTAGCCATTACTATGCCATATTTACCATTCTACTTTGCATTTTGTGTTTTGGTAGTTTCTTGTCCCTCAGCTTCTCTTTCTGTGCCTTGCTGTGGGTGACTTGAACACCTTTAGGAATCATTCTTCCTTTGTTTGCTGTGTTTGACTTTGTTGTTGTAACAGGAACTTGTGTACTAACAGTTCCATCTTGGCAGGAGCAGAAAATGGTGAAATATTGTCCTTTTATTGTGACAAAATATACATTGCATAAAACTTACCACCTAATCATTATACATTCCAAGTGTGTAAGTGTATTTGCAAGACTGTTTAACCACTTGGTGGGATACTGAGGTGGCACAGGTCTCCAGGGAAAGGCCTTGAAGGGATGCTGAGGCACTGGTATTGCTCTCCAGAGAAGTATACAGACTAGGAATTTAAAATNAGAATGTATAACTCCAAGGGGATGGTGAATGAATATGTGAATGCTTGTAACGGTACCCCCACTCTGTGGTTACAGGATTTAATTAGACTCAACCTGTGGTTGCACTTAGGTCTTTTCACCTGAACCAGCACTCACCTTTCCTAATAAGAGGTAACCCAGCCTGGGGTTATACATGTGGCCCTAAGGTAAGAGCTCTTAAGTTAGAGAGAGGCAGTGGCCAAGTAGGCACCTGCTTGAGGGAGAAGCTGGGCTTCTCCAATCCACCCTACACATCACACAGGGTTAGGCCTAAACATATACCCCTCCCAAATCCTGCTTAGGAACTCTTCCGGTCATGGGGACTGCATAGTCTGATGTGAGACCTACATAGTCCTGCAAAGATTGTCAAGCATGAAGACATCGAGAAAACCCCCACTGGCTTCCCCCAGAGCATGAAATTTTGCTGTGATGCCACCTCCTACTAGCTCCNATTGCCAGGGAGGCAGGCGCAAGACCACCAAATCAGTTCCCTCCAGTGGCATCTCCCTGCCACTGAAGGAAATGCTAGGTCCTTCCTTATCCAAGCTTTGTTATCTGGCTACATGCTTGCCTAAAGAAGGAGAGCCCCTCCCTCAGTGTAGGGAAATTATAAAGGAGATTTTTTTCTTCTCACAAAGGGCTAACCACTCCCCAGTTCTGATATAGAAACCTTTACTGATGGAGCTGAAGCCTACAACAGGGGGAGTAGCNTCTCACATCAAGAGACTCAAAGCACAGTATATGGAGAAAGAGGACTGCTTACCTCAGGGAGCAAAGATATTAAAACAGAGATCAAATCCTACAGCTCTACGAAGCTGTCTGGGTTCCTGGCTGTGCTAGTGGTGAACTGCCAGCGAGGTTCACACAGAGTCAGGGTCCGGTGAGTGGGAGAAACCAACTGGCAAACACAGCAGCTAAACAAACCACTCTCCATGAAACAAAACTCTGCAGTGTCCTCGCCACAGAGTATGTTTTATACTCTTGGTGCTCCTAAGAGCTCATCTAATATAAGGCAGAAGAAAGAGGAAAAAAAAAACTGATAAAAGGGAGAAAATCAGGAAGGCTGGCTGATTACCACAGATACGAAAATAATAATTCCTGCGATGACAGCTCAACCTAGTTTGCAAGGTCATGAAACAACCCCTCTGAAAAAGCTGCCTGTGTTAGTCAGGGTTCTCTAGAGTAACAGAATTTATAGAACGAATCTCTCCAGATAGATAGATAGATAGATAGATAGATAGATAGATAGATAGATAGATAGATGGTTATAGATGGATAAATAAAGAGGATATATATTTATATAGAGATAAAGGGGATTAATATATATAAAGGCAATTTATTAGAATGACTTACAGGCTGTGGTTTAGCTAATCCAACATGGGTGGCTATGAACAGAAAGTCAAAGAATCCAGTAGTTTCTCATCACAAGGCTGGATGTTTCAGCTGGTCTTCCAATATATGCCAGAATCCCATGGAAGTAGGTTCCNGTGCCAGTGAAGGAGTGGGCTTGGTAGTGAGGTGAGAGCAAGCAGGCAAAGAGCAAAGGCTTCCTTCTTCCATGTGCTTATATAGGCTGCCAGCAGAAGGAGTGGCCCAGATTACAGGTGTGTTTTCCTGCCTCAAGATCCAGACTAAAGATGTGTCTTCCCACCTCGAAGATCCTGATTAGAAGTNATTCTTCCCACTTCAGGTTAAGGAAAAATCCCTCCCAAGTGAGCCACTCCATTTTGGGGTTTAAGTTAATTCCAGATGTAGTCTAGTTGACAACCAAGAACAGTCATCACACTGTCCTACAAAACTTGTTACAAAGATATTTGGTAATCCTGAGGTTACCAGCACTGACCCAAAAAGTTAGCAAATCCTGTCTGCAGTGTGCTTGGAACAATCTCAAGCGGGGAACCAAGGCCCCATCCTGACGCATAAACAGGGGTCCCACACTCTTGAACATATAAAAGTGGACTTTACTGACATTCAGCCTAGCAGAGGGGATCAATATTTTGCTGCTTGTGGTGTGTACTTTTCAGCCTGAGTAGAAACTTTTCCTACTTGCACAGACAATTTAGCTTGGAACTTGCNCACGCAATACCACACACAATGGTAAGACTAGGTCAAGAATACATAGGACTTTCAAAATGGCACTGGCCAAATATTACTAACAGACCTCCTTTGGCCAGAAATTCTGCCACTTGTACTGTTTAGGGTGCATTTCCTGGCCTGTAAAGACAGTTACTCTCCTTTTGAGATCATGTTTGGCCTTCCACCTCCCCTGTTCCCAAAGGACTCAGGGGACCTCTGAGAGTATGGACACACCTTCGTCCAGTAGTTCCTGAAAGTTCTTGGCTGACACTACACAAAAAAAAATCTCCAATGCTCACCTTTCCCAGCTCTTAAAGTTTTATCAGTGGCTACACCACCCCCATGCCAAGGCTTCTGTGGACCAGAGACAGGAGTGCACGGCAAGAGCTGACCCCGACCAGCCTCTGAAACTGACCATCCCAAAACAACCCGGGAATGAGAGTGATGGCTCACTCCTCTGTCTAGATGTCCTTCCTGATCTGTTTTAAAAAGCTTGTTCTGTTTTTATTTTACATGCATTAATGTTTTGCCTACATGTATGGCTGCGTGGGGGTGCCAGATCCCCTGGAACTGGAGTTATAAACAGTTGTGAGCTGCCATGTGGGTGCTGGGAATTGAACTCAGGTCCTCTGGAAGAGCAGCTAGTGCTCTTAACCTCTGAGCCATCTCTCCAGCCCCATCCCTNCTGATCTTGATGCACATCAGAATCACCCCTATTCAGCCTCTCTGACCTTGTCAAATAAATTCATCTGGAGAGAACTTTGTCCCAGGGCAACTCNGATTGCTGGACATCAATCAATATATCTAACCGCCCCCAAGAAGGGTTCTGTATTATCTCCTTCAGGTGGTGCTACTTGGACTAGGCCAGCCACAGATCACCCCTTGGACTACATTACACTGCCCATGCTAAAAAACAGACTGTGATTCCTTTCGGAGGTGGTACCAACTAGTGACACCTCATAAACAAGTAGCAGAGGACAGAAGACGAGTGTGGGGCGCCTATTGATCTTATCTTGAATACTGGTCAAGTGTGGGCTTTGCCACAAAAGGAACCAGGAAGGGTGTGGTTTTGGGAGCATAAAATGAGAATGCAGACTGGAACTGGGACCAAGGCCTTTTAGGAGTTTTCCTGGCTTGGGTCCACTAAAGACATCTCTTCTCTTCCTCTCTCATTGGCATCAGAGTGCTTATTCCAGAAAGACTCCCACAACAGCTCTACCCTATAGNTGTGAATAANGTGCCCAAAGTATTTCAAAGCAGGACTTGGCTCAATTAGGATCAATGTAACCAGGAAACATCAACTATGAACCCCACTCTAAAAGTTTTATTTGTAGCTAAAAAAAAGGTAAATATTGAAGTGAATATTATAATGTCATTTGTCAAGCAAGCCAACACAGCAATAAAGCACATTACTTATCATTCTCTGTCTTAGTGAAACACCTGTCCTGTTGCTGTGAGGCAAACACTAGGTCACACTGAAATAGAGTTCGGACAGTCTTGCCATCACCACTTTCTCCACTGTGACATATCCTGTTTCAGAAGCAGCNGAGCAGTTTGTGGGAGCTGTCAGGTTGGCTGTGGTCAGCATCAACTGGGAAGCATTATTACACTTCCTGGGAAAATGCCAACATGATCTATGGTTTGACGAGGATTGAGGGCCAGAAAATTGCAAAATTCTTAAGCAAACGGTTATGTTTGAGCAGCCGTTGTAGCCTCAAGAAACAGAAGTTTGAGTGAGTCCTCTGAGTTCCTCTTGTGTTGAGTTGAGGTATCTGTGTCCGGTCTATGGGAGAATTTGGCATTCAAATAGGAAAAGGACCGACTGGGCCCAGGAACTTCCTCACACTGGCTCTTCATAGTACCATGAGGATTTAGCTAGCATGTATTTTCCTTAGGAAGCCTAGAAAGTTTGCAAGCCATCTAGAACTTAATTTCTGTGTCAATACAGATTCCTTTTTAAATTAAACTTTTNCAGATAACTATAAGTTTAGATGTAATTGTATGAAACAATATGGAAACATTTCCTATATGTTCCATCCATATTATTAACATCTTCCAAAACTACAATGCAGTACAAAAATCAGCATCTTAACTGGATGACAGCATCGCTCCCCAGCTTCCTCCGTATTGCCCTTTTAGAAGCACACCGTGTCTCCCACCCTCATCCTGGATTCTTTGTGCATTCATCTGAGGAGGGTTAAGTGTATGCAGTGACCAGAAGACAGTCCTGGATGTCTCTCCCACCCCCATCCTGGAGTCTGAGAAGGGTTAAGTGTATGCAGTAAGAAGACAGCCCTGGGTGTCATTCCTCAGATGTCATCCATTTTTTGATTGGGAGATGGGGCCTCTCACTGGCCTGAAACTTGTGCAATAGACCAGGCTCGCTGCTCAGCAAACCCAGGAGAACTGCTTGTCTCCAGCCGGCAGTGCTGGAACTGTGAGTGCGTAACTCCAGACTCAGCTTTTCTCACATGGTTTCTGGGGGTTGAGTTCAGGTCTTGGAGCTAGAAGGCAAGCACTTTACCAATTGAACTTGCTCCCCAGCCTGGACAGTAACTCTATTTTCAGTTGAAATGACATGAATATTATGTAAGTATGAATGTAACTTATTTTCTTTCCTCCTCTTCCTCTTCTCTCTGTCCCTCCTCCTCCCACTGTGTTATGGATTGAAACCAGGGACTACATATGCTAAGCAAGTGGAATATTATAATTGTGAAGGTTAGAGACCACATGTTAAATCATAGGGAAAAACACAGAACGAAGCACAATGAAGACTGTGCTATTGAGAGACATCTGCTGAGTGGAACCTGACGTTACATAGCTACATCCTGCTCAGAGGGGTTTGTATTTGGGCTTGTACCTGGAGATCAGAACTGGCAAACACCAAACACATTTGATCAATTCACCATCCCAGTGATTTTTCTAAGTACTGAGAAACAAAGAAGTGTCTGCCACCCTCCTGTATGGGAAGTATAGAGTCAGAAAATTTGAAGGTTATAGTCAATNTGAAGGGGTTTATTTTTCTTAGGTATTTACTTTCAAAGTACCTAGAAAAGATTTAAAAAATATATGATTCATAGCTACCACAATGAGACTCCAGGTTAGACAGGTGAATCATTCCCCATGATTTCACAGGTCACAATTTCATACAGTGCTTATCCGGTGGTAAATATTTGACCAGATGTCTTCCTGTTAGGAAATGAAAAGACTGCTTTCACCAAGATCACAGAGCCTGGTGGGCTCTTTTCCCAGGGTTGCTGTGCTGTTGTCCGTGTCCCTTCCCACAGGCTTCTTAGACCATGAAAGCCATTCTTCCCACTGAGGGGAGGAGTCTTTGTCCTGTCTCATGTGTCCGGGTGGGAGTTTGTAAGGACAATAGAGTAGAGGAGAGGTAATAGGGGCATTGCTGGGGGAGGCTGTGGATCTTTGAGATGGGGGACCAAGCTGGAAGANGTGGGTCATTCAGGGCAGGAGTGTGCCTGTTTCCTGTCCTGTCTCTGCATCTCATCAGTGCCTTGTGAAGCTAGGCCTAAAGTAGGCAGGGGACCCACNTAGCCCATTCTCTTTGGAATTCTGCTCAGAGGCAAGGCCCCAGGTTATAAGGAAGCCTGGGTCCCACACAGGATCCACACATAGGTGCCTGGCAAGGACCCCAGTTAAAAACTTAGTCTTCCCTAATCCCAGACACATGAGATTATGAACTTCTCAACAACTCCACCCCACTCTCTAACATCTTTTCTCTGAGACCCAGAGAGCGCAAAGCAGAAGCCAGCTGCTTCTGCAGCACCGTACTGAGTACCCACCTCTGGCTTCATGAACGGGATCAATGGTTGTTTTCACACACACACACACACACACACACACACACACACACACACACACACACGTGCATGCATGTGCACGCATGTGTGCACGCAGACACACACACACGTTCTGGTAATACTTTTATTTCCACTAGTATAAAATGGAAATGTTACAGATATTGTCATGTTATAGGTCACAGATGCCAGTAGCATTGTGGGAACAGGTGCAACACTGGGTCCTAGCAGAGCACACAGTCTGCACACCCTCATTACTGTATAGCTCTGCTAGGCACAGTCAGTGCTATGTTTGCTTGTCCCCCAAGGGCTTGTGTGTTTGAACACTTGATTCCAAGATAGTAGTGCTATTTTGAAGGACCTTTAGGAAGTAGCATTACTGGAGGAAGTGGATCTCTGGAGGATGGACCTCAAGGTGTAGAGGCTGGCCCTGCTCCCTGTCCTGTTTTTGCTTCCTGACTTGTCCTTATGTGAGCACACAGCCTCAAGTTCCTGTTGCCATGTCTTCCCCTCCATGATGAACTGTATCCTCAAACCATAAGCCAAAGTAAACTCGTCCTTAGATGGCACCTTTTCAGGTATTTGGTGACAGCAATGTGAAGGTAACCAATACAGTTTGTGTGCACAAAAGACTATATGCCTTAGGNGAAGGCAGCTTCTAGCTGTAGGAAGATGCCTGATGCATACCATTGCAGGACAAGTGACCTGTGATCACACTGTGCAACTTGTATGAGGTGTCACGAGCTAAGGTTAGATTTGGAGGGACTAAGGACTGTATGGCTCTCTAAGCAAAGAGGAACCGCTGAGCCTAGGAAAACCGAGAAATGCATACCAATTGCCTAGGTTTGCAAGAAAGATGGAGGTGTGCTGCATACAGAGGGCCAGAAGAGCACTCTCCAGAAACCTCCGAGTAGCTGGGCTGTCAGCACCACCACAGGCTGGCCCAGTCCCATAGGCCAGGTTGTCCACAGCCAGCTCCTTTTAGACATAAAGGAACAAATTGAAAATTATCCTAATCTTCTCAACTGACCTCTCCATAATCAAGTTACATCAGCTGAGTCATTTTCACACAGGCAGAGTGTGTGAGGTATAGATAACAGCCAGTGTTGGTAGCACATCGGGTGACCAGTGTCATCATCAAATGCCTATAAGCGAACACCAGCAATTTGACACGATCTATAACATTTATAACTTCTAAATGTGAATATTCTGGGGCTAGAGAGATAGCTCAGTGATTAANAGCACTTGCTACTCNTAATTTCCCAGCACCCACATGGCAGCTCATAACTTTACTCCTGTTCCATGGGTCTGACATCCACTTCTGGCCTCCACAGGCACTGCATCTACATGGTGCACATCCATACATGCAGGCAAATACTCACACATAAAGTATAAATAGGTAAATAAATCTTTTAAAAATAAATGCAAACATCCTTCAACTCAGAAATTATACTTCTAGCATAAATCCTCCCTTTTTGTTTTTTTTTTGTTTGTTTCTTGTTTTGTTTTAGACAAATTGTCTCACAGTGTAACCCAGGGTGACTTTGAATTCACAGAAGTCCTTCTGCCTCAGCTTTCTGAGGACTGGAATGATAGGCCTGAATCATCACACTTGGCGTCTATAGATTTTGTAAAAAAAATCTCAACCTTTGTGCAGGAAGCTATCAATAATCAAAATATTGACTATTAAAGTTATTAAACAAAACAGATCAACAGCATCAAGTTTCCAGCTCTAGTTCTTTGATGCTAATGGGGGGAAACTCTTTATCTATCAAATGATCACAACATTTACTTCAGAGACATGCTGTGGTCCAAACCAATATGCAAAACTGAACATTGGAATTTGCTATACAAACTACAGAAACAATTCTCCCATTGATTTTAATTCAAAAGAAATATTTCCCCGTTGGGACAAAGGCTCACTCTTGCAATCCCAGAATTTAGGAGGTTAAGTAAGAGGATTGTCATGAGTTCAAGGTCAACCTAGCCTATACAGTGAGACTCGAGTGAGTGAGTGAGTGAGAGAGAGAGAGAGAGAGAGAGAGTTCTCTACTGAGTCCAAGTTCACTCCAAGAAATTCCAGAGAGCTGCTGCCAGTGTGTCAAAGGGGCAGGGGTGAAAGAGAGGATGGGAGGGGTTGAGAAGCACTGGGAGGTACCTGGAAGATAAGCACTGAAGGCTTGCAGATGGTGGGCACCATGCCTGAGTGCAAACCATGATAAAGATGAATTATAAAGTTGCACCATGGGCATGAAAGGTTTCTTTGTGAAATATTTGATCCTTGCAGCCAAACCATCCTAGAATCAAGACACTTCCACATAAACTGCCATCTGGCCACCATGGCATGCAGAGGTCTTTGATCTCTCTTCATAGNTTTCAACAGTTAGTAAAGAGGAGAAGACCCACAAATTCAGAAGCCATTTTTCTAGAGCTGACGTCACAAATGTTCATGCACTGCTCAGCTCTCATGGATCTGGAAGGCAGAAATGACATGTGGGTAGAATGCTTCCTTGGTGAGGTTTTGAGCGAGATCCAACCCACACCACTTTCCTTGCTTCACAGGGCATGGGCAGCCCCTGGCCTTCCTGGGCTTGTAGGAAGCCTCCTCCATCATAATACTAAATTCATCTGTGTTTTTTCCTTATTTAACTTATAAGTCAGGCACAATGAGACATTAAGAACAATAAGGGTTGAGAAGATGGGTGAGTCAGGAAAGTGCCTACCAAGCAAGGGGGAGAAGCTGAGTTTGATNCCCAGAATTCATGTTTAAAAGCCAGGTGTGTGCTGGTGCACACTTGTAACCCCAGAGCTGGAGATGGGGATCTTTGGGGCAGATGAAGTGAGACAATCTGAAGCAGCAGACTTGGTAAATGTAGGGAAAAGGGGCTGGCTAAAGAAACCCACCTTGACCCTGGAGCCCAGAACCAGGGAAAGAAACACAGCTTGGATCTAGGACCTGAGCCAGAGGAAGAAACACTTTATCCCCAAACCCAGAACCAAGGAAACATGCCCTGACTCGGAAACCAGTACCAAAGAAGCACTCTTGGTCCCTAGAATCAGAGCCAGTGAAAGAAATATGCCCTGGCCTTAGAATTAGAGTCAAAAAGCTAAGAAAAGCCATTGAAAGAAACACAATTTGGCTCTGAAATCAGGGCTATCTCTGCTCCTAATCCACAAAACTAACCAATCCTTGAGCAGAAAAAAACCAACCAATCCCTGGTTAACTCCACCCCCAAGAGATCTTATATAAACCACCCAGCCTGGTCAGTTGTAGGCTGTTCTCTCCACTCCGGCAAAGGTAGCCACTCTCTTGGACTCCTTCCCAAATAAATCTCTTTCTCAAGAGTCTTGGGTGTGAAGATCTTCATTTGTTGACTCAGAGAAGATTGCTAAGACATCCCATAGTGGACTGAGCAGAAAAACGTTGCTGAGATGTCCCTCAAGGGGCTGAGCAAGGGGTAACTGAAAAAGTAACTTTTTGCTGGAGCCAGAGGAGACTGCTACATTTCTGCAGGGGTTTTCCTTTAGCAGAGTGAAGCAAAAGAAGCAACATCTTAGGCCCTAGAAGAAGCTGAGCTTTCCTAGGAAGCCCCCTTTAGTGTGGGCTGAGCAAAGCTCAGCTGTAGCAGCTCTCCAGGACAGGAGCCTGATTGCTATATCCTGNGNGGAGACCATCTCCCACTGCACCAGGTNTAGCCTGACTCCCGACCAGTCAGGATACCTTTCTCTGCTGAGCTGTCCTAGCAGCTCTAGGCCTGACTCTCCTGAGCAGTCAGGTTACCTTTCCCTCCAGAGCTGAGTTGTCCCATTACAGCTCCAGTTGCCAGAACTGTCCTAGCAGCTCAAGGTGTCACCTGACTCCCCAGANNTGCAACACAGTTGCTTACAGCAATGTCACCTTTAAACNCCACCAAAGCGAAAATCATCTTTTTCTACAACATGAGGTCCATCTTTGGGAAGTTTCTAGATTGAATATCAAGACATAGTGACAGAATAGTTTACAGGGGTAAAACATCTTACATGTTTGGAGAGAAAGAAGACAGGAGAACGTTGAGAGCGAAGAAGTTTCTTTAGTGTGGGTCTTCCGCCTCAATTAGCCTAATCACAGGTATGCCCAGAGGCTAACCTAATCTAAAGAGTCCCTCACATCACATGTGCCTGGAGGCTCGTCTCCTGACAGTATCAGCCATTGCACTCACTGTAGGAGTCTCCCCTCTTTAAAACTCAGTCTCCACATCTGTAAGAGGAGTATAGTGTCACCTATGCAGGTTGGAGAGGTTGAAGTTGTGACATGGAGCTTCCTCTACCATATTTATCCTGCACTCAGTATGAGATAATCATAATGTTTGCCTATTCGTTTTGGTTTTCTTCAAATTTTTGTTTGAAGAAATTTTTATTTAGTTTTGATTAAAATATAGTTACATTTTCCTCCTTCCCTTTCTTCCCTCTAACCCCTCTTATACCCGCTCCCACTTACTCCCTCTCAAATTCATGGTCTCTTTCTCTTTAATTATTATTGCTTATGCATATAAGTGCAAAAATATATAAATACAACCTGCTGAGTCCATTTTGTGTTGCTTGTTCGTACACGATTTCAGGGCTGACCACTTGCCATTGTATAGCCAGTTATGTGGCTCATTTCTGGAGAAGACTAAGTCTTCTTCCCTCGGCCGTTGTTAATTGCCTGTAGTTCTTGGTTTAGAGCAGGGACCCTACAAGGTTTCCCCCTTCAATATTGGCATATTTATTGGTGTTATCATTGCTTGGGTCTTGTTTAGACAGCCATGTTGTTGAGGTATCATGGCTGTAGCTTCCCTGTCATTTCTAAGTGACATACTTCTCTGGCTTTTATCTNTTCATCTTTTCCCCCCTCTCTTCTGGGATGTTTCCTGAGCCCTGAGGGCAGGATTTCTGTTATCAGTATCCATCTTTCTGTGTCTATGATAATAGCTCTGTCCTGCTCTATTAAAAGCACAGGAGAATGAATTTTGTGGGATCCTCTGTATCTACANTGTTTATAATAATGCTTGGTTCCTAGTCTGCATATAATCAATATGTGGAAAGAACAATTGTCATGGCCACAGTCACCCTCATGTCACCTTGCTGGACACATAGTAGTAACATTTTAAATGCTTTCTATGTTAGTCACAAAAAGGAACTTAGATCATTGCATTGCCTTTCGCATCAGCTAAAGTGAAGGAGGAATGACTTTCTGGTCAGGAGGGATGACTTTCTGGNCAGGAGGGATGACTTTCTGGNCAGGAGGGATGACTTTCTGGNCAGGAGGGATGACTTTCTGGCCAGGAGGGATGACTTTCTGGCCAGGAGGGATGACTTTCTGGCCAGGAGGGATGACTTTCTGGCCAGGAGGGATGACTTTCTGGCCAGGAGGGATGACTTTCTGGCTAGGAGGGATGACTTTCTGGCCAGAACAACCTATTTTAAGTCATAGATTAAAAAAGCAGTGAGGGAGTCGGGCGGTGGTGGCGCACGCCTTTAATCCCAGCACTCGGGAGGCAAAGGCAGGCAGATCTCGAGTTCGAGGCCAGCCGGGGCTACCAAGTGAGTTCTAGGAAAGGTGCAAAGCTACACAGAGAAACCCTGTCTCGAAAAAAGAAAAAAACAAAAAAAAAGAAAACCAACCAACAAAAAAAAAAGCAGTGAGGGTTCCGTGATAATTAATCTTCATTGGCAACTTGGATGGATGCAGAATAATCTAAAAGACTGTTCGTGAAAGAGTTTGAGACAGGATTTACTGAGGAGGAAAGACTCAATCTGAATGTGGGCAGCTGGTCTTCAGTATATGCCAGAATCCCTTAGAAGTGGCCTCTAACACCAGTGAAGGACTAGACTTGCTAGCAAGATTAAGAACAAGCAGGCAAAGAGCAAACTTCCTTCTTTCATGTCCTTTAGCTAGGCTGCTAGCAGAAGCCAATGGTCCTGAGGTGTGTCTTCCCACCTCAAAGATCCAGATTAGAAGTGGATCTTCCAAACTGGGCTTGGTGGTGCATGCCTTTAATCCCAGCACTTGGAAGGTNGAGGCAGGTATATCTCTGAGTTCAAGACCAGCCTGGCCTACAAAGCAAGTTCCAGGACAGCAAGGGCTANATAGAGAAACCTTGTCTCAAAAAACAAACAAACAAACAAACAAAAATAACAAATAAACAAAAAGAAGTTCATCTTCTTCCCACTTCAAAAGAGCTGACTAAGCAAAAAAAAAAAATTCCTCCCAGGTGTGCCTAATCATTTCGAGATTTTAGTTAATTCCAGATATAGTCAAGTCACAAGTGCCCTGGAGCCAGGACAGCTCCAGAAAGGCCTTGACATTGTGTACAGATTGCAGTCTCATTTTAGCCTCCAAAACCACAAAGTGAGGCAGACAATCGAATCAGATTTTACAGAAGCTTGAGAGGCAGTCCGCAGGTTAGTAAGGTCATCAACCCATTGTTTCAATCATTCCTCCAGGCCATTCTGTTCCAGGGAGCGAGTAGGCAGTACGGGCAGTGCTTTAAGTGAATCTGTCTCTTATACACATCTAGATGTGTAGGTTAGTAAGGTCATCAACCCATTGTTTCAATCATTCCTCCAGGCCATTCTGTTCCAGGGAGCGAGTAGGCAGTACGGGCAGTGCTTTAAGTGAATCACTAAATAAATGGTCAAGTCGGTATCTGATCATTGGTTTTTTCCTACTTTATTCTACTTTGATCTCTTTTTGTTTCCTCCCTCCGACAGCCACAGCCTTGATCTGCTTCTTTGCCTTCACGCCATGATAGACTGTGTCCTCACATCTGAGCTCCAGTAAGCCCTTCCTTCCTTAGTCAGCTTCTTGTCGGGTATTTGGCCACAGCAACAAGAAAAGGAGCAAATACAGGCACTGTGCAAAAATTAATTCTAAATTATAATTCCCTGTTTTCTGCTCCAGCTTCCAGGAATAAGTTGAGTGAATGTTCTAAGATGGATTTTAATCTTTGTTTAATTTTTCTATATTTTTATAAATTGTCTTCCTTTTTTTTTTCTTTTTCTTGTTTTCCTTTACTTTTTGCTGAGTCCTCATATAGCCCAGGCTGATCTCAAACTCAATACATAACAGAGGATGACCTTGAATTCCTTCCTGATCCTCTTGTTCCCACCAAGCCCCACCCCACCCCATGCTTGGAAACCACGTNTGCACCACCATGCCTAGCTAGACTTCCTAAAAGAATATTGTATTATTTTCATAAATGGAAATTAAACTTCTTTTAATTGAGAAAGTCCTAAGAAGTATAGGAACCTAGTGCTAGGTTTCAAACCAGGACAAAGGGCTGAGGTGCCTATTTAACATAGAAAAGCAGACCTGGCCACCAGGTTCTCCCAGCATCCCTCAGTCCCTACCAGTGACAGGATCTGGCTGGCAGACCCTGCCCCCTATCCTAAACTCTCCAGGCAAGGGACTGGGTTGCCTTTCCCTATATAATCCACCATTTTGGATATCCCTCCTCTTTCGGGCCTCCTAGCTGCTGCACCTGGTTCCTCTCCCTTAATCTCTCCCCGTCTCTTCACACGGCTTAGGTTCACATCCACTCTGGACTCCCCTTGATGTCTCTGCCTCTGGCTACAGTCTCCCACATATCTGTAATAAACTCTCTCCTCTTCCTTGCCTACGAGCAGTCATGTCCTTTTCCTTTTTTATTTCTTTTTTTTTCATTGACTTTCCAACATTGTTTCCAACAATGTTTCACCGTGATCCATTTGACTGTACAGTGACATAGGCCTTCGGTGTGACCTGTTTAAAGCGTGTAATTGTGAGAATTGAAAGACATTGTTGTATTACATGTCAAATGTGCTGCTCTTTTGTTTCAGTGACCCTTAATCCAGGACTGCTTTATTTTCATTTTTTAAAATTTATTTATTTGCTTTAAGGGATTGAATATTTGTGATCTTCATTACTTATTGGACATGTAAGTAAAAATACTCTCCTAAAGCTTCATGTATTATAAAAATGACATAAATACCATAATATAACAAAATAACATAAACATAAGTAAATANAAATATAAAAATAAGCACATGCAGGNNCACACATACATACTCATAAAATAAGTAAATCTTTTCTTAAACGATCAGGATCCAAATGAGCTCCCCACATTGTACTTGGTTGATAGATCTTACAGTATGCTTTTACCAGCAGGCTTCCTTCTTTTTCCCTGTTAATTCATTTG
>LZPO01034771.1:787816-802976 GCA_001675575.1 Neotoma lepida
GTTTGTTTCTGTGTGTGGTGTTGTATGTGATTATGTGTGCTCAAAGTAGTTACATACCTTTGTTTACTGTGCCCCTACATCTCTCCAGACATGTTATCCATCTATGTCGGTCTAAAGGCTCCATGACCGACATATTAGCTTAGCATGTTTTCCTGTCAGGAACATTTTTTGTTTGCACACAACTCAGAGCATGATATTTAAAGAATGAAGTGGAAGCCACACTGGAATTTTGGCATTTGCTACTGGCAGCCCCGGCCTCTCATCCATGGCAGGAAGCGTAGAAATAAGAGCAAAGCAGGCCCATTTCAGATTGCTATGGAAAAGTGGACAAGCGATTAAAAATCTAAATGTTGAAATTTGGTAACACCTATCTCCAAGCCAATATGAACCAATAGACACACCTACCTCTACCTCTCTTAACCCTGGACTGTCTAAGGACTTCTACAGCAGAATTTAAGATTAATATTGTGTATTTGTTTAAGTGTAAGGACTAGGTACATGCTGCCCTCAGTGGTAGCTGCCAATCCCATGCAGCCCCTGAGCACATTGGAATAGACCTGTTTGGATTGTGATGTATAAAATACACCCCATATTTCACACTGTGAGAAAAGAATGTGGAGTGTCTCATTGATCATTTTTTTATTGAGTATTTGTGTGATAAAATTTCAGATATGTGCAGTTAAATAAATTCACATTATTACTGTTATTATTTTAGAATTTTGGATCAGTTCTCATTCTGTGCTCAGGCTGAACTTAAACTTACCGTGTGGTCTAGGATGGCCTCAAATTTGAGGCAAATCTCTTGCCTTACCTTCTGAAGTACCAAAANTATAGGTGTATGTCTCTATGTCTGTCTTAAATAAAATATTCTAAAAGTTAGTATCCTAGCCCTTCCCTCCTTTCCCCACTCTCCCTTCACCCCTCCTCCTCCTCTTCCTCCCTCCCTCCCTTTCTCCATGCCTTCTGTGGCTACGAGACAGTTCAGACTCACACACACAGAGCTTATGCCCTGTAGCCTGTTTTTTTGTTCCCTGAAATTCTAGGTCCTGCTGTACTTGGTGCTGAGAGAGAATTAACAGTCTGTTTTCCAGGCCTTGGTAAAGCACAAAGGGCACATGTAGACAGTGGAGAGCTGTTTTCACAACCCTTGGCTCTCATAATGTTCCTGCTTACTGCTCATGTTAGTGTCTTTGGTGTATTGAGATGGATTTGAGATTGCCTTGTCACTCACTGTACTGGCTCATTTTATGTCAACTTGATACAAGATACAGACATTTCGGAAGAGAAAATACCCCAACCAGATTGGCCCATGGTCAAGCCTGTGGTGCATTTTCTTGATTGATGATTAATATNGAAGGGTCCATCTCTTTGTGNATAATGCCACTGGGTGATGGTGGTCCTGGGTGCTATAAGAAAGCAAGCTGAGAGCTATGAAGGAGCAAGCCAGTAAGCAATACCCCTCCCTGGATGATGGACTATCAACTGTAAGATAAACTCTTTCCTCCTCTAGTTGCTTTGGGTCATGGTATTTTATTAAGCAATAGAAATCCTAACTAAGATAGTTAGTTGTGTTTTGGTGTGTCTTTTACTTAATGGTCAAGAGAAATNAACTAGGAGTCNTACAGGTGCTGGTTTGAATTCCAGCTCAGACACCTGACCTCAGGTCAATCCTTTTGATGTCTATAAACCTCATTATCTGAATTCCACAGAGGCATTGATGACTCCTCCCATTGTGTGATGTTAAGGGCACAGTTTTAGCACATTCAAGGGGGTCTTGTCTGTGCACTGCATCCATGGCCTGGACCATTACAATAAGCACACTAACCCCTCCTGTTGATGGTCATTGTTCTTGGAAACCTCCAGTGAAGAAAGGTTTAAGAAAGCATGGACCGATTTGGGCTTTAACATAGAAGCATGGTATGACGGGCTCCCTGTTGACCACATAGCAACTGCAGAGGGCAGGGGCTGGAGTGAGGATCCGCTCTGTCACTGAGGATCCATGAAAAGGGCGGGCCTGCTCAGAGAACTTGGCTTTAGTCACACATACTACAGCTCTGGTGTCATGCTTAGGATGTGACAGGGTAATAGGTCATCAGGGTAGGNAGCTGTGTTTTAGCAGGATCCTGTGTCTGGACATCTGGCCTCTCTTCCTGTATAGTATTGGTTTTTATATAACTTGTCATACTAATAGAGGCTTTGCTATGGCATGTGGTTACGGCTATTGTTATATTACATATAAGTATTATAGCTTTCTGGCAGGCGACTTTGACCATTGGTTGATTCTTATTTGCCGCTCTCAGTGCCCTGGGGGTTAGATGCTCTGATTCCCATTATTCANATGATGAAACTGAGACACAGAAGGTCAGTTAANCTGCCTGAAGTCGCAGAATCTGCAGAGCTGGGTCTGGAGTCTAGATTCAAACTCCTTTTCTGATCTTTGTGTTTGTCATTTCTTTTTGTTCTGTGACCCGTGGAGTACAAACTCTCCTCTGAAGTGACATTTCATTAAGGATACCAGGTTACATCATTGAGTGTTTTTTACACCCCCCCCAATCCCAAACTGAGCCAGTTGAAGGATGTCTGGCCCGTCACTGCAGGACTTTGACTATGTATTTTCCTCTTGATTGTTTCTTATGCATAGGCTTTGAATTTACAAACTTTATTGTCAGTACTTGTAATGCGGGGACATTGTATATTTCTCTTAAATTTTCATGAATACTTAGTTCAGTGGTGNGTAAGCTCATCCAAATGGGTGTGTAACCAGTTTCATTAATTACATTTACTTTGCATCTTAGCCCACTGAGCTGGGGAGCAGTTTTGTTCTGCAGGGATCATCTATCTTGTGGTGAGAGATAGTTTTTTTTTGTTTTTTGTTTTTTTTTAAATTTTTACTTTATTGGTGTTTTGCCTGTATGTATGTATGTGTAAGGGTGTTAGAGTTTTGCCTGTATGTATGTCTGTGTAAGGGTGTTAGATCCCGGAGTTACAGACAGTTGTGACCTGAGATAGTTTCAATTGTACAGTAAAGTGTAGCATGAATTCAACTGGTCTTAATAAAATCGGGGTAAATACTGAAAGATCAGAGAAGTAAAGGAGTCATCCACTTAGAGAGACTACTTACCTCTGCTGAATCCTCAGACTGGGAGGGGGAGCCGAGCTCCTGTCTCCTCCCTCTTTATATTCCTCTCTCNGCCCAGCCATATCACTTCCTGCCTCCACCTCCCTAGTGCTGGAATTAAAGGCATGAGATCCCAAGTGCTGGGATTAAAGGTGTGTGCCACCACTGCCCGGCCTCTATGGTTAACTAGTGGCTAGCTCCACACTCTGATCTCCAGGCAAGCTTTGTTAGAACATAAACAAAATATCACCACAGTAAAGTTCGAGATGCTAGNTGCTATTAANCATCGCATAGATGAAAGAATTATCTGCACTGGGTATGTTGATATGCACATAATCCCAGCCCTCTGGAAGCAGGAGGGTTGTAGAGAATGTCAGGCTAGCCTGGGCTATATATAGCAAGGCCCTGTCTCAGCAGCCCTCTCCCACATATTATCTGTGCACAGATGTCAATAGTGCTGAGGCTGAGGAATGGCCTGGCAGTGTTCCTGTGACAACTGTCTCTAATTACATGTCAGTGCATATCAGTAGCACTTGGCTTGCAGCTTTCTGGAGAAATTTTGCTCTCCTGAGATAGCAGTTCTTTCCTGTTTCAGTCTCTTCTGCCCGCAGCAGGGGCTAGANCCTAGAGCTAAAAATCTTGTGACCAAGTGGCCGTGGATGAGAAGATAAATGTGAGCATGCTCGTGGGGTGAAAAAAAAAGTTTCTCGTTTTCTCCTATGTGAAGTGAAAGTATTCTTAACTGCCATGCAAGAGACTTAGTGGGAAAGGCCCTCAGCTCATTATCTTCTAATGATGTTTGCCCTACCATTTCTAGAGAACAGTCACTGCTGGGGAAGCATCCTCATATTGTGAAATGCCAGAGGGTGTGGATTTCTGCTCACTTAGGACACCNTCTTCTTGGCTCTTTTAACTCAAACTCTCTTAGGGAGGTCACTGGAGAGCTGTCCTCATAAAGCTGGAAGTTTGCTGACACACATTCTCCTCCAGACAGTCTGGAATGGTCTGCATCCTATAACCCAACACCTTCTCCTTGGACATCTCCCACAGCCAAGATCCTCAGGCAGGGTCCTGTGTGAAAGAATCACCTCTGGAACTGCCAGCGGGGAGATTCTGTGAGCCTCTGATTTATCATGTGAACAGTGTGGAGCTGCCTCACTGTCCTCCTTGCCTCACAGGTGCCTGGAACTGCTTTCTTACTGCATCTGTCTCCTGAGAAGTGCCTCATACCTCTCAGACCAAGTGCTGGAGATCTGTCATTTTCACCCTAACCTGACTGCAATGTATAGCCTAGGCTGGCCTCAGACTCTCTATTGTAGCTCAGGATAGCCCTGAACTTCTGATCCACCTTTAAATGTAAAGATGACGAAATGATGGGATTACTGGTGCTTTCCGCCATGCCCAGTTTATGCAGAGCTGAGAATCAAGTCCAGATGTCATGCTTGCTAGGCTAGCACACTACTGAGTTATATCTCAATCCTAGCATACCTCCTTTTACCCCCTTTTAAACACCCCATATGCTTGGGCAGAGCATCAAGGCCCTAAGAGTGTGAGGTGTGGGATGCTCTTTACCTGATAATGAACTGGAAGCAGAGATGGAGGAAGGAGAAGCAGAGACCCATCCCCAGGGCCCTACTTCCTGTAGCTAAGCACTTCCTCCTAAGTTTTCAGAATGTCCCAAGAGAGTGCCACCAGGTGGGGACCAAGCATTAAGGCTATCCTGGCTACTTTATTATTTTACTTTTTGTTGTGTTAGTTATCAAACCTATGGTTTCATGCATGTAAAGCACTCCCTCAGCAAGTACACATGTTCATATCCATACAGAATCTAGACGACAACCTCAGATGCCCTTCCTCAGGAGCTGGCTACCTTGTTCTTGACACAGTTTGGAATTTGCCTGGAACTGGCCAAGGAGGATAGGTTGGCCAGTCAGTAAGCTTCAGATCTCCCCACGCTCCCACCCCATTCCCATCTCTGACTTCCCAGAGCTGGGATTACCAATACACGTGCCTGGCATTTTTATGTGGGTCTGAGAATCAAAATCAGGTCCTCATATTTGCATGGCAGGTATTAATACCAACTGAGCTATTTTCCCCAGGCTCCCCTTAACTATCTTTAAGCCCACAATTCAGCAGTATTAGTATGTTCCCATTGCTGGGCTGTAGTTCGGAACTTTCTCATCTTGTCTGTGGAATACTTTTTATGGCTGGGCAGGGTGACCCGCGTCTTTTTAATAGTCTTGCCTGCGTCTTGTGTCTCTTCCACAAANTGATTCCCACTTAGTACAAGAACCAGATTTCCTTGGTGGACATTCCTCCTTCTCCTAATACTGTGGGCCAGCTGGTCGGTGAGTTTGCTAGTAGAATTTAGACCATGCAAGCTCATTAGGTGGGGTTCAAAGTAGAGGGGATTCTCCGTTGCTAGGGGGTTAACTTCACCAGGCAACAACTGAAAACATCCTCTCCACCTTACACAAGGTCTCAGGTTGTAACAACATGCAAAGGTGTTTTTCCTAGCACCTATCCTCCCCTCCCACCCCCATCTCCCCCCATGGCAGCTCCCTACTTCTGGTCACACCCTGGCATTCCTGCTCTTATCTCAAGGGAGCCCAACCGCAGATGACAGGCTTTGTCTAGTTTTGAGTTAATTGAGCTTTGGCTGCTGTCTGTGAGGCTTCTTCAGCCCATGAATTCATCAGTATGTCATCAGCCTGGAGCTCTGGCTGGCTACCTGGCTGCCTGGCCACACAGCAGACCTACTTTGGGGAAGGGTGCTTTCTGCTCAAGCTTTAATAAGCAGTGCTGGGAAAGAGAGGTTCTTCCTGGATCTTTTGGTGATGGCCTTGTCTTTATCTTTAAGACTCCCCCCCCCTTTTTTTTTTATTGAGGTAGGCTCTCATTATGTAGCCCTGGCTGACCTAGAACTCTTAAGTCAACCAGGCTGGCCTGGAATTCATAGGGATCTGCCTGCCTCTGCCTCAGGAGTGATGGGACTAACAGTGTGTGCTGCCATGCCTGCCTGGCGACTTTGCAGATGGGTTGTGGCTCTCACTGCATACTAGCTATTTCAGTGGTTTTCTAGGGGTGGGGTAGACACTTTGTTCTAAGAGTGCTTTATTATGTTTGTGGCAGCCTAAAATATTAGAGTCAGTTACTTGAATTTTTCTCAAGGGGCCTCTCACCTCTAGAGTAAGATAAATTCAGTTTATAATTGGGATTTCCCAGTAGGGACTGGCAGTGGTGAGATTGCTTGTGTTTTACAATCAGGAGAGCAACACCAAGCACGAAAGCTCAGAACAAAGCTCACAGCGCTTGTGGTGTTACTATTTTAGCTAAGAGGAAGTCTTCAGAAGGAAGCTCTTTATAGTCCACAATGACTTAAGGGCAAGTTCCCTAGTTCAGGGGGCCGATGATGCAAGAGTTTTACTACCTCTTACTTACTACCTCTTAGGGATGCCTTGTGACAAATAGTGGATAAATGAGGTAAAGGGCTGGCCATTTTTGATGGAATGCTTCTGGTTGCTTTGACTTTCTAGGTGAGCCCCCCTCGGCGTTTGGAATCCTCCTTCTGAGCCTTTTCAGTCTAACTGAGCTGGTTGTAAGCCTCCTGCTCAAAAGCACAGGCTGACATTTTTTCCTGATTTTGCCCATATAAGGAATTCCACAGAAGGGCCTTGCATATGGCAGAGGTGAATTCTGCTTGTCAGCTTGATTGGCCTTACGATGGGTCTAGGGTGTCTGCGATGGTGTTTCCGGGGAAGATAAACTGAGGAGGGAAGTCACATCCTGAGTGTGGCTAGGGTCCCAGGCTGAATAAAAAGGGAAAAGTGGAAAGCCACTTCAGTGCTGTCATACCCTTCTCTGCCCCTGGTCTGTGGGTTTTTGAGCAGGAGCCTCACACTCCTGCCACCTTGCCTTCCCTTCTGTTACGGATGTCCTCAAACCAGGAGCCCGAATGAACCTTCCTCCCCTGAGTTGTTGCTTGTCACAGGAGGCGTTGTCATTGTCACCTTAGTGAACAGCAAGTGGGGAAATAGGGAGGTAAGAGGAGCTTTTGTCTGCCTTGTCATTTGTCACCTACCAGGTGAGGCTGCTATATAAAGGCCTCATCCAACCAGGCCCAGGTGTCTGGTGCTTCACCCTTCTCCGAGCTGACTCTCAAGGACTTTCACTGGCTGTTGTGAGCCCTGANGCTGGAAGCCTTTAAGTGGCCTCCTGCAAGCTGGTGTTACAGAACGACATGACAGGGCACCAGCTTCCCAGACTCACACCGCTTCTGATGAGCAGGTCCCAAGTCATATGTGTTAGCCTATAAACTGGCCCAGGGCTCAAAGCCACACACAAAGGCACTTAGCACAGGAGATTTGCCTAGTCCCTAGCTCCTTCCAGCTTCCTGGTCTGTGGTCTGTGTTTGGAATTTGAGAGGAGGAACTTTGATGAGCCAGTTGCAAGAAATTCAAGTAGGAATCTTTTCCCATGGGCTCCCTCATGTGCACAGTGGGTATGCTGTCTCTTATACACATCTAGATGTGTATAAGAGACAGAGAGAGAGAGGGAGAGGGGGGGGAGGGAGCACCTTTCTGTTTTCCTGAGGTGTGTCAGCACACCTTGGCACAGAGCAGCCATTTTTCCCACCCATGCATTCACTGGCTCACACAACACTTGGGAGTTTGCAGTCCTGTTAATAGAACTGTGGGCTAGGAACTGAGATACCTGGACCTGTCTCTTATACACATCTAGATGTGTATAAGAGACAGTCTGATGAGCAGGTCCCAAGTCATATGTGTTAGCCTATAAACTGGCCCAGGGCTCAAAGCCACACACAAAGGCACTTAGCACAGGAGATTTGCCTAGTCCCTAGCTCCTTCCAGCTTCCTGGTCTGTGGTCTGTGTTTGGAATTTGAGAGGAGGAACTTTGATGAGCCAGTTGCAAGAAATTCAAGTAGGAATCTTTTCCCATGGGCTCCCTCATGTGCACAGTGGGTATGCTGTCTCTTATACACATCTAGATGTGTATAAGAGACAGAGAGAGAGAGGGAGAGGGGGGGGAGGGAGCACCTTTCTGTTTTCCTGAGGTGTGTCAGCACACCTTGGCACAGAGCAGCCATTTTTCCCACCCATGCATTCACTGGCTCACACAACACTTGGGAGTTTGCAGTCCTGTTAATAGAACTGTGGGCTAGGAACTGAGATACCTGGACTTCTCCTGTTTGCAGAGGAATTTTGGATAGTCGCTGTTTGACCAGGGAGGGAAGAAGGAAAGGCTGTAAGGAGAGAGGAATATCACNGAGGACGGAGTAGGAAGGGTATGTTCTCAGAAGGTTCAGACGTTCAGCAGGTAGCTGTTCACCTTCCTACTGACCTTTGCAGGAGCTGAAACCCAGGCCTTCTGCATGATACACAAGTTCTCTACCTCTGAGTTGCAGCCCTGCCCTCTGTTGCACAGCTGGGGCCAATGGGGGGAAGGAAGAGGACCAGCAGTGTCAGGAGTGGGGGGGATAAGAGCAAAGTCTAAAGACACATACATAAAATGCCATAATGAAACAAACACATGACATGACTTCGTATGCTAACTAAAAGAAATTAATTAAAAAAATGAAAGAAGAGATCAGAAATTTCCAGCCCAAAGCATAGAAGCTGCAGTCAACTTCAAAGGAAGCTGAACTTGGGCAGATCAGTCAGTCACCATTTGTGCCCATTATTGTAACACACAAACATTGCCTGTCAGTACTTGACATGTGTTGCATATTTAGGATTTAATAAGCGCTGGTAAGCCAGGGGAAGAGTGGGTATTTCATGATTCCATTTTTTTTGTTTGTTTTTTGAGGCCAGTAGGCTTCAAACTTGACATTTGACTGAAGCTGCCCTAGAGTTTCTGATCCTCCTGCCACCACCTCTCAGAGGCTCCCAGGGTCATAGCGTGTACTACCGAGCCTGGCCTGATTGCTGTTTTTTTGTAATCATAGAACACTTTGCCTTTCTAAGGGCAAGATGATATTAAAAGCTGGTTATCTATTTCACACTAGGTGCTTTCTGGTTAGTGACAGACAAAGGACTCAGTCTGGTGTTTGTACCAAACTTGGCTCCGTTCTCCTGTCTAATAAAGAGTTTATAGATTTTCCAGCTTCAGAGTTCAGATACCTCTAGTTTTGAATATACAGATAGTTGGCTGCTAAATTTCTTGAGTTTTGTCCTGATTGGCTGTTCTTACATTGCCTATTCTTAGAATTAGTCCTAATAAATGTCTCTGAGCCTACAAAATAGCTCAATGGGTAGAGAAAATGTTTTTGCCAGGGTGCTCAGTTGTTTTTCTCGATTGTACATTTGTACATTGTAAGCCTACAAGAGGAGAAGGTAGAGACCCTAAAATAAAGCTCCTCTAGTTAGTGTGTCCAAGAGAAAGAGGGGTTTGGCGTGAGGGTGGGGCTGAGGAAGACTGCACTGAGAGCACCCTCTCATTGCCATGCCAGCTCACCTGAGGTTCATGTGGGAATGTGCTGACATCTGCACAAACTGGTCCTCCGTTTACCTCACCTCCTTGCCGTGCTGGGGTGCTGGGAAAGTCTTAGTAAAGGTGAATTCTTCCCTAAGGGGAGATCCCTGAGTAGCCCTGGCTACGCTTCTGTGATTGAGCCCTCCTCTCCTCCTTCCAAAATTCTAGACTGGGGAGGATTTGCCCGTAGGTTTGAAATGATCTTTTGAACAAGTCACTTTCTAGAAAGAGATGGGCTAGGTGAAGTCAATAGATGCTTATTTTAATTGACGATACTAGAGGATGTGTGTAGGACTTTAAAGTTCTGTGATCCTTTATTTTGGAACATTTTAGGGAATAANGGTGTCACAGAACACTTGGACAAATGCTGCTCCAGGTCATAAAGTCTACTTGCCTCCTTTTTCCTGAGACTTTTTCACATTAATGTCCATGTTTGTCATTCATACAGAAAGCCTTTGCCACTGTGGCTATCCTACGTGTAAGTTTCTTCATCAGTTACATAAGAACTCTTTGCATTTCTCCTGTGCGTTAGTAAGGACCTGAAGGGCATCCTGCTAGAATCTTGTTAGTGGGAAGTAGGAAAGCGCAGCTTGTTTTGTGGGCAAGAGGAAAACTTGACCAGTATACCAAGGGTACACACCTGGCACTTTTTTAAGATGATGCGATTTTATAAAACACTTATTTGAGATAATTGTAGACTGAATACAGCTGCCAGAAATAACACAGTGACCTGAGTACCACTCATTTCCTCCAAGAGTGGGACATTTGTGGTGACTAATTTCTATGTCAACTTGATTGGATTAGGAAACACCCAGAGCTTTAGTGAGAGTCACCTTTGGGTGTGTCCATGTATTTCCAGGGAAGTTTAATTGAGGAGGGAAGAGCCATCCTAAATGTGGGTGAGNTCATCCTGTCCATGGACTGGGAGCCCAGACAGAGTAAAAAAGGAGAAAGCCACATCAGCTTCTCAATAGGACCAGACCTGATCCAGCTGCAGGTCACCCCGCCTTCCCTGCATGAGGGGTGGGGGCTGTATCATCTGAACAGTGATTCAAAATAAACCCTTTCTTTCTTCAGTTGCTTCTTTGGTTGCAGTAAGGGAAAAGTAACCTGAGAAGTGTCGAATAGCAACACAAGTTTGCCCTGAGGAAATTCACATGGATGTAGTTGTTGACCTGTCTCTAGATCCCATAGGTTTATCATGTGCTCTGGTGTGCGCTTAGCTCTGGACAATTTTATTACAAGAAACTCTTGTAGTTACCGCTACAAACTACAGAAGAGCTCTGTCCCTAGGACCCTGAGTGCGATCCTTTTATAACCATAACCAATTCTTTCCCTCTCCTTTAATCCCCAACCCCTAACAACCACTAATTCTCCATGCCTATAATTTTATCCTTTCAGGCAGATTCTATAAATGGATCATAGGGTATGTATGTTTTTGAGTTCAGCTTTTTAATAGGCTGGCTATTTGAATCCATTACTCTAACTTCTGCAGCAGTTCCACAAAAGGATGAATTCCCTCCATCACTGAGGCAGTGAAGTCTGACAGTTAGTGGGCCAAGAAGCCAGGAGGAGCCCAGGAAGAGGACCTGCCCCTCAGTCCTGCTGCTCTTGCGGTAGCCTTGGATTTGGCTCAGTAGCCACGTTGGTAGCTCACAACCGCCTGTAACTCCAGTTCCAGGGATCCAATGCCCTCTTCCTCTCTGAAGGCTCCTAGAATGCACGTACGTGGTGCACATAAACATGCAACGCACATGCAAAATCAGTAAAACGTAACAAAAGGTAGGTAGTTAGTGACTGCTCCTTCTTCCAGGACACAGCAAGTCGATGCACGGCCACTCAGTACAGGTATACTCAGCATGCTTCTAGTAGTGACCTCCCCAGTGGAAGATGATTAGCTTTGGGGAGCACTTTGGGACATAGAGGGAATTAACCAGCAGATCTGGGTAATTGAGCCTTGAATGCAAACTATCCTGGAAGTGTTTAGATTTCTGCCAAGTTGAAGAGCACGTTCGGGGTCTGCACAGCCTCCCATGTAATTACACATGTTAGCATGCTGCTGTGTGTTTGCTGGGCTCCACTCTTCAATTTGACAATGAAAGTATTTTCACATGTTGACTGCTTACTGTGTAAATTGCCTTCTCTTGTACATTGGGAAGGAAAACTGCCATTCTCATTTGGGAGGGCGTAGCCCGGTTCTGTGATGGAAGCAAACTTTTGATTTCAATTTCTCTGCTTCTGAGTGTTTTTGTGAGTGCTCAGAAGGGGAAATGAAATATGTGTTGCCTTAGGGATACTTTAGGTAACATGCACCCCATCTGCCAAGAACAGTGTGGCCTTTGAGAAAGTTGGGCCTGGTAGGGTAGGTGCTTGCTGAGCTGGCAAAGGTCTGGTCTCTGAGGCTGTGTTGGTGGTTTGGGATGCTGCAGTGAGAACAGGAAGGGCAGTCATCTGTGGCTGGGAAAACTCTCCTAAGGGAGGGCTCACCCTGCCCATGATCCCAACACTCACAGCTGTTTATGGCCTAAGTGTGTATATCTTTCCTGTTAGTGGGTTTGGTGTGCATTAGGTGACCTGGAGTCAAGGCCTGAAGAAGGAAGAATCAAAGGAGAATATTACTGCAACAAGGAAGGACTATTTGGAGACAGTTAACACTTCAATAGCTCAAACCCTCATCATCTTTAGACTTCCCTTAACCATGTCACCTGCATTGGCTGCCCACTTTTCTATGTCAGCTAGGGAAGAAGTTCAGAGTTCAAACATTTGATACTTCCTGATGCTCCCTAGAGCCACAAGAAGACTGTCTTTGTTACTTGGAAGTACTGTTAAACTTAAATAACTAATAAAGGTCAGACATGGACAATTTCTGAGAATAATCCTTAGCTGCTCTTTCCCTGGGGGAATAAGCTCAGGCAAGTTCCCTAAAGCACAGTGCACTTTTACCTTTTCTTGAAATAATTTCCATTTTCCTGCCCTGGAAAAGCAGGCAATTGCAAAGAGGTTGAGAAAGAATTACAAAGCCATTGAGTTAAATTAGCCCAATACATCACTCTTAGAACTCATAAAACAGGCAGTTAATGCCTCCTAACAAACACCGCATACATTCAGATCAGTGTTTTCAGGTAAAAACCAGGGCAGACAGCCAACAAAGGAGACAGGACAGACACAGCACAGTAGTCTCAGGCAGTGCCACCTATAGAATGACAGCAGATAACTAGCAACCCTTGGTGGCCTGACAGTTCCAGAATTTTCCTATGGAAATGTTTAAATCTGACACACTTTACTTCTGTGTCCTTTCTTTTCACATTTCAGAAATGGTTGAAATACCTAGATGTGGATTTTTTTTTTTTAACAGAGTCAGGCTGGCTTTGAACTTGCTAAGTAACTGTGGCTCACGTTGAACTCCCAGTCATTTCTTCTCCTTCCAAGTGCCAGGATTACAGTTGTGCACCACTGCACACAGAGTTAAGGAGAATTTTGTATCCCTATGATGATACTGAATCTACTTTAATATGACAATTGGCTTAGTGCTTCTTGTCCTAGATACGTATTTTTTATTAAAACATTTAATTGGACAAAATGTGTTGTCTAATGTAATACACAGAATAGTAGAATTCCTAATTCTTAGTGAAGAATTATTTAATGAAGTGATTGTTGNATCCTTTCCCCCTCCAGGTTTAGCAAGGAATGGCCTATGTGACCTTATTTTCTATGTGATTTTTGGTCATATTTAAAACTCATCTTGGGATCATCTGCCTGTCTGTCATGTATCTAGCAAAACTGGGGATTGAACCCCAAGGCCTCATTCATTCTAGGCAAACACTTTACCATTGTGTCGTGCCCCAGCTCCAGCTGGCATTTTACAGGGCTACATGAGAGGCTGAAGTTAAATATTGGTAGGTCTTTTTGGGTCCTGTGCTGGGGGTGGGTGCCAGGAAGGGAACTCAAAATGAGTAGGTTTCACCATACAGCATGCTCAGTGCCATGGGTACCATTAGAGCAAGGCCCAGCAGCCGTGGCTTTGGCTTGGCTCTCCACCCATCCATTGAGTCTGCTTACTTTCAGTTGACAGTCACACTGTATTTTGATTTTGTTTTCCCCAAGGTATTTCAGAAATTACCATAGCTGCTGTTCGTGGAGTACGTTTGTACACTCCTTGGCGGCTCCGCGTAAGTGTGTTTTAACACCACAGTTGCCTCCCCCACATCCCTTCCTGTCCCTCTGCTCCCTCTCCAGCCCGTGTACTTTCTGTACATTGAGGTGAGATAGACTCTGTGTCCTGCAGGGAGGGCTGAGCCTTTGGGTCACAGTGGCTTCTTTCATCAGCAGAGTCCTCCAAGGACCAGCTGTGGGTGGACCCCTGCTCTCTGAAGTGCCAGAGTTACTTGGGTGTGGATGTTCCTCATTGGCTTGGAAACATTGGCAGGGAGGCTGAAAGGTCCTTTCTGTGACCCATGGTAGCTTGCCCTTGTACCCATCCCTGAGTTGTAAAAGCTCAGAGCCTTGCTGGAAGCCTGCCGCAGAGCGGTTTTTCCCTGGATGTGAACCAGGCTGGTACTGTGGATGCTTCTGCTTCCCAAGAAGGTGGCAAAGCATCTGTGGTCCTGGCTGTGTTCCTGCTATCTCCTCTGCTGAGCTGCTTTTCCTTGTCACCTTCTTAAAGGTGTATCTAGCTTTGTCTCAGCCTCCCTCAGCACGCTGTTACAGTACACACAAAAACACACCAGGATCCTATCTCCTTCCAAGTGTCTTAGAAACCACAGGAATTAAGCACTGGAAACTAGCTCAATAAGAGAACCTCTTCATACTTTGATAAGTGAGTATTTTTATTTCCGTTCTAGGGACTATGAAGCTTTTGTCCCCCTCCCCCAACCCTCCTGCAGCTGGAGGCAGGAGCAGGGGAGGTGAAGGAGAGAAAGGGGTTTCTGGGATCTCCGGGGGCCCCAGCTTCTGTGGACAGAGCTTTCTGATGCCCATCAGCTGAGGCAGAAGGATTCCTACAAGTTTGAGGCCAACCTGGGCCATATAGCACAACCCTGTTTTTCTTTTTTAAAGAATTAGGAAATGGAAAAATTAAAGGAAGATAGTATAACTAGGTTTTTGGTCTGTTCTTATTCACTTAGTAGGTATTACCATATGCCTTCAGGGTAAGGTAGCAGGTTTGATGTTAGCCTTAGACTCAAACAGACCCTAGTGGGCACCCTGGTTCAGCCATTTTTAGAAAGGCCTCCATCAAATTTAGCACTTGTGGGCCTGGGCTCCCCAACAGTAAAGGTGGACATTGATTATCCTGCCTGCCTCTAGGACTGTTTTTAGTGTTAAGATAATATATGCAGCGATTGCCTAGGGATACTTATTTTCAGTGTTCTTATTGACTTGGGAACCAAAAAAGCAAATGGAGTGAGTCCCGCCTTTTGGGAGCTTTCAGCCCAGAAGGCTGTAAGTCATTGATCAGGACAGGTGTGTGTGTGTGTGTGTGTGTGTGTGTGTGTGTGTGTGTGTGTAAGGCAGGGGTCCACTTCCTGTGGTGTGGCCAGACGGACTTGCTG
>LZPO01034771.1:813103-831246 GCA_001675575.1 Neotoma lepida
GACAGGAAGGACTTTGAACAGATGGGCAGGTGGATGTCAAAGGCTTCCCTTTTGAGTTTCCTGATGAGCCTTGAAACTTGTCAGAACTTGTGTTTGCCTGCAGGTGAGGAGGTGCTGGGTGTTTGAGGCTTTTTTGGTAAAGAAACATTTTGTTTTTCCAAAGTTGAGTATAGAGNTCAAGGTCTCAGGTATGCAGGGAAAATGCAATGCCACTGAGGAATCCGTAGACCTGGATGGAGCGTTTTTTGAGAATCGGATGTGTGTAAAAGCCACAGGTTACAGGTAACTTCTTTGTTTTCTCTACAGCTCTGAGGCTGTAAACTTGGAGGGCATGGAAAAGGTGCTTCTGGTGGTGTCTGTCTGAACTGAACTAGTGACATATCCATGATGGAAATGAGGGCTTCAAGTTATCCTAACTTTGTATCTACCCAGCAATGAGCACTTCATGGGGTCAGCTTCCACTCAGTATGCTGTGAACACCCCTCTCCCACCACCCCTGCACACTCCATATTCATGCCTGCACCTCCAACATTACCCAGACGTTTCNTCATGTTGGCATCTGTGATGCCACTGGGCTTATTTGACTCGGAACCAGCCGCCCTGCATCTATATGCAAGGATTCAACAACTTTCAAGTGCAAAGGCATTATCTCTATTGAACCTCTACAGACTGATTTTCTCATCCTGGCTCCCTATACCAGTACACTGTATACCAACTATTTATACAGCCTTTGTATATTATGTTAGCTATTGTAAGTGAGCCAGAGATGGTTTAGTATGCAGGAGGATATGCACAGTCTATATGCAAATGCCATCCACTCAGTGTAGAGAGCTTGAACATTCAGCAGCATGGATTTGGTATCCCCAAGGTGTCCTAAAGTAAATCCCTTGGGATATGCAGGGGCAACATCTGAAATGTCAGCAGTTTTATTTCAAGAGACACTGAGCTGACTTCAAAGGGACCCGTCCTTCAGCTTCTCGCCAAATGCTTAGAAATTATGGAGCTGTCCATCATATGTTTTTATAACTGCAAATCCTCTTTATGTCACAAATCCCCTTGCAAAATGATAGTTGCTTGAGGTTTTAGTTGAATTGGAAGCCGTTTATCAAATCTTTCCTCCAAAGTCTAAAATGGAATAATCACTGGAGTTGAATTCCCCCTCTCCCCATATGTATATATTTAATTCTAGACACTGGGAAAAACAAGTCACTATGGACAAGAAGGCAGTTAATTCTTTCTCTATGCCATGATTGGAGCCTAGGAGGGCAGGGAAGCTGATGCTGGGTGTGGACCACAGCCAGGAGGAGTAGATCCTGTGATGATTACAACAGGGATGTAGTCACATCAGGACATACTTTAAGCACTGAGAATTAGCAAGCAGACCTCTAATTTTCTATGCAGAAAAATTCTCCNTGTGGCAGATGCCAGTTGAGTTTACATTATCAGAAAATATTTCCCTTATAAATAGGTGGTTGGCTTATAGCATGCAGGCTCTTCTGGTGGCAGTTGCCTATTTTAAAAGAGAACAAACCTAGGCCTGTTGGAGGAGGCCTGTGACCCCAAGAGTTTGAAGGCCGAGGCAGGAGGATTGTGAGATTGAGGTCAGCAGAACATGACCCCATGTAAAAGCAAGCAAACAGCTTTAGAATATTGGAAAAATGTAGTAGTACACAAAAGAATTTCTTGGATGTCCTGTCTTTCCTGATGGGGGTCATTGGTACAGGACAGCTCACTGCCCAATTACTTGTTGACATCACCTAGTGCACTGGAAGGCTGGCTTTATTAATATATGTTAGGACACTTGTTACCAGGCTTCCCTTAAACTTCTGTATGCTCTTACTAAACCTGGCAATTTTTCAAAAGCAAGTTTTTTTTGTTTTTCTTTTGGAGGTTGGGTGAGGGCATGTGCTGTATCCAGCACAGCTCCAGGGATGGACCTGACTGTGGCATCGAGGGAAAGAAGAAAAAAGAAAAGAAACACACAGACACATGTACAGAAAGAAGAGCTGGGATTGGGTGGTGTAGGCTTCCTGACGGAGATGCTGCAGCACCCTGGAAGCTCAGTGTGTTTAGTATAGTTGAACAGAGAGGCAGGTAACTACAGAGTCTAACAAGGAGATGGCTTTAGCCAGTCTTGGAGCAGTCTCTGTAGGGTAGCAGGCCTTTAGGCCCTGAATATGGAGCAGGGAAGCTGCGGTGGACATTTTCTGCGTACACTATCAACATCCACACAGGGACCAGAGGAAGGTTTTGCCATGTCTCTGAGTCATACCCAGAGATAGGCCAGGCTACACTTTGTCATTTTTTCCCATGGTANTGAGGCTATGGTTTTTGATATGACCAGCTCATGTCAATTACACACATCCACTCAGGCCTTCCTCTGTTCCCAACATTTTTCAGATTTACTCTTTCTCTCCCCTGTCCTCCTGTCCTAAGGATCAAACCCAGGGTCTAGTACATGGCAATCACATGGTCTACCACTGAGTTACACTTCAGTCCCAGCTTTTACTAATTTGATTTGAAAGCTAAAGTAACTCTGGTGATGGATTTCATAAGAGATAGCTGTTTATACTCCATAGGGAATGTGGCTGTTCACTAATAATCATTAATTATTTGAAAATATTCCAGTAATAACTTACTCTAATGTCTTTTAATTAGGACAGCTGGCTGGTGGGCTTTCCCCAAAGGCATGGCTTCTCTCTGGTCCTCTTCCCAGAGAGCAGTGTTATTGTNATCTGGAAATTGACTTATCCCCTCAATTGCCTTGTTGGGTATCACTAACGATTTGCTGCACATGATAGGCATCTGTGGTTGTCTATGTAAGACAGTTGCAGTGAGGTAGGATTGATACTTAGGTTAGTATTTCCTCAAGTGCATAAGCTTCATGTGGGCCTGGAGGCCCCCGTATGGAGGAGCAGAACAGGTGCTAACGATGCTAGACATAGAGGACTTGCCCATGGTTACATGGTTAACTAGCCAGTGTACAGTCAGGGATGCTAATGAATTTCACAGCCAGTTTCCAGAGGTGCCTGGCAGGCTTTTCTGTGTGGGGCTTGGCACAAGAAGCTGTTTCTTCTTTGAGGCTGGTTTTTGATCGGTCTCCCTGTGTGTGATTGTTACTCAGTTGTTGTGGCTGTAGTAGTTGAATGATGCTTTGGNGGGAAAATAGGGAGGTGGACTTTCATGNTAATTTCCCTTTTCTTTTTCATGTATTTGTCTGGTTCTTTTGTTATGAATTGTTTCAAACACATAGGAAAACTAGTTGTCCCACTGTTCATCCACATATGACCACCTAGTTTCTGTCATCTGCATTTTACTTAACATACCTGTTTGGGCCTCAGTCATTACCTAGTGTTTGGGTATGTGCTAACAGAGCAGGAGGCTTGGTACCTATCGTCCCTGGAACCTGAGGCCATGTCACAGGGCTCAGTTCATCTTCCAGCAGTGACTGTGATGATTCTGATGAGGATGGCAACAGACCTGACTCAAGTTCTACTANCTCACTTAATCTTCAACACTAGGAGACACATCCTGTCACTAACATCTATTGCTCAGAAACGGAAACTGAGGCACAAAGGGGCTAAACTGATCCAACATGGTATCATACAACTAGTGAAAGGTGAAGTAAAAAATCTGGTAATCACTTGGATACACCCCTCCCACACCTGTGGAATTAGTGTGTTCCATATTTCTTTTTCTGTATTTCTTATTGTCTAAGTCTGCCAATATATTACACAAACAAACCAAAAAGGAAATTGAGACCTCAAGGGCATGGTGGTGCATACCCTTGGGAGGGAGAGGCTGGAGAATTAGGAGTTCAAAGCTGGTCTTGGCTATATGTAGTATTTGAGGCTAGCCTGGGCTACATTAAAGCCTGTCTCAAACAAATGAGTAAACCATAAAATCCACAATGGGGCTAGAGTTCCCTCAGGTGGTGGGTAGATGAAGGTCTGTGCACTCTTGTTCCCTAGCCCATTGTTTAGGTGTGGTGGCCCATGCCTGTCACTCCAGTGTTCTAAGAGACCAGGACAGGAAGGTTACCCTGAGTTTGAAGCCAGCCTCAGATAAATATGGTTAGTTCAGAGTAGCCTGGGCTACTGTGTGGGATCCTGTTTGCAAACACTGAAATTAGAATCTGCTGTGTTGGGAAGGAGGCAGGAGGAACTAATTTCCTGGGAAGGATTACAGGATCTGAAACCAGCAGCCACAGTGACCCCTTTAGTCAGTGTTGGTGGAATACACAGTGAAGAACTTTGATACATCCAGGACAAAGCCATTCTTGCTGATCAATGGCAAAGCCACTGGAAATGGAGACATTTCTTGCTTCAGGTTTACTGACTCCTTTGGCCATGGTAACATTTTTATTTTATTTTTTATTATAGTCATTTATTTATTTTGGTTTTTTGAGACAGGGTTTCTCTGTGTAGCCCCGGCTGTCCTGGAACTCACTCTGTAGACCAGGACAGCCTCAGACTCACAGAGACCCGCCTGCCTTTGCCTCCCAAGTGCTGGGATTTAAGGCTTCATCACCATGCCCAGCAAGGAAGCTCTTACTCTGAATGCACAGACTGGCTGAGCCACAGGTGTGTTGGAGATGACCTGGTTGACTCTGTATATATGAGACAGGTTCAGAAGGAGAAGTGGACATTTTCTGGCTGGTGTATGCTAGACAGAGATGAGTTTCCCTCTCTGGTGGCCAGTCCTGTGTCTTCATGACAGGAAGCCATTTACTTTCAGCTGCCCTGGCTCTGGCTGATGGACACTTTTCATGAACAACCTATCAGATGAAGGAGGATGCCATCAGCGCTGCGGGGGAGGTGGGATGTGGAAGTAAGAATAGTTAGGCCACGAGGAGTGATCCACTCAGATAAAGTATGCTTGCAGGCAAGCTTGGTGAAGGACAGAGCATCCTTCACCAAGGATGCTCGGTGATGTGCCTTACACAGCTGGTATTTGCTGAATCTGTTGCTGTCGAGGCTCTTTGCCGAAAACCTTTACATGAAACCTCATTTAATGCTCACATCAATCATGTGTGGTAGCTACTGTTCTGTGTGGATTTATAGGGACAGGTATGAGGTGTGAGGGCCTTGGGTCATTTGCCCCGATCATGCAGATAATGAACAAGGAGGCAGGCCCAGACATGTCTGTCCTGGGAGTTTTGAGCCATCCACCTGCAAATATGCCTGTGAAGATGACCGGACTTGCAGAATTGTTGGGCTGTGTCTGGGCAGCTCCAAGTGTGGCCACAGTAGCTATTGCTTTCCCTCCAGGTCTGTCTTCACCCCAGAACTTCCACNGAACCTGTGCTGCTTTAGCATAGTATGGAACACTCCAGCATCGTCACCCAAAGAGTGGGAAGACCCAGGAAGGAAAGTCCATCCNAGGGCTTCCCTATGCCAGTTCTGGGGCCTGAGCTTCTGTTAGGCCGACAAAGATCTTCCTGGATGCCTTCCCCCTCTGCATGTCTGGAAGATTAGAACTACAGTCAGTTTTCCCACCATGGAGGTTTCCCACGGAATGAGAGTGACATTTCTTAGTATGAAGATGGAATTTTGACTTAGTCTCTTTCATTCTAAATAAATGCTTTACCTCACTTAGCTCCTCCTCCCTTCCCTAGGATTAGGACTGGAAATTTTTTGGATAGATTCCCCACTCTCTTAACCTGTGAAGTCAGAGGTATACATACTGTAAGCTCAGGCTATCCCCAAACTGAACTATGTAGTCCAGTATAGCCTAGGACTCATGGCACTCTTCCTGCTTCAGCCTTCCGAGTGCTGGGATTAGAGGTGTGAACTACCACATCTGCTTTAATAACAGGGTCTCTTACNGAGACCAAGCCCAAAGCCTCGATATGCTAGGCAAGTGTAGCTACATTCCCTGCTGGATTCCTATTAAGTTCTTTTAAAAATGTCTGCATTGGAGAATTAATAAAAGTACTTTATAAAAGAATATAAATAGTGACCATCAAAATAATCGGCCAAGTGATATCATGACAGCATTGCCCACTTGGGTTGGGTAACCTGTAGCAATAGAACAATAGAATTAAGAAAGTTATTTCAGTGTTGAAAACTTACTCATCACCAACATCTTCTCTGTCCTTAGGAAATACATGTAAAGTCGCTGCTCAGGTCTGACATTTGGCATTGTGCCAAGGTGGGGACAGCTTGACTGTCTGCTCAGTCAGAGGAGCCTTGCTTAGGTGCACTCCAGAGACCAGGCTAGATAAACAAGGAGCCAGCCTCAGTTCCAAAAAGCAAAACAAAATGTTATTAATTGGCTAGCAATAATTTTGGCTTAGACTTATGACATAGTTCTAGTTTGTTTCAATATATGTTATGTCCTTACTGTAGTTAAGCTTATTTCACAGGAACTGACACTTGAATGATGTTATTTCTGTTAATTTTAAAATTTATTATAATATGTGTGTTCACATGCATATGCTTATGTGTTATAGCATGCACGTAGAGGTCAGAGGACAACTGTGGGACTCTGTTCTCCTGTAGGACTTGGTTCTTGCTTTCCATCATGGGTACTGGAGATTTAATTCTGCTTGTNAGACTTGTATGACAAGTGCTTTTACCCACGGAATCATCTCACCAGCCCAATTTTAAATTAATTCAATGGCTTATACTTGTTATTTTTTTTTAAATAACATATCTGGATTCTGATTTAATAGTTTTGTTTAGGGATTTATCCGATAATTTCAATATTTTCACTATGAGAGAAATTCTATATTTCCTACATACATAGAGACACTTTTCTATTGTACAACAACTGTAAGCACACTGGACTAAAACAAGGGCAGTCAGCATTTAGTGGCTCATACAAGATGCAGCATCATGCCTTAGTGGTGTGTAAGGCAGGAACTCAGCTTGCCAGTAAGTGAGTAATGTGGTTTTTGCCAGTGTCAATTTTTCTTTGACTCAGTGCCTTCATTCTCAAGGAATTTAACTGATTTCAAAGATGACTCTGAACTTAATTGAACTGCCTGCCTGTTTACCTCTGGGATATGCAAGTCAGTGCTCACAAGCCTGTGAGGTTCAAGGGCAAGTTGGATGACAGCTCATTCTCCAGCGGACAGGCTAAAGATGTTTCCTGAACGTTGTTGTCCTGTTCATTGAATCTGCTAGNATTTGGTGGGGAACAAAGGAACCCTGGTATATAGGCACCTCACTAATGGGGCCCCAGCCTCGTTACCTAGTCCTCTTCACTTGGTTGTGTGTCAGGATCTTGGCAGACCTCAGGGTCGTTGCTGAGATGCCCGGAAGCCTCAACAGTCCAGCCTAAAGCACAGACAGAGGCAGCAACTGGTTTCTCCAGCAGTTGGCATTTTGAGTCCTGGCTGCCAGTTGCCTTTGAACTGGGAGACTAAGGACTTGTGTGTAGTTTCTTTGTCTCATTTTGAAGTAATTTTCTTCTTCATCCCTCCCTAAGCCTTCCTTTTCTGATTAAGCTGAGGATACACTGTGAAGCTGACTGCTCTTAATCTTCCTCTGCCTGGAGTCTTTAAAAGTAAAAAAGGCTGAGACTGACACAGCCCTGCCATTCACTGATCTCAGAGGAGAAATGAGATACTGATGCTGTGAAGGGCCTGGCACTTAGAGCTTGGAGGATAGCTCTTAAGTCTTTATTTTGATGCAGCACTTAAGATGTTAGTGTTGAATCCAGATTAGGGAAGGAAATCTCATCTGAATGATATTGCCAGAGTAAAGGATGGCCTGTAATATAGTAGAGTTGCATAAACACTAGAAGAATGCATCTTAAACCACTTATGTGCCAAACCGGAGACTTGGATGGTAATAAAATAGAACATGGCCTTTTAGAGCTTATGAATTTATTTTCTTTGCTTATTCTGGTTTGTGTTTTGTTGCTGTGACAAATACCAGGGCCAAAAGCAACTTGGAGGGAAAGTAATGGGTTTATTTTAGCTTCCAGGCCCACTCTCAAGGGAAGTCAGGGCAGAAACCGTGGAGGATCCTGCTTGCTGGTTCACTCACAGGCTTATGCTCAGCTGCCTTCCTTATGTAGTCCAGGACCATCTGCCAGGGGAATGGCACTACCCACAATGGGCTGGGCTCTCCTACATCAGTTAACAATCAAAACAACCCCTCACAGACATGCCACAGGCCAGCTTGTTAAAGGCAATTACTCAACTGTGATTCTTTCTAGGTGATTCTAGGATGTCAAGTTGACAGTTAATGCTAAGTAGGACACTTGAAAAGTAATTCATAATGCTTGGTGGAATTTTTTTTTTGAGGTATATGGTCTAATATGGTAGCTATCATCCGCAAGGCCCATGTTAATTTCACAGGAAGTAAATAAAACCCTCAGTTACTCTAGTCATACTGCAAATGCTTATATACTTACTCTGTCCACATGCNGCCAGTGGCTTTTGTGTCAGGACATTGGTGGAAAGTTCTGTGAGAGCAGTGTTCTAGAACGGAGGGTGTAAAAAGATAGCCTTGCCTTTTTCCTCCCCAAAGTTTCTCTTTAGAATTAGAATGTCTGGTTTTATGTTATTTTGAAATGATGAAGGGGCAGGATGGAGGCTGGGGATCATTCTCTTGATAGAAAGAATCCATTCTCCTCTAGTGAGAATAAGGATGTCACTGTTCTGCTAAAGCTTCGGAGAATACTTGAAAAAACCCTGGAATGAATTCTTTGCTTTTATTAAGACAAATTTTTATTACATTCACTTATTTATTTGTGTGAATGTATGTATGTGCACACATGTATATAGGTGCATATGGAGGGGTCAGAGGGCAACTTGGTTCTTTTACCATGTGGGCTGCAGAGATCAAACTCAGGCCATCAGGCTTGGTGGCAAGTGCCGTTACTACCTGAGCCATTTTGCTGGACCAGTTTGCTTTTTAAGTTGCACTTTTTCTGTAAAGATTTCCTTGCCTAGCTAGGTGTCGTGGCTCCTAATCATAATTCTAGCANTTAGGGGGCTGAGGCAGGAGGATCTTGTCAGCTTGAGCCAGTCTCAACTACAGGCCAACCTGGGCCAGAGTGAGATGCCGTTTGAACAAATGAGCCCATCCACCAACTCCACATGGTCTTCTTGCTTCATTAGGTAACACTTTATCTAGCTCAATCTAGAAGGCCAGGAGTCACATGTCATCTTGAGTTGTTATATAATTATTTCATGAGTATAAGCCAAACTGGTGACTTTTAGCAAAATAAATCTTAGTTTCAAGTACTCTACATTGCCAAAACCAGTTGGACTCCATTCTTACTGCAGTCTTAAGATGCCTCTCTCCATCACACGCCTGCTGTCGTTGGCCCTCAACTGCCTCCTGAGTCCACTTGGGTATGCTCTNGCCCTCTTGTCCACTTTCCAGTTGGCAGCCACCGTGGTCACCAGTGGGAGCAAAGTGTGGTCAGTTGTCTAAGGCCTCACAGATCTCTGGGCTCCTCTTCCCTGAGCCCCAGTCTTAGCCTCCTGAGCTCTCAGCTATTGTCTTCCAGCTGCCAAAAGCTCCCCTTCAGCCTTCAATTGAGCAAATACTCTGTTTTCTCTGCTTGGACCACTCTTATCCAGGATACCCATGTGGGGTCTCACCAACCTGGCATCATCTGTTCCCATCCCCCATACTGCAAGGCCTCCTCCTCTCTGTCTCTCTCTGTCTCTCTCTGTCTGTCTCTCTCTCTCTGTCTCTCTCTCTCTCTCCTCACTATGTAGCCCAGGCTGGCCTTAAGCTTGTGGCAATTCTCATGCCTTGGCTGAGTTCTAGGGTTACAGGTAGCCATCATTGCCAGCCCTATTTACCCCAATACCATGTTTTTCTCCATTTTGCTTATCACTAGTCAGGGACCCATGTCTTATTTGCCTGTAATGTGTCTCCGTCCCAGTAGAATATAAGCCACTGGAAGGCAGAGCTTGCATCTTTTACTATTTAGTGTCTAGCACCATGCAGCCACAGAGTAATTTTTTGTTGAATGAATAAACTATTTACTTAAATATTTAATAATGACTTTGATAGTATTTCACCATGGCCCAAAAAGGAAAATGAAATAGATCAAGTGTACTGAAGTGAATGTTTTGTTTTTAATCTCCAGGGGGGAGATGATTTTAAAAGTCTGATCCTCTCTCTTTTTCCTCCTAAGTTCTGGGATTACAGAAGTATGCCACTACTCCTGGTTAAGGGGGAATCTATTATTTTGGAAACAAAGGTTCCTATGAATTTAAATTCATTATTTGCAAGAGAGAAAAGCACAAGCCACCTCCTGGTAAGGAGCATCTCTAGGCTTCTAACCACACTGCCATTGCTCTGATTTCAGGCTAGTTTTTTTCTGTCTTCCTCTGCAGGGGAGCTAAGTTCTCCTCCTCCTCTCTCAGGGGCTCAGGAAGAAGGGAGTTCATCTAGGGTTCCTGGTGTTGAATGTGGGGAGAAGGGGAGGGGCAGCACAGGAGTGGTGATGGTGCTGGAGGTCTGCTCAGTTTCTTGTTGGCTGTAGCCATCACATCAGCATCCTCCAGGTTACTAACAGAGTCAGGTTACTAACAGGTCCATAGGNAGTGGGGGAATGATCGGCTCTGCAGTTTACATACAGTGTTGATTGGAAGTTAGAGATTTGGAACTGGAGGCTAGTCCCCGACCATGGGAAGTAACAGATGCCAGGTTGAGCATCTGGTCTGCTGCCAGCACAGAGGGGACGCTTTGGGAAGAGTTGGGGATACTAAAGAAGGAGGAGTCTGCTGCTCCCCACTCAGAAGGGAAAAAGAGGCACAGGGAGGCAGAGGCAGTGCTGGTGGCAGAGTTGGTGCAGAAGCCCTGCAGCTTTTAACTTCTTCCAATGAATGCAAAAAGTTTGATTTAAAAAACTCTGCCCATTTGGCAGGACACTTAGTGGCCATAATAGAGGAATGATGATTTCTCTGTTCCCCGAGCAAAACACTTCTCTACATAGCTGCAGCTCCGTGGAAGAAAAATTATGCCATCTTAACCCCCCCGCCCCGCCCTTAGTATGCCTTTCCACTATGCCTAGCTTTCTTTGTGATTTTGAGATGAAATTTCTTTATGTAGTTCTGGCTGACCTGGGATTTACCATGTAATCGAGGATACTCTTGATATTCTTTCTGTTTTCATCTCTTGAGTGCAAACAGGCCCAACTCTGTGCCCTGGCTTTAAAAGATGGCTTATGTAATATTTAAATTATCTACTAATTGTCACTACAATAATACATGATCATTTTTATATTTCCTATAAAATCTTTCTCATTGGGATCCCGACCCATCCTTCATACATCATTTACTTCTGTGAACAGACATCTGAAAGCTTTTATTAAAGTGGATTTCCCTGAACCCTCATGCATTGCGGAAGTGACATTCCAGCCCTGGGCAGTGCAGAAGCCCAGAACTCTCTCATTAGTCTTTGAACACTGTAGGCAATTGGCAGATAGCAGTGTTAGACACCTCGTAGCTCTCCTCTGCTAGTTTCTCTTCCTTATTTCTCTGCTTTGGACAGCTAGTAGATGTGTTCGAAGAGAGTGGAGGTAAGTTGGAAATGGCAGATTTTCTGATCTTTTTCTTATGGAATATGATTATTAACTCGGAAGGATATATTAGTTACATGGTAGACAGAGGATGGTGTTAGACAGAACTCAAATTTTATAATTAGATTCATAGGAGCTGGAGAGATGGCTCAATGGTTGAGAGCATGGCTGCTTTTCCAGAGGACCTGAGTTCAATTCTTAGACCCACGTGGCAACTCACAGCTGTCTGCAAGCTCCAGGGATCTGACCTCCACTGGCATTGCATACCCCAGACATGCATTTAGGCAAAATACTCTCATACACGTAAAATAAAAATAATCAGAATCATAGATGTAGCAACTTTTCCCCTTCTAAAATCTAGAATTTTTGCTGCTGGAAATAAAGCAAGGAAGAAAGGTGTGCATTCATGAGGCAAAGATGCAGGCACACTGTGTGCCAGGTACCGTGGAGGCACTGAGTAAAGAGAACACAACCTTTTCCTGTTCCCACATACCCTAAGGTCTGGTAAGGCCAGCAGATATGACATACACAATCCCAGCAATTGAGATTGTCCTGGGAAAGTAGGACAGGAGCCTGTGACAGGGACACATGAGTCTCAGGTTCTTCTTTAGAGATGTCCTTTAGGTTGGCATGTGGGAAGAGGGGTGGGCTGAGCAAGCAGGGGAAGGGGGAGCATTTAAAAGCAGGGTGTGGTATAGTAAGCCTGTACCTCCAGGCTCTGGAAACTAAGGTTGGGGTGGCTGGAGTTGAGGAATTCAAGACCAACCTAGACAACAGAAAGTTGATCACGAACTCTACAAGAGGAATTTCAGTTGAGTTGTGGGAGAGAAGCCAATTTTGAATACCAGAGTAGTGATTTTGTACCCAAACCTCAGACTGAGTATAGAAACCTGTTTTGAAAAGTAGTGTTAAGAGGGTGAAGGAAGCTGAAGGGGCCTGCAAGACCNGTGCAGTGTGCATGGATGGCACTCTGTGGAAGGGNGGCCATACTCTATTTATGGCATGGCAATCCTGTGAAGGTAGGCAAGATGTCCCAAGCTCTTCTGATGGCATGGCCATGCTCCCATTCCTAGGGGAGGAGGAGGAGGCAGAAAGTAGGATGTCTGAATTAGCAGTCCTCAAGGTAGCCGGGGAGATGATGACAGCTGAACAGTTGTCTATTGTCTTTGAAGCTGTAGGTCTGAGCCCAAGCATCATGACAAAAAAAGGAGAGGAAATCTTAGAGGTGGGCAGTTTGAAGTAATAACCAGCCCAGGCGAGGGTGTGGTGGGATGGTTAAGGAGGTCAAGGGATGGGAGGACCACGTGGCAGAAACCCACATTTTGAACACTGTGTTCATCCTTGTGACAGCCTCACCGAGGTGTGCAGTATGGCCCTTAGTTCTACAATCAGGAGAGCAGGGCACAGAGATACAACTTCCAAAAGTCCCATGCTTGTGAGGTTTTGTAGTGAGTCAGAATTCGTACTAGGGTAGTTCATCTTCAGGAAGTAGTATTCTGTGTGAATGGAGGCACCATTGTTCTTGATACCATTAAGTGGGGCCNCGTAGGCAGAATGGAGCTGGGTCTTGGTGTCACGTGTAAAGTCAGCTGAAGTATCTAGGAAAGTGCCTGGTCTTTAGTGCCCCAACTGTGTTAATCCTCTCACTTGCTCTAAAGACTGTGCGTCAGGCTCGTTAGAAGTTAGAGAATGCTGTAGGAGTTTGAGAGTGGTTAGGCAGCTAGCGAGTGGGCCTTACCAGGAGAATTCAAATTAGTTTGGATTCCACCCCATCATTCCTTGTTGCTGGCTGCTATCATATCCCTGTCTCTCCTTGTTTCTCTTCTCTGGAATTAGTGCATATTCTCACCCCTCCACCTCTGTTTTATAATAATATTAAGTAGAGTCCAGTCCTTGTGCTCTGTGCCACCTGCACTTTTTGCAAAGTGGGAGACTGTTCTGTAACTTTGCTCTGAGGAAGGAAAGAGAAAACATATTTTTTTCGTTTGATGATTCTAATACGACAAAAGGGAAGAATGGAAGAAGGGATATCTGTGCTTCTGTGGGCTGGCCAAGAAACACACACAGGTTAAGTTGAAATTATGTAATTTGGTGGGTGAGGGTGTGTGTGGCGGTAGAATGACAGCAAAGACAAATGACACTTCACATTCCTGTCCTGCGCTTGTCCAGTTGTTAGCTGTCATCATCATTCCTTTTGTCTGAGGACATGCTCTCCCAAAGTATGCACTGCTCACAGTCACTGGCTGTAACTGTCACTGTCTGTCCTTTGGAGTGATCTTGCATGGCATGGCCCTTGTCAGATGTGGTACACAGGATGGAGGACTCTTGCACTGGATTGTGGATCCAGAGAGGGTTGTATAGGGGAAATGATGACAGTTGATTTAGCTGGAAGGACTTCTCATACGACCTTGCTTCTGTCTGGAGCTTTGGNAGGTACTGGCAGGTGTGGCTAGAAATGCTGCCATGCAGGGCAAGTGCCTCCTCATGAAGCTTCCATATGAACCCTCGGACCTGGGTCTAGAGCTTGGCATTTGACTTATCTTCACCCTGGGCCTAAGAAGGTCCCATTCTAGTGCCTGTGATCATGATGCCTCTATTTATTTATTTGTTTGTTTTTTATGTGTACATGGTGTGTGTGTGTGTGTGTGTGTGTGTGTGTGTGTGTGTGTGTCCGTCCATGGAGTCCAGAAGCTAGGTAGCAGATGAGGGGGAATTAGCAGGAGAATTTAACTTGGTCCGGATTCTTGTCCATCATTCGTTGTTGCTGTTTGTTTGTGTTGAATCATTCAGAGCTGGAGTTACAGCTGTTTGTGAGCCACCTGATGTGAGTGCTGAGAGCTGGACTCTGGCCCTTTGAAAAGAGTGGTAAGTGCTCTTAACTTGTGGGCCATCCCTCCAGCCCTAAGACACTTTAAAAGAAGTCTTATTTCTGACTGTGTGTCACTACTAGGGCACTGTAATTAAAAACATTGTGCTACTCCTCTGTCTTTAAAAATGCCATTAAAAAATTATGTGCCTGATTACAGAATTTTGTATCACCTGGTATTTTAAAAAGAGGGTATAATATATAATTGCATTAAGAACTGACTGGACATGGTGGTTCATGCCTNTAATCTGAGTACTCAAGAGGCAGAGACAGGACAATTGTGGTAGTTTGAGGCCAGCCTGGTATACATAGTGAATTCTATGCCAGACAGTGTTACACAGAGAGAACCTGTCTATTAAAATAAACCAAAAAAACCATCCAGCATTGATATTGTTTTGAAGTAGGCACATGTTCACCTGTGGAGAAAGGTTCAGTTGGTTTGTTTTTGCATGCTTGACTTCTTCCAGCTTGCAGTAATGGGATAGCAGGAAGAATGGAGTGATTATGTCTGACAAGCCGTGTGTAAACATTCCATTTCTGTGTAAGCAGAAATAACCAGGCGGGAAGAAAGGATTTGCACAGGTGTTAGAGCACAAAGCCTTTGCTGGCGCCAGGCACCAGAATAGAGGCTGACCTCAGTGGCTTCTTGTCCCTTTCTGCAGGATCGGGGACCAGGGAGTAACATCCCTTTAGCAAACATTTGCCGCCAGGGGCCTGTTATTCCTAGAAGTCCACATACACCAAGGGCAGGGAAGCCCAGAGAGGGCCAAGACAATGGGTTCAGAATTTTGGAATGTAACTTACAAACTGGTTTCAACATTCATTCACTCATTCACTTCATTCATTCATGAATAATAGGATCTCACAGTGCAGCCCAGACTGGCCTTGTACTCATGGCCCTTCTTTCCCCAAGTTCTGGAATTACAGGCAAATTCAATATCTCTCTCTCTCCCTCCCAATTAAGCAGGTATAATTAGTATATTTTTTTAAATAAAAAAAAAGATTTATGTGTTATGCGAGTGTGTGTCTGAGTATGTATATGTACTATGTGTATTTGCATTGCCTGTGTAGGCCAGAAGAGGGCATCAGATTCCTCTGGAACTTGAGTTACAGGCAGCTGTGAGCTACCCAATGTGGGTGATGAGATAGCTCAGCAGTTAAGTGCACTTGCTGCTCTTCCAGAGACATTAAAACTTATTCACAGTTGATTCACCCACCTAGCTTATTCCCTCAGGCTAAATCTAGCTGCCTGTCCCCCCAGTCTGATTACATTCTGGTTATTCTATAAATTCGATTATAACAATATAAACAGACACTATTAACATGTCCCATATAACAGAATACCTTTCAGCACTTTGTGTATTAGCTCATTTAACCCTTACAGCTCTATGAAACACAGATACTATTTTAAAATTCTTAATTAAATGTGTGCACTTTGTGTGTGTGTGTGTGTGTAAGCATGTGAAGGCCACAAGTTGGTGTCTCTACTGTACATATTGAATCAGGGTCTCTCACTTGAGCTCAGAGCTCACTTATCCAGCTAGTGTGGCTAGGCAGTTTGTTCTATGGATCCCTGTCTCCATCTTCTAAGCACAGGGGTCACAGGTTGGCTGCTGTGTCTTCCTGGTGTTTAACTCCATTCTTCCTGCTTTTATTTAATGGCAGACACTTTACCCACTGCGCCACCTCCCCAACCATCGGGGCTTTTTGTTGTTGTTGTTGTTTTTTTTCCATTATTTGTTTTGAGACAGGTTCTCACTATACAGTATAGACTGGCTTCAAGGTCACTGATCCTCTTGTTTCATTCAGCTTCTCCAGGTTGGGATTGTAAGTATGTGCCACCACACTGGGTTTATTGCTCTTAGTCACAAAGGAAGAAACTGAGGCACAGCAAAGGTTTAGTAATTTGCCACCAGGTCATAGAAATAGTAAATACTGGAGTAAATTTGGCTGGAGTCACAGCCAAATACTGCTAGACCCAGCACCCACATCAGATGACATGTAACCGCCTCTGACTCCAGCTCCAGGGCATCTGGCACTCTCTTCTGACCCCCTGTGCACTTGAACTCACGTGTACATGCTCCCATGTGGACACATAAAAGTACACATAATTTAATTTTTTTAAATGCCATGGGTGATATATTTTACAAACTGCTGTGGTTGTATACCAGTAAAACTGAGCCAGGCAGGTGTGGTGGCACATGCCTTTAATCCTAGCCCTCGGGAGGCAGAGGCAGGCAGATCTTTGTGAGTTTGAGGCCATCCTGGTCTACAAAGTGAGTTCCTGGACAGCCAGGGCTGTTACACAGAGAAATGTTGTCTCAAAAAAACAGAAACAAACAACCCCCCCCAACAACCCTATTTATAAAAGTATGAAGCTGGACACAGGGTCACAGACACATTACATTGTTTAAATTCAGTTATAATTCAATTTATAGTATGACTATAATGCAATTAACCTGGGAGGAGAGGTGTCTAGATTTAACCTGAGTGGATAAGCTAGCTGGGTGACCCAACTATGAACAAGTTCTAATATTGCTAGAAGAGTAGCAAGTGCCCTCAACTGCTGAGCCATCTCATGGGGTAGCTCACACCTGCCTTAGGAGGTAGGAAACTTGCAAGCTCAAGGCCAACTTGGGCAACATAGCAAGGCTTCATCTCATAAAACTGAAAACTAAACCAAATAAGCAGCAGTCCCTACCAAACTCCACAAAAGAGATGGGTGTATGCTTTTGCCATAGGGACTACAGTTGGTGAATCCTGTGCCAGGCTGTATTGTATAGTGAGAACACTCAGGAGTGACGGTAGAACCCACACTTGCCAATCAGGAATGCTGCCTCCATTTTAAGAGGGACTTGGGACCTGGGGTGGCCCTACCTTGAAGCATTTCTGATGTTCCTTTTGGGTAAAGTATCCTCCTGCCTCAGCTAGATAGCTACTGTGCCTGTGTGTGCTGCTGAGAGGCTTAAAACCAAAGGAGAGGTCCTAGTCTCTCGCAGTGTGACCTTGCAGGAATCTCTCAGTATCTGTCATTCAGCCTTCTCTACACTGGTGGCCATGGGTCTCACCACTTGGCCATGGCCCTGACTCAGGTGTGTGTGGTGGATCACACACGGCTTGTAGAGGGTCTCTAAGGGGCTGGGGATTTGGAAGAGAGGGAAACAGCTTTTATCATTTAGTTTGCTTGGAATTTACAGGATGCCTCCGGTATGAGACCCTGTTGAGTGTTCAGCATGCCACCCTCATGAGCATGGATTTAGGCAATGAAGTTAAAAGGTAACANTTTTATTAGTATTGGAGAGGGTTCCAGAGTCCACCTCAGAACGCATCACCTTTGTAAGAAAATGTAGGCATCGCTGTGAGCTGTGTGCTTTAACAGTGTGCAAAGTTTTTAGAAACTACTGCCGAGTGAGACTTTGATTGGAATTCCTTTAGAAGCAAAAGGACTGGTGCTTGCCTTTCAGTGAAGATCAGATGAAATTCATTCAAGTTGGCACTGTGGGGTGCACACTAAGCCTCTGTGGAAGAATGAGTCTTCAGTGAGGCTGGAGGGCAGTGATGGCTTTGCTCTTTTTGATGAGGNTCTCTTGGTGTGGAAGCTCATAAAGGTTTCCTAGCTAGATCTGAGCTTGCCTTACACAGCAGGGCTGCATTAGGGGATGACTTGACCACGTGCATGGTCACCTCATGGTCACCTCAGGTGTCTGAGGTGGTCTGCACTTGGCTGTGCTGGGGCGGGCGGGGGGGAGGGAGGTCTTTTGCTCCTTCCCTTGGCATT
>LZPO01034771.1:848118-867202 GCA_001675575.1 Neotoma lepida
GTGAGTTTTGTAACACTGCTAGGATCATTAACTGGATCTCAGCATTTTAACACATTTTCAATTCCTTTTCTCCTTAACAAGAATACATTGATTTAGATTATTCTTATTTTCAAATTGGCTAGTTTTATGGAAATCTAAAATGAACTGTGAGCATTGCTTTGTTACTCTCCCTGGCTAATTGCACATGGAATTCTGTTTCCTTTTTATACACATTTAAGTGACAAGAGGGAACAAATGCTGAGGATGTTTAGATACTGTGATAGTCCCAATGGACTTCATTGTGCATGGCCACTTAGAGCAGTGGTCCTTAACCTTCTTAATATTGTGACCCTTTAATATAATTCCTCATGTTGTGGTGACTCCCAACCATAAAATTATTTCTTTGCTACTTCATAGCTGTAATTTTGCTACTATTATGAATCATGATGTAAATATCTGATATGCAGGATATCTGATATTTGAAGTTAATATCAATATTGATGTTGACCTTTTGGGGGTTACAACTCACAGGATGAGAACCAGTGACTTTGAGGGTTAAGATAATGCCATCTTTTAGGAAAGTGACCAGTGACTATTTCTTGTGAAATGTTCCCATCATCAGCAAGTTGCCTGTTTTGTGGCTCAGCCACAGTTGGATTTCAGCTGGATTTTAACTTATTTTCGGGACTAGGTGAGGAATACATCTCAGTTCTGTCTGGGGTCTCCAGCTTGCTCTTTGACATTAAGCCTAGCAGNAGATTTTGTTACCTTGCTGTTTTGGTGTTTTCTCCTGCAGGTCTCTCTCTGCTTAGACAGGTTGGCCTTTTAATAATAATTTGAATTTCCCTTTGCTCCTAGTAAAAAAAGATCATTAACTTTTATTCAAGTATTTTATAAGATTTCTTATCCTAAAACACACTTTCAAAAGAAAGAAAAAGCAGCGACAAATCGATGAAGTCATATCCAAGAGCAGAGCTANGACAAGCTTAGGCAGATATTTCTCAGGACAGGATCAGACTGGAATGTGTGGGATGTGGTCACGTCACCAGGGAGGTCTACTCCAATAGTTTGGACTTTGGGATCCTGATTCAGTTCCCTGATCACATCCACAGTCAAGAGCAGAGAATAAACACATGGATCCTTGCTTACCTATGCTCANCTCTGTTTCTCTATTCCTGTATTGTTCAGGAATTCCTGCCTAGGGAATGGGACCACTCACAGTAGGCTGCCTCTTTTCACATCAGCCAATCCACCAGAGACATCCTCACAGCCCAATCTGATCCACACAGATCCTTATTAAGACTCTCTTCCCCAGTGATTTGAGACTGTGTCAAATTGATAATTCAAAGTAACTACCACAGATATCTAGGCTGGCTCTATTTCCTGGCTGTTGAGAATATCCCAGCAATAAACATGATGTGCAAGTATGTGATATGTTGACCTAGTATCTTTTGGGTGTATTCCCAAGAGTGATGTAGCTGTGTCACATGGTAGTTATGGTTTTAGTTTCTGAGAGTCTTCCATAGTGACTTACATTGTTGCTGTACCAGTTTATATTCCCACCCGTATGCATGCTTCTTACATACATCACTTTATAATGTTCTTAAAGGGAAGAAATTGGGCTCCTTGGTAAGTGTACTACTTGTTCTTGCAGTTGGTCGTGGAAACTGAGAAGTGTAGCATGTCCATGAAGATGGCNTCATCTGAGGATGTGAGTGATGTGCTGGCTCACATAGGCACCTGCTTGCGGAGGATATTTCCAGGCCTCTCCCCACTGTAAGTCCTGCGGAAGAGCAAAGATGGTCTTCATCAGACTCACAAATGTCTTTCCTCTTGTCTTTGTCCCTTTACCTCTTCTTTTCTCAGACCTCTAAGACCACCACCAGCATCACCATTAGCACCAGCACCAGCACTACCTCTCCACCACTCCCACCCATCTTCTTTCTCTATCACTTCCTCCTCTGCCACCACCACCTCCACTTCTACCACCTCCTTCACCACTAACATCCTTATCCCCACCCCAGGGCCCACAACTACCTCCTTCTCCATCACCTCTTCCTACACTATTACCCCCACCCCCTCCACCACTACCACCCCCATCCCCGCTTCCTCCTTTTCCACCTCTTTTACTACCTCATCTTCCTTTTCTTGCAACCTCCCTTTTCTTCTTCCTTCTTTTCCTCNAACTCTCTTTTTCTGGGTCAGGGAGGACAGGAAGGGGGTGGGGGCAGTTTTACTACACAGCCCAAGGATGGTACAGGACTTTCTTCTGCATTAGCCTACAGGTGATAGGATTATAGTATGAGTCACCATGTCTGGTTTAGGATAGTGGTTTAGCTAACAGTCCACATTGGGAGTGGGGTGTTGGAAGGGAGGGTAGATTGACTGAGGTTTCTAATGTAGACAGAGGCTTCTGTCGGGGAAACTCTAGGCTAAGATACTTTNCTGACAGGAGAATTGTTCCACTGGTTATGGGAAACCCCTTCCCTTTGCCCACCGAGCATGCTGAGGGCTGCTGGAGAGGCTAAAACCTCAGGCATATGTGTGGTGATTTNTGGTCGGTCTTTCCTGGTGGTGAGCGGGGAATTCTGACAATGCTTGCCCTTTTTGGAACATGAAAGAAGGAAGGTCAGCCTTAGGAAAATCTTTGTATCTTCATAGCAAAGGGCTAATGAGGACATTGGGGTTAGGGACAATTTCAGTTGCTTTATGCTGAANGGACCTGCTTGGCTCTGCTAGGTTCTCTTTTATTACATCACAGACATGCTAAGTGAGCATTGTCAGGATAGCTGNTTGCTAAGATTATAGTGTGTGCCTGGCCTCATGGTGGTATAGGGGAAGGGAAGCTGGGGTTATTCTCTGCCCCTTGCCTGGANTATTCCAAGTCTTGAGTGTTTTTAAGGAAAGCACTTGCTGATGTCCAGTCCCAGTATGCATGTTTGCAGAGGCACACGCCTTCAGGGTAAGCTGGACGGTGAGGTATGAGTCACAGCAGCAGTGGGGAAACAGAAGGGAAACTTCCTTTGGAGTGGTTTCCAGTCACCCTTAAAGACAGCTGAGTCTCTTATCTTCCAGTCAGGTTCTTAACCTTGCTCTGTCCAAGAACGAAGTGAGAACCGAATAGGAAAACCAGTCACAATGCAGGAATGTCACCTCAATGCAACAGTGAGAGATTTGAATTCTTGTTTTGCAACAGTATACAAACCAAGAACTTGAGGGAAGTGTTAGGAGAGTTATAGCTCTCANAGGCTTGGGGAGAAGTGGGNCTGGAGTAGCAGGTCTCAGAGGGCCCGAGCAGTAGGTACCCATCAGGAACAAATTCCTGCCTGCAGCCACAAGTTGAATCTTGGAGGCTGAGTCAGGAATCAGTCACTCTGCTGTAGCCAAGACATAGAGGTTGAGGTAGGAACTAGTCACCCTGCCTGCAAGCTGCTGGTCTGGGAGGCCGGAGCAGTGGTAGCCCAAGGGGCAGGGAGCCTGTGAAGGCAGGGACAGCCTTGCTTTCCTTCAGGAAGCTATGTCAGTGCTTCTCCACCTGTGGGAAATATCAGATGTCCTTCATATCAGATATTTACATTACGGTTCATAACAGTAGCAAAATTAAAGTTACAAAGTAGTAAGGAAATATGAGGAACTGTATTAAAGGGTCGCAGCATTAGGAAGGTTGAGAACCACTGAGCTATGTGAAGAGTTTAACCATTCAGAGCCTTTGAACTTTGTTACATAAACCCAGGTGCGCCCGTGTGTGTGTGTGTGTGTGTGTGTGTGTGTGTGTGTGTATGTATGTATGCAAATTAGGGACCAATTAGGGAAGAGCTATCAATCCTGGAAGAGAGAGGGAGACCTAAACCTGCCAAAAGAGTTCTCAACCAGGTGTGGCTCCTTTCTTCCACAGAAGTGGTAGGGTAGCGAGTACAAAGAAAGGGTGCTCCAGGATTGTCATGCCTGGAAGTTTGAAATAGTGTCTAGTGGCTATGGCAGCGTTGCTGTCATGATTGTACAAGGGACTGCTGCTGTGATCGCTACCTAGAGGTGTCCTTGTGTCATGATTGGCTCCAATAGATCATCACTGGGACCATCCTATCTTCAGTGTCCCAGGCTGTCAAATCCAGCCAATTCCTAGCTCTGACTGTGCCTGGGTTTTTTTGGTGTGGTTTCTGTCTTCCATCTGGCTGCCACTTCAGTAACAATGGGGACTCCTGCTACCCCATCAACATCAGAAGACTGACCATGGGAAAAAAATGAGTTCCCAATATCTGAAATTTTCCTTTAATATATTGCTAGCAGTGAAGGGGCAGAGGGACAGCTCTACCCTGTCACCCTCAGCAGTGAGGAGTCTTCTTCGTCTTTTAGAGACCTCAACTCAGGCAAGNTCAGGATTGGTTCCTTTGATACTGGAAAGAATTTCAGGACTAGTCTGAAGCAAAGTTGGGCTTTTAGTAAAAATTGAAAGAAAGGTGCTTTTTAAAAAAAGACCAAAGATTCCAGGAAGGCTGCAAAGCTACACAGGGAAACTCTGTTGACCCTCCACCCCTCAAAAACAGACCAAAGGTATATCTACCCAAGAGTTGGGTGTGAACTTCTCATAAAGGAACTGAGGTTTGTCAAAAAGCATTTAAAACTAAAACAGTCTGTTTCAGTAGTGGTACTGGGGTTTGAACTCAGNGCCTCCTAGTTGCTAGCTAAGCACTCTGTTTGCTACTGACTAGTATACCTACCAGCCTGATTTCAAATTTTAATATCTATTTATTTACTTAATTTATTTGTGTGTGTGTGTGTGTGTGTGTGTGTGTGTGTGTGTGTAGTCATGTGTGTGCCACAGCATGTATATAGATATCAGAGGACAGCTTGTGGGAGTTGCTTTTCTTTCTATTATCAGGGGATATTACCAATTTAATTTTGGATTTGGAAATATCTTTATTTNTATTTTTTTCCTTCCAGAGAACATTTAGTACAAAATAATGTTTTCAATGTAACTTTGTGTAACGCCCATTCGTAGCTAGGCAGCTTTGATAAAGCATTGGCTCCTTAGTTCCTGGCATCCCTCTGTTGGTGACCCACATTCTCCCCTCTAGTCTGTCTGGTGCACATCTCCAGAGGGCTGTCTTCAAGCTGCATACACTCAGTCTGTCCCAGAAGAACGGTTTATCAGAACCTATAAAGCCCACCCGTATTGCCCAAGGATTGGCTTTATTGCTCGTGGTCTCATGAGAAGGAAGCCATGAGTTAGTTGCCAAGCTCTTGATGTCATCTCAGTGAGTCTTGGCCAGGTCCTTTGTCTTTCTTTTTGTTTTCCTTGCCTCAGTTCAGACTGTGCCACTTTCTCCACTGAGGCATCTCTGTAACTAGTCTCTTGACCTCTGCTTTTCTGTGCAACCAGCCCTCCATCCTGATAGCAGTTATCTTTGTAGAATTCAAGCAATATCTGTGTCTTGCAGAACTGTCTGATGGCTAGCTTCCTGATAAAACTGAAATTGTATCTCCCGGCCCAGAAGAGAATCACTTTCCTACCACATGATCAGCCTATTTCAGAACACAGCAGATGCCTGCACTTCCCCCGGCTTTATGAAGGCTCCTTCCCTGACTAGCCCTGTTGTGTTTGACTGTGAAACTCCCTCCTCAGGCTCACAGGCACCGTCCAGATGACTCAGGAGTGAGCGTGTGGATAAGTCCTTAGGGAAGTTTTGCTTTGGAGAACTGCTAAATAGGGCATGGCTTGAGGGATTCTAGAGATTGTTTGCCAGTGTTGAGATTGGATGATATTAAATCAGTGAGGCAATGAGTGAGTGAGGGCAATAAGAGAGAAAGAGAGAGAGTGTGATTGAGCAGCATGTGATCGGGCATCTGAGTGAGCTGTAATAAATACATCAATATCCTGAGAAGGTGAGAGGAATAGATCACAGGCCATTGCCGCTTGCACCTGTCTCCTTTACCCCTGAGCTCTTTGGCTGTCACCATGTTTTTTACTCTTCTTCAATCCCTAGTCCCTGACACATAGGAGGCACTCCCCCTGACACCCCCAGAACACTGTAGCTCAGGATGGCCTCAAGCTTAAGCCAGTCACAGTACTCTGCAGGTTGAGGTACTGTTTCAAGATTCAAGGCCAGCCTGACCCAGCAGCAAGACCTGTTTCAAAAAACAAACATCAAACAAAAGCCCACCAATCTGTCTGTTTGACTGTATGGAAATGAAACTACAGTTCTTAAATCTGAATTTCTGGCTCTACTGAATTATCTGAATTAATAAATAATAATTTTATTATTCTTCACTTTAAAAAGTCTTGTCTGTTTTCTATATAAGCATACAAAGTAATAGCAGGATAGTGGCTCTGTAATAGTGTTTTGACATGCTGCGTGATCCTTTCATGAGTGTGACGTTTGAGGATTGGCTGTTAAGGTTGGTGTATTACAACAGTGTTCTTCACTGCTAACCAAACTGATACTGTGAATTTCTTTATGAAGACAAACATTGATGGAAATATGGGAAATGCAGTTACTTTGAAGAAAAATGGTCCAAGAGGAATTTATATGGAAAGGAAAGTGGTTTACCGCTCTGAGGTTTCCCCCACTTTCTCAAGCAGTAGGCAGCATGTCATGTTAGGGTAACATCATTGAAACATGGACTGGAGCTCATGAGATAGCCCAGCAGGTAAAGCACTGCTGCCAAGCATGTTGATGGGGGTTCATTCTCAGTCTCATATGGTGGAGGGAGAGAACTGACTCTCACAAATTGTCCCCTGACCTCCACATGCTCATGTGGTACATGCACATGCACTTGAACACACACACACACACACACACACACACACACACAAAGTATTTCTCTGTCCTACCAACCATGTACAGACTTCTGTACATGAAGAATGACATGGAGACTTCTTATTAATTATGAAAGCTCGGCCTATAGCTTAGACTTGTTCCCAACTAACCCTTATAACTTAAATTGACCCATATTTTTATTAATCTACATTCTGCCATGTGACTTTTACCTCTGTCTCATTCTGTGTGTCCGACCGTGTCCAACTGGCTTTTCTACCTCTTATCTTCCCAGAGCCCTCTCTGTGCCTGGAAGTTCTGCTTATACTTCCTGCCTAGCTATTGGCCATTCAGCTCTTTATTAAACCAATCAGAAAGTGCCTTGATAGAGACACATCTTCACAGTGTACACAAAGATTATTCCACAACACACACCACCACCACCTCCACACTAAAATAAATAACTGTTATAAGAGATGCTTAAATGGTGACTGTTGAGAACAGTCACTGCTTTGGATGCATACTGGGCTGGATTTTTAGCTGTTATTCTCCATGGACTAAAATCATTCAGAGATATTTTCATGCCAANAGCTTACTGTGAGACTTGCATCAAGAGCTGGTATGCACACTGGAGATGTTTTCTTTTTGTCTTTTTGTCACACACAGCAATTTTTTTTTTTGAGTCTCAAAATCACCATTGGTTTATTACTAGAGCCAGTAAACAGTCTAGGGCCCGAGCGTATCACACATGCTCTCACAGCAAATACTGTGTCTGGCTGGAGCTTCAGTTTGCTTGTGTGTGAGCTGGGTGGCACATGACTGCTCTGTGCTGTCATTTAGCTNTAGGCAGAAAACATGTCACAGGGTTTTCCTCTCACACATATATGCACAGGGCTAGAGCACAAGCATCCCTTTCAGCCGTCTCTGCAAGTGTAGCTCTTTATCTCCTATGGAAATACATGCATGTGTTTTGCAAGGCTCCTTTAGATCCTGACATCTCAGCAAAAAAGAAAGGTGAGAACTGTTGAAAAGTGGAGCTGCTTGGCAGAGCCCAGATGAATGCCTCTGCTGAGCGGCTCACAGAGACTCCTGTACCAGCTGCCTCTTCTCTCCCACTCATCTCCTTCCCCCTGGGTATGAGTGTTCTGTGCCGCTTTGGAAGTAGAAGCCTCTGCTTTGCATGTCTGCTAATTTTGTTTTCTTCTTCTGTATTCTTAGAGTGCTATTGGCACAATCATATTTCTGTTATAACAAAGCACCTTAGGCCAGGCACTTTACAAAGAAAAGAGGTTGTTTAGCTCATACTTTGGGAGGGTAAAATTCCACGATTGNGTGTCCTTATCTCTCTGACCTCTGGTGAGGATGTAGGTCCCCATGGACTATGTTACATTGGGGGAAAAAAGCAACAAACAAACAAAACCAGAAACAGAGGTAGCCTCATGCAGAAGGGGCCAAGCAGATGGGGTGGCTTTGCTTTAGTAAACTCTATCTGAAGAGAACCAAGTCCCCGGAACCAGCATTAATCTTGTCTTAGAATGTATTTTCCCTCTATGACTTAATTCCCTTCTACCAGGCCCCACCCCAGCACGCCATACTAGAGACACAAGTTTGAGATGCACATTTAATGCAAATCACAGTAGCCATCTTTAACTCATTTCACCAGCATCTGGCCAGTGATATCTGCTTTACTTTCTACCTGCCTTTGCCTCTCCAATGCCTGTCCCATCTGTCATCGGAAAAACATGCTGTGCAGTTCTACGGAGACAAAACAAGAATTTCTGTTTTTGTTTTTGGAGACAGGGTTTGCCATGGAACTCGATCTATTGTAGACCAGGCTGGCCTTGAACTCAGAGATCCACCTGCCTCTGCCTTGAGTGCTGGGATTAAAGCTATGCGCCACCACTGCCAGCCTCAGTGCAAGAATTTTTAAAGAGAAGTGTGTGATTCCGGATATAGTCAGACAAACATCCTGCTCAGTATGTCTAAGTGGACTTAATTCTGCTGCCCAAGTGCTTGGGGCTGCTTCTGGAGGCTCTGTTATTTCTTCTTGTGACATCTGGATTCCCAGTTTTAACATAGCCAGGAAATAATGTTGTGCTAGAATGAGCGTATCAGACCAAAAGGAAATTTTCCAAATCNCTGGATTCTGTTACTTGTGAATACCTTTTTTTTTTTTTAACCCTGCCACCCCCAAATTAAAGAGCTTTGGAATAATAGTACTTAGCTAAATATGTTCATGTAAAATAAAGAGAAAGCATGCTATACCTACAGATCTGGGATGTTTAAGTGGGCCTTAGACAGCAGTTGAGTCTACCTGATTTTACCTTACTCATAAANGCTATGGAGTGGCAGCAGTCTAATTATGTTTAATGTTTTGGTGTGTTTTATAGTCATCTGTGGGAGTAGAAAAGATTGCCCAGGCAGTTCCAGCAGATTCTATCTGGAATCTATCCATCAGAAAAATGAATGTAACTGGAATGATTTTCTTTGAATGTGTGGAAAGTGGTTGAAATATTCGAAGATGATTGAGAGGCCCTCATAGAGCAGAATTCCCTTTAAATCCCCAAATAGGGCCAGTCAGGAGGCCAGTGCTGCCAAGACTGAGGACCTGGACCCCACNTGATGGAAGGAGAGAACTGACTCCCTTAAGTTGTTCTTTGACCTCCACACGTGCCTTGTGGCACATGTACACACAAACATGCATACACGTACATAAATAAATTTAAAAAATGCCTAAAAAGAAGTGGGCAGAGTGGTGCACAATTGTAGTCCTACCACTTTGAAAGCTGAAGCAGAAGGGTGCCTGGGAGTTCAAAGCTAGCCTGGGCTCTACAGAGAGGGAAGACCAAACAAAACTTNAGCAAAAAAACACCTGTTAAGGAGATTAAGCTATGTTCGATATGACATATGGGCTGTCTTAGTTAAGAGTTTCTATTGCTGTGATGAAACACCATGGCCAAAAAGCAAGTTGGGGAGGAAAGGGNTTATTTGGCTTACACTTCAGCATTGCTGTTCATCACTGAAGGAGGTCAGGACAGGAACTCAAACAGAGCAGGAACCTGGAGGCAGGAGCTGATGCAGAAGCCATGAAAGAGTGCTGCTTACTGGCTTGCTCACCATGGGTTGCTCAGTCTGCTTCCTTACAGAGCCTAGGACCATCAGCCCAGGCATGGCCCCACCCACAATGGGCTGGGCCCTCCCACATGAATCACTAATTAAGAAAATGCCCTACAGGCTTGCCTACAGCCCAATCTTGAGACATTTTCTCAATTGCTGTTCCCTCCTCTCAGATGACTCTAGCTTGTGTCAAGTTGATAAAACTAGCCAGTACATAGGCTGAACAACTGTAATCTGAAAATCCAAAATCTAAAGCTTTTGAGAGGCAATGTGATGCCACAAGTTGAATCACTTCACCAGGAAATGTGCTTTTGTGTTGTATATGTGTGTACACGTGTGTGTATCTGTACCTGTGCTAATGGTGGCCAGAGGAGGATGTCAGTGTCCTGTTCTATTATTCTCTGCCCTTTGAGATAGGGTCTCTTAGGAAACCTATGTTAATGACCAGCATCTCCACCCCAAACAGGCATATACTGGCTATCACCAGGTCTTTCCATGGTTGCTGGGGATTTGAACCGAGGTTCTTGTGTTTGTGCAGCAAGTGGTCTTACCCCGTGAACCATCACTCCAGCCCCACCTTATCATAAACCTTCTGTGCACAAAATGATTCAAAAAGACTGCATCAACTTGTCTTCATTTCTGGCTTTGGTGACTCAAAGTTTCCATTCAGTTACCTGGGAAAGATGAGGCAGGAGTATTGCTAAGAATTCCAGTGCAGCCTGGGCTATGTAGTGAGTTCCAGGCCAGACTGGGCTACATAGTAAGACTCTGCCTCAGAAGTCCCCCAAATAAGTAACTAAATTAAGCTTCAGGCTGTGGGCATGGTGTATGTGAAATTCATGTTTCTATTATGCATATGCAATATCCCCAACTCCAAAGCCTCTGAAACATTTTGTGGCACCAAAGCGTCCCAGCATAAGGCCCTTCCACATGTGCGTTCATTTCACCAGGACATCTCAAATTGTGTCATAGTTCCAAGTCACCAACAGCACCCCCCTTTACAGATGATACCCTCTCCACCTGGGCACCACTTTACCCCCCTGACTTTGTGGTGCTGCCCAACTATGGGAGCCCACAAAAGCTTCCTAGTGAGATCTGAGCTTGTTTTACACAGCAGGGCTGCATTAGGGGATGAACCATATGCATGGTCACCAGATGTTTGGGATGGTCTGCACTTGGCTGAGCTGGGGGGAGGTGTTTTGCTCCACCCATTGGCATTCCTTTAAAAGCCCTTCAGAAGAGACAGAAAGGGCTGGTGGGTTTTGACCCAGGTCCTCCCCAGGCTATCCTGTGTTTCTGTCTGTCTCTCTCCTCTATATTTCTACCTACATATTCCTCACTTCTCCTTGCTCAAGAGTATATCCTGGGGGAAAAAGTGGGGGCAGCCCCCCCCACACTGAACATCTGGAATATCTGTTCCCATGGTGCACGGGTCAATTAGCTATCACTACTGATGACATAACTTTTGGTCCTTTTACTTTTTCTTCCTTGGAAGTACTTGGGTTTGAGCTTTTTCTTCACTGTTCATTTTTTTATGTTTCTGTCTTTGGGAGAAATGAAGCTTCATGTAACTNAAGGTGGCCTTGCATTCACTTCTAGCAGAGAATAACTTTGAACTGTTGATCCTCCTGCCTTCACCTCCTAAGTGCCGGGATTACGGGTGTATGCTACTGCTCATGGCCCCGGATTTTGCCTTTTTCATGGCCTCATGTTTGCATACGTCTTGATTCTCTCTCCTCTCCATTCTCTCTGCACCTTAACCACCAGGTCCACAGTGCCCATCACTCCAGGAAGGCCTTGCTAGTACTCTTTACTCCTGTCCCCACTGTTTCTCCCACATGCCCTCCTGGAAGGCTGATCCTTTCTCCATACACATTTGGGCCCCAGAAGGTTCCAGGAGAAAATCCCCAGCTGTTTAGCTTGCTGTCTGGGTGTGTTGGGGGGGTCATGGGCTTCCTTCTCAGTGAGAGCTCTATCTGCTCCTGCGACCTTCTTTCCTGTATCTCGTTACCCACTCCCCACTGCCCTCCCCTATGAAGGTGAGTGTGTCAGTGCTTGGCTACCTCAGTCTTCCACTCTGCGTGGTCTCCTATGGGACCTCACTGCCCTGACAATAAAGAGACACTTTTTTTTTCCTAGCTCACTGCTTCTCCTGTCCTCACTCACCCAAAGGTCTCTATTATGTTTTTCTTCAAGTCTTTGCAAACAGGTCCAAGATGAGCATTCCTAACTGAAAAATCCAATGTCTAACATGTTCTAAAATCCGAAGCTTTTTGAGTATTTCTGGAACTCTGCCCAAAGCGTTCCAGACACATTTCCCAGCTGTGGTGTGCACTGAGGGTGGAGTCTGCACTTCCCCACTGGAGGGGAGATGCAGTGTTGATTCCCAGTTGTGGTGTGCACTGAGGGTGGGGTCTGCACTTCCCCACTGGAGGGGAGATGCAGTGCTGGTTCCCAGCTGTGGTGTGCACTGAGGGTGGGGTCTGTACTCTCCCACTGGAGGGAAGGTGCAGTGNTCTTTCTNTGCTTACCCAGCACCTTGCATTAACATGTCCTTACAATATTAATGTCTTCCTATTTCCTGCCCACCTCCTCTTTGAGACAGGGTTTTCCTATATTGCTAAGTAGTACTGCCTGACCTGGCACTTGTTGTCTGGTCCAGTCCACTCCTACTTTCGTCAATCCTCTTGCCTTTGTCTCCCAAGTGCTGGATNCAGGGGTGCATCACCCTTGCCAGCTTGTCTGTTCTTCTTGATAGATTTCTAGTTTGGAGAATGTATTAGTCACTTTTCTGTTGCTGTGATAAAATACCATGACCCAAAGCAGTGTATAGAAGGAAGAGTTTGTTTTCACTGTGGTCCCAGAGGAAGAGTTCCCAGTGGCAGGGGAGGTGTGGCAACAGGTAGTAGGAACAGGAAGCTGAGTGATCAGATCCCTAAGCANGTGCAGAGAGAGAAAACTGGCAGTGGAATAAGATTATAAACTCCCGCAGTCACCCCTAGGGATGTACTTCCCCAAACAGTGAAGCTTGCTGGGAACTCTGTATTTAAATACATTAACCCCAGGAGACATTTCTCATTTAAATCACAACTGGTTGGGCATTGTCCCACATTCCTTTAATCCCAGCACCCCTGAAAGTGTGCTGTGTAGTTTAATGTCAACTTGACACAAGCTAGAGGAGAGGAGAGAGGAGAGAACCTCAATTGAGAAAATGCCTCCATAAAACCAGGCTGCAGGCAAGCTCTATAGGGCACTTTCTTAATCCATGGTCTCTGCATCAGCTTCTACCTCCTGGTTCCTGTCTTGTTTGAGTTCTTGTCCTGACTTCCTTCAGTGATGGACCACAGTGTGGAAGTGTAAGCCAGATAAACCCTTTTGTCCTCACGTTGCTTTGGACGGTGTTTCATCATAGCCATGGGAACGCTTACTAAGACAGGAGGCAGAGGCAGGCAGATCTCCAAGTCCAAGGCCAGGGTGGTCAGTGTCCTAAATTCCAGGACAGCCAGGATCACATAGTGAGACTCTGGCTCAAAGTAAAACAACCTCATAATGGTGAACAAATGATATTTTTTTCATGGATTTTGTTCACAGCCTTCTTGGAAGTAGGCCCTAACACAATGTAGGCCTTTAGCCAATGTTTGGATGAATTAATAAGTTACTCACTACGTGATCAGGATGTGATCCATTAACAACATCAGCTAACATTTTTGAGATCCTGCTGTATGCCCGTTGTTGTTCTAAGTAGTGTTCCTTTCTGTTCTCGAAGTAGCCCCGAGATAAGCATCTCCTTATTTCATCACTTCTGTGTCATGAATAATGATAGTTTGGGGAAGCAGGCTACATTTTTTGTTTTTGTTAATTATGTGTTTGTGTGTCTGTGCATGTGTGTGCAGTGCCTGCAGAGACCAGAAGAAAGTGTCGAATATTCTGGTGGTTGTGAGATGCCCAACATGGGTGCTGGGAATTGAACTTCAGCCCTCTGCAAGAACAATTTGAACTCTTAGCTGCTGAGCCATCTCAATAGGCCCAGGACTCATTTTTATCCATTATGTGACTAGGCAGGAGCTTTACTAGGTTTTGAGGTGAAGAGAGATGAGAGGAGTAGGATCCAGGCATTGCCTCAGATGACTCATAGTCCCTGGGCACAGAGCCAAAGGACCTGCTACTCCAACAAGAGATTGTTGATCTATTGATTGTTGGTCTATTAATGATCACTTGCACAGGGCACGATGGATTGACTGAGAGATTTGTGCTTTAATTCTAAGAAGCTGGTCACATGTATTTGGTAGAAGTACAGTATAANAGTTCACTAAATACAGTACTTCATATTTTTGAGACAATGTCTCATGTGCTCCATGCTGCCCTCAAATTGAGTATATAGCTACAGATAACTTTGACATCCCCCTCACTCCACTTTTCAAGTTTGGTATTACAGGTGTGTACAATTACTTCTGGCTTATGTGGCACTGGGTATGGAACCCTGAGCATTTTGCATGCCAGACACTCTACCAACTGAGCCACACCCATTACCCCTCACCCTAGAGCACCATTTTCTAAGTATTGTAACAAAAATTTCCCATTAGAAAACAACAATGAAAATAATTTTTAATGTCTGTGTCTACAAGAGGAAGCAAATGAAAGTATTAATATGTTCCTATAGGTGGCCATTTCCCTAGTGGCNATATAATGGAATTATTTTGACCAGAATTGAAGTAACACCCATCTTGGTTTAAAACAAANNAAAAGCATAGTACAAAATAAAAGTCTATATANTGTTTCAAAACCACGAGCTTTGAAATGTGTTGTTGGGGTTAACCTTTCAGGAGAATCATGAAGAAAGTCTCCATGGAGCCATCTGAGCGCCTGGCCAGTCTCCAGGCCCTGTGGGACAGCCAGACCTTGGCTGAGCCAGGCCCCTGTGGTGAGCATGCATTTTAAACTAAAACATAAGGGGTTGGATGCCCGTCCCCCTGCCAGGAAGCTGAGTCTATTCCTGGTGTGCTACTGTAGAGTACAATTAGTTCAAGGTGTAATTAGCGTGCACAGACTTTAGATTGGTGGACAGAAGTCCTATATTTAAGCCCAGCTGCAGTCTGCTGCGTGTGCACCACAGAGCTGGGGAGAATCCTTGCTGCTTCTCTAGATGGGAAAGATAACCCTGTTGCCAACAGCTGCCAGATTGAAGCTGTAAACTTGTGATGTAACAATTGTTTTACTGCAAACCTGTCAATATCAACATTTCTGCTTCATGCTTCAGGTGGGTTTTCACAGATGTATGCCTGTGTGTGCGACTGGCTGGGATTTTCATACAGGGAGGAAGTGCAGTGGGTAAGTGAGCCTGCACGTCTGTGTGCACACATCCCCAACCTTCAGTGTGTTAGCATTGTCCCCCCCCCCATTCATTTTGTTCATTTTGATGATTGTCTTTCTTGTTCAGGTTACTCAGAAGTTTGCCTGTGTCCTTATGCAGTTCTCTGAGCTTGTCTGGCTTCTCTGTTTATATGCATGGATTAATTTTCTAACCGAGTTTTGCTTTAAACAGGATGTGGATACAATCTATCTGACACAAGACACCAGGGAATTGAATTTACAAGACTTCAGTCATCTTGAGCACAGGTAAGCCCTGTCTTTCTCCCTTTCCTTCGTCTCTTCCCTGTTCTTAGGATGGTCACTCTTTGTTGTCATCTAGGGACAAAGGTAACCTTCAGAGGACCCTTTTATGCTGTGAGTGAGCAAACTCTAAGAGACCTTGCTCNTCACCACAGATGATTTGTAGAGGGGCTTCTGTGTACCGAGACTAAAGTCCATGTTTGGAAAATGCCCCAACATTTACTGTGGATGTAGCTTGTAAAAGCTCACTTGAGGGGCTGGAGAGATGGGTCACCAGTTAGAGTACATGCGACTCCTGGAAAGGACCTAGAGTCAGCTCCCAGCAGCCATTTTGGGCAGCTCATAGCTGCCTGTAACTCCAGCTCCACTGGGGTCTGATGCCTCTGGCCTTAGAGGGAACCTGCACATACACCCACACACATGCACATATTTAAAAATAAATCTTAAAACTCCATTGACCAACTCTCTATAAAACATAATACTGTTGTGCCAAGTTACTACTTTATAATAGTGTTTCTGTGGTGAAAGTCTAAACTTCATTTCTAATAAATGACTTTTTGTTACAACTTCTTTATGCCTTGGGAGTTACTCCTTTATATATATTCACATACTGGTGAAAATCAGTTTGTTAATATCTGCCTGGCGATATTGATAATAAAAGCATGTTGTGAGTAATTTGAAAGACTTTTTTCACAGTTTTTCACCCCTGACCTGAATGGGAAAAATAGCATCCTAGGGAGATAGCTGAGTGGACAGAGTGCTTGCTGTGTAAGCATGAAGACTTGAGTTCAAGTACCCAGAACCCACGTAAAAAAGCCAGANGCTGCAGAGATCCTAATGTGAGATGGGAAAAAGGCAGAGANCNGGAGTCCTTGGGGTTTGGGCCAGCTACCCTGGTACACTCCATGGTGAACAGATCCTGTGTCCTTATTTCATTTCTGTTGCTGTGATAAAATGTCCACACCAAAAAAAGTAGTTTAGGGGAGAAAAGGGTTATTTTCCTTCACAATTCCAGATTACAGTCCATCTTCNNCAGAAACTTAAAATGTCTGTAGTCACATCACAGCCACAGGCAAGAGCNGAATGAAATGAACACATACCTGCTTAATGCTCAGCAAGCTTTCTCTACTGTTACACAGGCCAGGGCCCCAAACCGTGAGTTGGAGCCACCCACATTCATAGGGGTCTTCCCAGCTCAATTAACCAAATGAAGAAAATCCTTTACAGGCACACCCACAGGCCAGCCTGACTTAGGTGTTTCTCATAGCGGCTCTCTTCCTGGGTGATTGTAGACTGTGGCAAGTTGACAATTAAAACGAGCCACCATACTCTGGCTTAAACAAGGTGATAGTCAAGGGCNAACACCAGAGATTGTCCTCTGACCACCACGCACACTGAGATGTGGCATGTGAGTGCTATGAAGTGACTGTCACCTGTTAAATTTAGAAATTATCAGCTCCTCCCCAATCTGAGTAACAATGGTCCTTTTTTTTTTTTTGACACTCAGTGGAAGGGAACTATTTTTGCTGACAGCTTCCATTAACTCATACTTTGTACTAAGACAATTATCTCTTTGGGAGACTGGAGAAGAATCTGTATATACTTCTGTATTTATAACACTGAATATTGAAAGGATTCATGCAGGTGCCTAGATATTCTAAGATGAGTAACTTCTATTTCTTCATCAAGAGCATTCCAAAACAAAACTGACATTTAGGACCAAACAGTCAGTGTGACAGTGGGGGTTAGTGTATGCAAAGCCTGGTGGTGAGTGTGACAGTGGGGGTTAGTGTCTGCTGAGCCTGGTGGTGAGTGTGACAGTAGGGGTTAGTGTATGCACAGCCTGGTGGTAAGTGTGACAGTGGGAGATGAGTAGCTGTAGAGAATGGCAGGGTGCTGCCTTGCCTTTTCAGCTGTTGTTTTTGCAACACATGTGCAAATGACAATAGGGCAGAAAGGAGTTGTTTTTAGCATTATGAAATTGTTTGAACCTATGAAGAGGCAAGTTAGTCTCCAGGACCCCAGGAATAAATGGACCGNAATTAGAAGGCATATGGCCTGCAGAAGTGAAGATACTGTAGGACACTTTGATACATGACACTTGAGGTGTTTCTGCATTTCAGTTCTGTGTTGCATCCTTAATGATCATGGTCTGTTAGTAGGTTATGCAGTTTGGTGCTGAGCTTTGCTGTTCATCAACTGAATTACTTGCTCNACTAGGCCTGGAAANGGAACTAAGGGAGCCATGNGATGCAGATGCCTACAATATATAACAAAATAGCTGATACCAAGAGCTATTGTTAAGGCCACCAGACTTTCCCTGCAAGTGGATTTACCCATTTCAGGGATGGAGAATTTCCAGTTTGTTTTTAAGCACTGAGTTAATGGGATAGACGAAGATCACCTACTCTTTTTTGCTCAGAGAATTAAAAGGACTCTTTTTGACCAGATGTGGCACACACTTTTAATCTCAAAGCTTGCAAGGCAGAGGCAGATCTCTGTGAGTTCAAGGCCAGCCTGGTCTATATAGAGAGTTCCAGGCCAGCCAGGGCTACATAGTGAGACCCTTTGTCAAAGAAATAAGATAAAATAAAGGTCTCTTTTCATTATGGACCATCTCATCNGTGCTGGATAATAATTACTTTAGACTCTGTGAGCCAGACAGTTGCTGTAGCAATTACAGCAGGCCCTGACTGGGATGGTTTTACTTAAGGATCTCTTGACTATACAAGGATGTGAAAGCAATACTCACTCAATAGAAACCATTCTGCACATTTTCATCTTTGAGCTTTTTCTGGGCCAGGGTTATGTGGTTTAATTCATTCTCTCCCATTCATGCTCATACTCATTCATGGTTTCTGTTTCTGCCTCTTGCTCTACTGCCCCTCCTCATCCACCTCCCTTTTTCCTTTTCTTGCCTGTGGCACTTGTATTCAAGACCTGGCTTCCTGCCTTGGCCAAATAAGCATTCAGGTATGGGCTTCAGAGTGGTNCTTCTNNCCTCCTCCTGTTAGTCCCTGGAGAGGATTAGTAATTAGGAACTGCTGGGAAAAATGCCTGCTCGGTTATTAGTTTTAGGTTCCAATGTTTTATTGTAGGGTATTTAGTTTGCTTAGTACGCTTTTACGGTTTGTTCTGTCTTAGTTAATGCTGTGCCAAGAAGAGGCATAGATGGAAAAAAGCCTCCTTCCACATCTCTTGGGGTGTCTGGAAGGGTTTTGAGCCGACGTGTTAAAAATGTAATTACACTGTAATTTGACATGGCAGGGAGTGATGAGGGCAGGGGCAGTGCTGCCAGGGAAGAGGAGAATATACAGCCTTGGATGCATTGATTTCTCCGCTTCCCAGCAGACTTTTAAGAGGAGCTCATCTCATGAATCCTCTGCAGCCTGGTTNNANACGCACCGCTGAGTTTAAACTTGGCCCGAGAGAGTCCTTCCAGCTGATTCATGCTCTTGTGTTGTCATATTTCTTGGTCATGCAGGTGACATTCTTGAGCAGGGAACTAGTAAGAATGAGTTCTAGAGCAGCTTATGTGGTGTGTGGCAAGGTGGTTCTGAAGTCACGGGGACAGTCTTTTCTACCCCAGGTCTAGTTCCTTTTTTCCTTCCTTCTCTCTTGTG
>LZPO01034771.1:874422-889902 GCA_001675575.1 Neotoma lepida
TATCTATCCATATATCTTCTGTCTATCTCTATGTATTTATGTATCTATCATCTATCTATCTATCATCTATCTGTCTATCATCTATCATGTATCTAGCCATATCTATTGTAGTCAAGTTAGGAAATCAGCCTAGGTATCTGTTTATAGAAGACTGGGTCAGAAAACATGGATTATTTCCACAGTGTAATTTCATTCAGCCACAAAGAAGAATGAAATCATATCATATGCAGGAAAATGGATGAAATTGCATAGCTCACCATGTTAAATGAAAGAAGTCAGATTCAGGAAGACAAGCATCATGTGTTCTCCCCACCNCCTAATTCATGGAANCTGAGCTTAGGAAGTGGAGCTGGGGGAAGAACAACAGGAAAAGAAGAAGTGGCTCTACCAGGGAGCAGGAAGCTGATCATGAGGAGGGTAGAGTGGAGGGAANAATTAATGGGGAGGCTAGGTGAATATTATCAAAATATATACTATGCATGCACAAATATGTCACTGTGAACTCCGTTTTGTACGATTAACATGTCTCCACCAAAGGGGAAAAATCATTTTAATAAAGATAATAGTCTCATTCCCTCTCTGGTCCAGGCTCACTTCATGTCTCTGCAAATCAATCCCTTTGCCTGTAAAACATAAATGATACCTCCTGGCTTGTTTGCAGGTTAATGGAGGTGCTTTTTGAGAATCAAGCAGATCAGCTGCATTTCTTAACTCTTTCCACCTTCTGCCTGTCTTTGCTGCACAGGGGAAATTGCAGCATCTGTGTTGTATCATGCACAGAACTAAAATTGGAGCTTAGGTTTCAAAGATTTACAGTCTGAGGTCGTAGAAGTCGGATGCTGAAGCAATGAATGCAAGACAGCTAAGTGCTAAGTGGAGAGGCATGTACCATGCTGGGGTGGGGGTCAACANAAAAGTGAACGGAAAAGGAGATGTGTGGTGAAGGCATCAAAGGGCATGTGGGCTTTCAAAACACTGCTCAGCAGTGAAGGGTAATTCTGCCTGTGCAGTCCCATGGTGCAGTAGATGAGGAATGCGTGGTAGGGGCCAATGGTTGGGAAAATGATGTAGAGGCACGGATTTCACATGCAAACCTTTACCTCATANCTTACAAGCTCATACGAAGCATCAGAGATAATTACACCTACTCTATCTCAAGGATGGGATCACTGCTGGGAAGTGTAAGAACTACCAAATGGTTGCAGGACACTTACTGAGCACTGAGAATCTGTTTGATGGTATTTGCTGTCAGAGAGTACAAGGCATTATCTTTGCTTGGGGAGCAACTTCTCAGACACTGTGTGAGATCCTTGATGCTTGTGAATCTATGAAAAAGTCTAAGGAAACAGGCCCATTAATGTAGTGTTAGATGTGATTTCTTTCTGAGTGCTGGCACCAGCTTCTTTCCTCTGGAAGGTAGGAATTGGAGGTGCTGATGAAAATGTGCTTTAATTTTGTGGAATTCTGTTTGTATTCTGCTGTATGAAGATCTGTTGCAGAGAATTGAATTGTTTATTACTAAAATTATTTGGAGGATGAAGAGCTATAGCTCAGTAGGTAAAGGTGCTTGCTGCATAAACCTGACAATCACAGTTTAGTTCTTGGAACCCATGTGAAGAGCAGATGTGGTGTATTCATTTGTAATCTCAGCACTTCACAGTGAGATGGGAGGCAGGTTTCCAGAGACAGGAGAATTGCCTGGAAGCTCTCAGGCCAACTGGTCTAAAAACACAGCNGAGAGACAAGAGAGTCTCCACCTCAGCAAGGTGAAACTCAGGAGCCCACTCTTGAGAGGTAGTCTCTGACCTACACACATAAATTTTGGCATGTGTGCCCAGTCACACACACACATCCACACTTTGAATAAAAATATAATGTTTTAGTTTTCTTTGTTTTGCTCTTTGAGACAGAGCCTCACATATCTTAGACTGGCTTGAATTATCTATATACCAAGGCTGACCTTGAACTCCTGATATTCTGGCTGTCNTCTTCCAAAAGTGTTAAGATGACAAGCATATACCACCATCCCTACCTAAAAATTCAGTGTCACTGAGGCTCTTTTGCAGGACCATGCTCATGTTCTTCATTAATTTTGCTTCTAGAGACCTGATCCCCATCATTGCTGCCCTGGAATATAATCAGTGGTTCACGAAACTGTCCTCTAAGGATCTTAAGCTGGTAAGTCACTGAAGATGCAGCCAGCATTGCCCAGCTTTGCAGGACTTCAAAAGTCTGATCACTGTCAGAAAGATTTTATTTTGGTACCATGCTGGTGAGCTGCATACACTTTATTTCTTGAGGAGATCTCGTTCCTAGGAATGATTAACATAACATTGTGTGATGTTTGTGGGAGCTTCAGAGAGATTCACTCTCCTGTTTTCAATTGCCTCTGGCAATTGTAGAACAGAAAGGCGCATGTAGTATTGCCTTCTGTACACACTCATTCAGTTGGCAAAAGCTATTAAAGTCACATTTGCNCAGCTGCATANAGCTGGCTTTATATTTCAGCCTTTCAGTTCATCACCACCAAGTTTCCCATGAGAACAATTTCAGGAAATATCAACAGGTAAACTTAGTCTGACTGGATTATAATAGTTAATGTTCATTCTGTAGATGTTCCTTTTTTTTTGTAGGGAGGAGATTTATATATAGACACAATAATATCAAAGTGAAATCTGTTGGTTTTCATATTAAATAGAGCAGCCAAATATTTGGTCTGTTCTGGTAGTAGAAACTGTTGGAAACTAGACAAATTCAAAGCTGCTATATGGAAAGATAANTTATCCACAAGTTAGTTTTCAGATACTTCATTTAGGATGAGAAATACATTAGATTTTGTTTATAGAGGCTTGGAATCTGGGAGTAAGATTTTCCTAAAAAAGGCATTGGATTGAGAAAAGGCTTTGAAGAAATGGAGCTTGTGAACGGGTTTGCTTGGGTGTCTGAGTTGGCCTAGGATAGGTATGACTTAAGGCATCATGGGTTCAAAATGAGCTGAATTCATTTGGGGGCCCTTAGGAGTCNTGGTGGCATAAGAAAAGAGCATGGAGTCAGAAACCCAAGTTTCTTACCATGACTNGTCCACCCATTCTGTGGAACCTTCCTGGACCCCCGCTTCTTGTGTACCTACGATTGTGCAATACTTGTAGTCATGCTCATCTCTGTCCTGTGTTTAGCATACTGTGTGGGTATTGTAGCTTCTTGCTGAAGTAGCTGCGTGTTAAAAACTTGCTTCATAAATATAGAATAAAATCATTGTATAAATGAACGGGAGAACTCAACCATGAAATTGACCTGCCCTCTCTGAGAAGAGTAGCACATCACAGAGATCACAGTGAGTTTTTTTTTAAACCAGTCCCTGACTACCCAGGAACTTCACAACTGTTGACCCTTAAGATAATCATCATCACAGAGTAGTGACAAGGTTGAGAAACAAACTGATGTGGGACTGGGTAGGTTGGGAATGAACCCAGCTAGGTAGCCCTGTGTTTCCGTATTATGATGGGCTGGGACAGTAGGAAGAGAGTAGGGTAGCCCTCCATGAATTAGCAGGTATCCATGATGGACAACATGGGAATGGGGGCCTCAGGTCTGCTAGGGTGGGTCCATTTCAGAGGTTGCAGGTAGGAAAGGGGAAACCTTGGAGGAATGAGAAGGGATCCTTGGACCAGAGCAGATTCTTGCCAAGACACANTTTATCAACTCATTCAAACATTCATACACACATAAGATATCCAAANTGGGTCCTTGAGAAGGTTCACAAAGGGCTTTAGATAGGCAGTTCTTGGAATTTTCCCAACTCCCCAGTACAGAAAGGTGTCCAACCAATTGGTATTGGTATTTCATCATTGTTCCTTCCTGGCATCATTTTCTTGTAACTGATTTTGTGTTTAGACTTTAAGCAATGTATGAAATTTCATCCTGGGAAAACAAAGANTGGAAGGGCTAAAATACTTCTTTAGATGTCTTGGAATAGCAGGAGTAGAGTGACAGGATTTGAGGACTACTCTTCCTGCCCTTTATTAACTGAACACGTCTGCATTTGTGTGTATGGTGCTGGACATCAAAGCCAGGGTTTGACCATGCTCAGCAAGCTCATCTCCACTGAATTGAATCCCCTGCCTTTACAGGTGCTTATTTTTAAACATTCGATATTTTGAAATGAAATGTGGCCTTTGTGAATACTACAGTACAAAGATTCCAAAAGAAAACNGTTGAAACATCATGGAAAGGGGGGTGGAAAGACTGTAAGAACCGGAAGATAAGAGAGCTCTGAAATGCTTCTTCTGACGTGACGTGGCCATTGTACTTAGGAACTTGGTTTCCTGTACAAGATCTTCCTGCATAAGATCAAGCCAGCAAGATCAGTCTGCATCCAGCAGGCAGCACTAAGTAGACACAGTGGGTTACCAAAAAGAAAGGGGACAGGGGAGAAGGAAAGCAGAAGAAAAGAAACAGTTAGTTTGCCATCACCCAAAGCTAAAGAGGAAAGGCTACATTCTCCTGATACCATGTGACAACTTTCTAAGGATAGACTTGCTTAAAGAAACAACCACCATGTAGAAGCATGTTGGGGACTTTATAGCATGAAGTTCATGATGAAAATAAGTTCCCTGAAGTTGCATAAACTCTCACAATTTCTAAGATGATCCCCCTAGCCCAATAAAAGTCCCCTTTCTCAAAGTGCCACAAGAAGGATGTGACTGACATGCTCTGTGCTGATCTCATGAAGACAATTAGCAGCTATAATCCTTGTCTGAACTATATATATCATATTATATTCATATAGCCCAGGCCTGCTCCCTCCTCCCTCATGCTAGGATTATAGGCATGAGCTNCAATGTCCATCTTTGAAAAGGACATTTTTAAGACTCCCGAGTACACAGTCTGCAGTGATGACCATCTTTCTCTGCACCATTGTTGATTGCTTAAAATAGTGGTAGCTTTGGAGTCTGCTTGGCTTTCTGAGTTTGTCATTCCAGGAGGTCAAAGTTTACTGCAGTAATGACATGGCTGTTCCAGGCAGTGTATTTGGTTCATGGTTTTTGTTCTAGGCTTCCATGTTNATTTTGTTTATTTATTTATTTTGCCTATTCTCTTATGACTTTTTAGTGGTTTCAGTGTGTATATATGATTGGTTTTTGTCTTAATGTCAATTCACTGGAATGTATCAAAGCCCAGGAACAGTCTGAGACAGGCTTCCTACTGAATNAAATGATGCAGCATGTAAGAGATAAAAGCTGTACAGTGGGACAACATTCTACAGCCTTCTCCCCCATCGTCTGGCTCTTACATTCTTTCCACCCCCTCTTCCACTATGTTTCAACCATTTTTTTAAATGAAGCTTTGTAGTATAATAGTCACAAAGGCCACATTTCATTTCAAAATATCAAATGTTTAAAAATAAGCTAAATATAAGCTGAGCGAGCTACTGTATTCCTAGTTTTGCAACTGAATTGTACTGATCTTGTACTGAGAATGTGGTAGGCAAGATAGCTTTTATGGTTATTATATTCTTTTCATATCTAGGTTTATGTATGCATTTCTTTAAACATGTCACCATTGTNCATTCTTGGATATAGAAAAGACTGCTTTTCATACAGTTGGCATGAGTAAAAGTTAGCACCATTAATGGAGCTATGAATAACTTGTTAGANCTCGGCTCTACTGACCTCCTAAAGAAGAATTGGTCACATGTGCATAAACTCTCTTGAATACATTTTCATTACAGTATTTACACTCAGTGTGGACATTCAATCTTCAAAGCTCCCATTGGGTGAATTCTTTTCTGGATGCTCTGCTGAGTATCCAGGACAGTGCATGATTGCTTCTAAAAATTAGATTAATTCCTGCTAAAACATGATACAAACGCTCACTTTAAGTCATGACAACACCTAGCTCAATCTCCTAGCACATATATCGTGAAACAAAGAGCTGCACACATAAAGGCCAAGACATGGAAGGATCACTGCTGTAGGCCTAATGGAAATTGCATTGGCTTGGGTAGAGCTAATTTTTGCCTTTGCTGTCAATTCACTCGGATGTATCAAAGCCCAGGAATGGTCTGAGACAGGGTTTCTGGACTGAACTGAACAAAGCAGCATGTAAGAGAGATGAGAGTTATACAGTGGGACTTCGGGTATTTCCGGGGTAGTCTTTTGTGAAGATTAACCAACTGAGAGCTCTGGGTCATTTCATTTCAGACTGTGTTTCAGTTATTGGGTACTCAGCTGGATATGTGCCATGGGATAAGNCAGAGAACTCAGATATATTTATGTGATGGCACACAGGCAGGTTGTCTCTTTTATTTATATCATAAAAAATTCAAATAAGCCTTTGGTTATAATGGAACTGTATAAAATTGTTTATCAACAACTGAGCTACTGTAAGTTTTGGANTAAGTAAGTATAAATAAAAATATGAACACTTAGAAATCCAAACAGAAAACCCTCACNTCCAACTCTACTACCATGGCATGTGGCATAGTTCTNCACTATTCAGTTCCCCTCTATAATACTTNTATAAATACATGATTTTAAAAACAAAACCCCAAAACTATTAGTGACCTGNAAAGCTGGTTCAGCNGTTAAGAGTGCATACTGCTCTTCCAGAGGACTTTAGTTCCATACCTAACACCTACATCAGTTGGCTCCTAACTCCAGCTCTAGGGGGATCCTATATCTCTGGTCTCTGTGAGTACCTNCACTCATATGCACATACCCAGACACAGATACTCACACATATACTCATAGATATTCATATATATATATATATATACACACACACACACATATATATATATATATACTCACACATGCAATTGAAAATAATTAAAAATATTATTTACACAGAGACATTTATTTAGTTCTTTGACTTTTCCCCTTTCTCCTACTTTAGTGAATCCTGGTGACCAACCACACCATGATGCAGCTGGTCCCTGTTGAAGTGCAAAACACTCTATCCCTTACTGTTCTTATTTGTAATAGAGAATAATATATGGCTACTGGTTTGNTAATAGCATATGCATATATGATGTAGCTCAATGCCTGATCCACAGTGACAACTGTAACAAGACCCTCAATATCATTGTCACTATCACTTAATCCTCAGGTCATCACCTGGGACATTCATCACTACCTTCAGAAGTCATTTTGCTTTTCCAAAGAGAGGGTCAGAGGGATTTATGTGGACTTATAGCACTGCTAAAAAGGCCTTTGTTACNGCATCATAGTTGTATATTTTATCTTACCCCATTCAGACTGTTTATAACAATACCATAGATATTATACAACTTATACAACAGAGAAGTTTGTTTCCCACAGTTCTGGATGCTGGGAAGTCCACAGTTCAGGCAGTAGCCTGTTCACTGTGTGATGGCATCCACTTTCTGGTTTGTAAATGGCTCCACTGGCTGTGTCATTNTGTGATGGGAGGGGCAAGGCAGCTCTCTGGGACTCTTTTATCAGGGCATCGACTCCATTCTTTAGGAAGGCCACTCCTTTGACATACTCACCTTCCAAACCCACCTGCTGCTGCCATCATATTGTTGGTATGTTTCTGTGAGTGAGGGCTTGGTACCAGCTCAGGCTATAGCATTCATGTCTCTTCCCTGAGGAGTAGTACACTTGGATACTGTATTTTGTACTGNGGTGTCCCCAGGTTTTCATGGTGGTACATAGTGGGGGTGCTCTCTGACTGGTTCGCAAATGAATGTGTATGGATGAGTGTTTCATTTACTTGTATTTCTGTGTTGTGTAGATTCATAGCGTTCAAGTGGAATGTTCTTCATCAGATGTGCAGAATGGTCAACAAATGTTTTCTGTTTACAGTCCACAGATGTCTGTGAACAGATCTTGAGGGTGGTGAGTCGGTCCAACCGACTGGAAGAATTGGTGTTGGAAAATGCTGGACTCAGAACGTGAGTATTTTCCTGAATATATGAATAGGTTGCTTTAAAATTTTAGGCCATTTACCTTTTTAATTAGTACATGATCTTTAAAAAAGTTGAGGTGNACACATATAGTGTTTCCTTCTGAAAAAATAAAAACAGNATGACCAAAAACCATATTAATCTTCTTACTGTAACAAAATACTCAACAGAAGGAGGGCAGAAGGGTTTGTCTAGAATCAGCATAGATACANCTGTATACAGATACATAGATGCAGTGTATCATGAATCCTGGCGTGGAAGGCATGGTGCCATTGGGCACATGTGGCAGTTATGTACTTCAGGGGGTCAGGAAGCAGAACAAAGGTCAGACTATAATCTATATCCCCAAATCTATGGCCCTGCATTGGCTAGCTAAGCCTCCAACTTCCAGATGTTCCTCAACTTCCCTAAACAACATACTAGCTGGGAGCAGGGGCACATGTTAAGATACATGAACCTATCAGGTAAATTTCACACTCAAATCACAACACAAAATAATCAACCAGTCCATAATACCATTATTATCATGAAAGCCAAGTGTTTGATAGCATGTTCTGTGTTGTGGGACACTCTGAGGGCTCATAGTGTAGTGAATAAGAGTATGGGCCTCACTAAAGTGCCTCCTGCTTCAAGCAGGAAGTTTAGAAATCCTATAACTCAGTGTCTTTACCTTTGAGATGGGGATAGTAACTGAGGTTGTGAGAGTAAGCGAATTGATGTGTGTGTAGTAATTACAAAATACCATTCTCACTGAAGGTGCCTACGCAGCTTTTACTACTGTAGTCGTGATACTAATGGATTTCCTGTGATTTTCTTACATTAATCAGTTTTAGTCATTTCTCCTAATCTTCTAGTGGTTTAATGCCACCCCTGAGTTTGATACTGAAGAGCACGAGTTAGAATCTGTTGGAACAAAGGCTTTATTGTTGTTAATGAGCAAGGCAGGTATTTTGTAATCCTAGTGTTTAATGTGCTATTTCAGGTTAAAATANAACTAAAACAGTGATTTTTCTTTTTGTGTAAAATAGGGTGCTAGCAATGGTGGCCTTTAACTCAGTAATTAAAGCAATCAGTTTGACATTTGTGAGTGTTAAAGGAAAGGAGAAGTAAGATAGTGAGGAGCCTACTAGAATTTTCAAGAAAGCAGNTTTGCTGTGGAATTTTTAAAAAACAGGAAGGGCTCAGTGATACTGTTAGTAGCATTTAGCAGTCTCTCTAGAACTGGATGTGTTACCAAACATCTGGCTGCTAGTGGACAGGTGTAGGGGGGAGGGTGGGAGTGGGGGTGGGGCTCGGGGGTCTTTTGGCACAGCACAGTAGTTAAGAATAAAGTTCTTCATACCACCAGGGAAGGCATAGTGGCAGGTCTTATTTGTCTGTATTCAGGAAGCAAACAGCCCACAGGAAGTGTGGCCCAGCTTTAAAACCACAAGGCCCATTCCTAGTGACTCACTTACTCCAGTGAGGGTCCACCTCTTAAGCATTCCACACCCTTCCAAAGTAGAACCAGTCCATGGGGACAAAATGAACCTGTGCGGGATTTTTCATAGGTAACCTAAGGGGAAATGATGTATTTTCTCTGTTCCTTTGTGTGAGGTTTAGTCAAATCGAATGAATTGAATATTATATATGTGTGTGTTGTCCCTGCATCCACTCACAGAGTGGCAGTTGAACCTAGAGCTTCCCCTGTGGAGGCAAGTGTACTGGTAGCTCTAGATGGAAAACCATAGGGAGAGTTTCTTTCTTTTATGTTTCATTCCATTTTAATCCTTAAATGTTTTATTTGAACAGTCTGCATTTTGCTCATTACTCGTGCCGTTTTNTTTCCCTGCAGAGATTTTGCACAAAAATTGGCCGGTGCTCTAGCACACAATCCTAACTCAGGACTTCACACCATCAACCTCGCCGGGAACCCGCTGGAGGATCGAGGTACTGAACCATACATAAGATGATCAGGAATGCCTGAGGTGTAGGATACTGGGGTCCCAGTTTATTCAGGGCTGGGGTNTAGTGCCAACTTCAGTTTAGTCACCTGCCTNTCCNCACTGACCTTCAGTTGTACACTGAGAGTCTTCCCCACATGCACCTGGAACCTTCTCCACACCCACCCGGAGTCCTTCCCATACCTACCAGGAATTCTCCCCTCACCCAGGTAGAGTCCCACCTACACTCACCCTAAGTCCTCCTTATCTCTGGTCAACAGCAGATTCACTTTCCTTGGTGCTGTAGGACTCAGGGTCCCTCTGCTTTTGCTNATGACTTCAAATCCAAGAGGCTGCTTGGCTTCTATTTTCTATCTCTCACAGAGCACTTTGTGATGTTAGGGACCAGCTAGAACTCCTCTCAGAAGCTTTTGTTTCTTTTAGATACCTCTGTGATAGGGTGACCCACTCAACATATACCCCCTAGGGCCCTTATTATTTTTTTGAGGCAAGACTTTTGCTGTGTAGCCTAGCAAATTTGTGCCTCTGTGCCTCTGCCTCAAAAGTTCTGAGAATACAGGCCTGTGCATCAATACAACTCCCAGCCCNCCCTTGTAGATACTGAACATAAAGCCTTGTGCAGGCTAAGTGAATGCTGTACTGCTGAGTTCTATCCCCAGCCTATGGTTTCTTTGTAGATGAGCTTGGAATTCACTGATTTAACAATCATGCNGTGAACCCCTCTTATAGTCACCTGCTTGTCTTGCTCTATAGGAAGCATTTAAGAGGGGGCCAGAATCTGGGTGACCAGTTTAAATTTGTGTCTACCACAGGTATTTTTTAATACTCAATTAGACTTGAACATGTGATTATGGTGAGGTTGAAGGACCAGATTTGTGAGAAGAAAGATTCATCAAACATGTTTGCATCTGGGGCTGGGTGCTTGCTTGGCATGTGTGAGGCCCTGGGATCAATCTCACCACTGCAAAATAAAAAGGGAACTCAAAGGAAAGTGTTCATAAGTAGCAAAGGCAGTGCCTGCAGTTGACACAGGAAGGGAAGCTTATGGCGGAATTCTCCATCTTGGTCTCAGAACATTGATGGATGGGGTTGGAGAAGGAATCGCTCCATCTCTGGAGGGAACATTTTGTTTTCATTTGCTGTTGGAAATGTTTTCCAGCCTTGTTGAGTAGGGCCTTTCATCTTTCAATGTTAGGTATTTGATGAAGATTAATTATTCAGCTGAGCTGAGGGCACCCAGGCAGCTTCGAGTTTACTTTCTGAGTGGGATGCTGCAGCGTGTGGAAAATGATTCCTTTGTACCATTCACACGGGAACCTCAGGGGTAACTTCCGTCATCTGAAGTAGGGAGTCTGAAGGATGGTGGAGGCCGAATCCAAAACTAGGTCACATGGCAAGTGGCCTAAGCATGAGCCCAGGCTGAAAATAAAGACATGGGGCTGGAGTGCAGGGTTCCCTAGGGTGTCATCATTTCTGTAGGAAAAGCAGCTGTTCTCTCTACCAGCTCTGTTAGAAGTGGCAGAGTGGTGAGTGTGGCAAAGTGGACATTGTACACAGCATCTCCTATAGTCAGGGGAGCTGTGTTGGGTTTGTTTGTAAGATGGGGGGATCTGGCTGTATTTAGCTACTGACAGGCCTGAGTCAGTAGAGGGAANTAGTCAGGTCCCTATGGAGGTGAACTCCAGAAGACAGGTGGGCTAGCAGGGCACTTTGTGTCATTAGGGAAATGGAAATTAAAAGCACAATGGGGTACCAGTTCATAACCAGTCATCTGGCTGTGATAAAAGTAAATGTATTTGAGGGGATGTGAGGAAAAGAAAATGCTGCCATTGCTGGTGGGAATGGAAAAGGATGCAGCCATTTGGAAACTAGAGAGATAGTTTGTTTTAAAAGGTTAAACAAAGATATTCCAAAGAACCTAGCAATTCTACTCCTGGCTATCAAAAGGAATGAGACAGTCTGCACAAAGACTCTGCTGTAAGCACAGGTTTAGAGGAGAGACAGTCTGTACAAAGACTCTGCTGTAAGCACAGGTTTAGAGGAGTAACACACACACACACACACACACACACACACAAGTGTGGAAGCAGCCTAGTGATCATCAGTGGATAAATGGGATGTAATACACTTGGATAAATGGGATGTGGTACTTTTGTCCCAACATCCGTGTGGTTGAATTTCAGAAAGGAGACACACCTAGGAGACCACAAGTCAGGTTGTGGGCCTGGGAAGGGAAGGATAAGTCCCAGGCCCTTCATCCCCTGTCCTGTACCCTTCATGTACTCTTAGACTACTTGTCCCCTCAGGTACTGTTTCTTCTCTCAGGTCCTCACTTTGGAGCCCCTGCAATCCTTTGATTTAACTCACTGTATTCTGCTCTTGCTATAAGTGAGCATGGGCAGTTGTGCCCTACTCTTGGAGTGCCCACTGCCTGTCACTCCCTCTCCATGCCTGCTTCCTCCTGTCCCTGCCTTAGACACAGCAGCTAGTGCAAGATTTTCACATGCAATAAGTAGGTTCCTTAAATGGAGTTTGATTGAATTTACCTTCATNCTGTTTTTAAAAGTTTGCTTTTAAAAATTGCACTTGAAAGTCATGATGAAGCTTATAGAGGGTTCTTTTGTGTGAGTGAGGATCTGTGCTCAACAAAGATGCTTTTCCCTCCACCTTCTGACCTCAGTGATGCTACTTTGTGCGTGTTTTCATCCACTAGCATCAACTGTGTCTGCTACAGATATGGTTGTCATGGATCATTGTGAGTATCTCTCCNCTANTTGCTCACCAGACCTTCAGTGTGNATTTTGCCCACATTCCCTTCAGTTTGGACACCTAAAAATATTTTCCCAGACTGAGACTTGCTCATTTCTCCTCCAAGTTCATTCATTGNTGTGTTTGCCACTGCCTTGGCTGGCTGTCAACACTCACCTACTTCACTCTTGGGGTTGAGCCTCTAGAAATGATTTTCATTGTCTTTTTCTTTTAGGAGAGAGAGGGATGAGGGGGAGAGGTGTGTGTATACAGACAGGGCCTCACTNTGAGGAGGAGAGGTGTGTATATATAGACAGGGCCTCACTGTGAAGGGGAGAAGTGTGTGCATATATACAGGGCCTCACTGTGAGGGGGAGAGGTGTGTGCATATATACAGGGCCTCACTGTGAGGGGGTAGGTGTGTGTATATAGACAAGGCCTTGCCATGTAGCCCAGACTGGCTTCAANTTTGGAGCAAGCCTCCTGTCTGTGCCTCCTGAGTGCTGGGATAATGGTGCTGCTAACGTACCTCTGCTCCACAGTTGGAATGGAATGCTTTTCACTGATTCTTTTTATTTAGGCTAATTATCAAAATATGCTTGGTAGTTTTTAAAATAATAGGTATGAGTATCATAGGAAATTTAGCTATGTGTAAAATATTTATTGAAATTTTAATCTCNAGAATAATAACTTTTGTTTCTTCTTTCTTTTCCTATTTAGTTTTGAGACAGGGACTCNTGTAACTTAGGTTGTCTTTGAACTCGTTTGTCCTGACTTTCCCTCCTGAGTGATGGAATTATAGGTGTGTGCCACTATGGCAGCAATTCTGAGCTTTCCAATGACAATGATTTGTATTTCAAAACAATCAAAGCTGAGGTGGGTTGAACGGTCAGAGAGGAGGGTCTNTGACATAGACAAGAGAGCCTAGGACAGTGAAGATTATTTACAAGGAAGCTCAAACCTGAGGCCGATAGGATCTCAGTGTGTTACTAGACCAGAATTCTGAGGCATTAAACACCACATGGCATTTGATTTTTGCCCCTGATCCACCTACCCTGAGACCTACTTGGCAGCTCTCAGAAAGTTTGGCTGTTGGCTTTGTGATATGAATATTGATACAGCAAACCCTGGTTATTTACAGCATGGACTACTTGTCATACCAGAGTCTAAAGGAGAGGTCTGCAGCCTTNGGATTATCATGGGCTTGTGNANAGGAAGCATAAAGTGTGATTTAGTGAGCAGAGGGAGAGAGTGTCTGTTGTATAGGAATGGCAGCTGTCACCTTCATCAGAGCAANCTTGACTACTGGCAAGAGACCTCTAAGACCAGGGAAGAAGAGCAGGGGTGCTGTTTCTGCTGTGAACGATGAACTGCGGCTGAGTGGGGAGCATCTATGTGGGTCAGAGGCAGGGAATCCCAGTATGGCCCTTTCTCTGTGTGTTATAAAATGGGGTGCCTTCTATTGTAGTGACAGCTGCATTGTCCTTGCTATGGGGAGTAAGACCTGTAACTAAGTCTGAGCCATCAGAAGGAGGAGAGTGGGGAGGTTCCCAGAGTGGCAGCCTTCTCTGGTATAAAGTGGCTTGCCTGCCTGATTAGTGGACCCTACTGTATGAGTATGGAGATTTCCCAAGAAGAGCTGAAGGTCTAAAGCAAACGTTACAGTCTTCGAGAGCATCACTAAGGAGCAGAAGTGCCAGCCAGCTCTGGTGGAGTTATGCGGTTCTTGCTATATGTATTGAGACACTCATCTGAGGCAGAGTTGGCTATCCAGAGGGAATTTATTTGTATGAAAGAAGAATTACAGTGGGAAGAGGCTGTGCTTCCAGCACCCCCACTCCGGGTTGGGTTCTGATTTAATGGGTAAAATCAATTAAAGAGGCAAGGAGATGGAGATGTTGGCTTGCCACTTCTGGCTGTGGGGCAGAAAGGAAAAAAGAAGACAGATTAGGTGAGCTTTGATGAGTCCTTTTGGGATCCAAAACTGTGGAACCCATGAGGGAAGCTGGATGGTGAAGAGGAAGAAAGTGAGTTAGAAGTGATGGATGACACTCCTCAAGCCTCCCTTTAATACAGAGAAAGAGATAATCCNTGATTCACATGCATCTGGGAGCTTAACAGTGGCCTAGTGTGAGAGACTGGTAACCGGGAAATACATAGTACCTGAACTGCTTAAACTGGAAAAACCTTTTAACAAACAACAAAACTCTCCAGCCTTCTCATGAGGCTGCCGATTATGGGATTGATGGTGTCAGTCCAAGTGCTACAGGAACAGAGAAATTGAATAATATCACCACACAGTCCTCTGGGAGACAAAGGCTGTACAAAGGGAAATCACCCAGGATAGACTGGCTCATAGACTGGCTCATGTCTCTATTAGAGACACTTGGCCATCATCAGAGGTCCCATGGTCATCAGAGACTGTAGGACAATAGAAGAGGGACAGGCAATATTGAGGAAATTGGGCATGGGGGAGGCAGTGTTTGATGGCCAGTGTGCAGGTCCAGCTCGTACCATGATAACCAGAGAAAGAAGTTAATTCATGAAGGACAGCGAGGNGGGGCTGGAGCCTTGTTGACATTTCTGAGCCTGTGGTAGGCATTATATTATCTCTTTGAGGTAGGAGCAGCTTTGGTAGACTTAAGTAAACAGGCATGTAGACCATGTCCATTGGCAGTTATGAGCAGGTGAGAGAACAGAAAATCAAGCAGAGGGGCCTCTTCTAGTCACTTGGAAGCAAATGTGAGCCAGAAACCATAGAGACAAAATGGATAGAGGGTCAGATGTGGTGCTGGGGAATCTTTGGAAGGCCTTAAAGTGTGACCAGCAGTTCACCACAGGGGTAAAAAAACAGAACAG